>NW_004624732.1:41547944-41596674 GCF_000247695.1 Heterocephalus glaber | reverse complement strand
AATAGTTTCTCTAGTGTGAGAAACTGAAAGTGTAAATAAGGATGAAAATGAATAATTGATAATTTGAAATAGGAAAAGGTCTGAAGTTGTAGGGATGGTGGGAGATGAAAGGAAAGAAGGGAAAGGAAAAATTATAAGAAAAGAAAAAAAATGGAAATGAAATTTATGTAAATAGGGAAGTGTTGGGAGGTGAAGGGCGCACAGGTAAGGGGGAAAAAAATAAGAACCAAGATACATCATGTACAGGTACAAACACCCAATGATAAATGTAAACATATTGTATACCTAAAATGTACCAATAAAGGAATTAAAGAAAAAAAAAAAGGACTTGGAAATTTGCTGCCTCCAACCCTGAGAAGACCACTTGCAATAATTTATAGCAACATTGAATGTGTTTTCCTTCTTGTTGAACAGTTATATTGAGAAATGATCTCTGGCCTGTCTCTATCTCATCTCTGAATGCCTACTAATTTCATAATTATTAAAGAATATTAAGCTATAGGAGAAATATTTTTCCAGTCTTATCATTGATATCAGCATATGCTTTTAACTGTAGGTTATTTTTAGTCATTCATATAGAAGGTTTGCAACTAAGTAGAGCAGAGATGAACTGTACCCTCATGAAGTTGTATTATATTCTCACTCAGGGCACAACTGAGTTTGTGATCATGCATTTAATTAAAATACAGACATTAGCCTTGGCATTCTATTGTGTACAGTATGGTTAAGCTATTTCTAAAAGCGTCATTGGAATTACAGAGTGACCTCTTTAACAGAATGAAATTCAGTACAGAACCATTCCACAATGATGGCTTATATAAAACTAACTCTTGTCTTAGCAGTATGTTAAAGCTTGCTTCATTTCAGACTATCAGACTCTGAATGTTACTGCTATATAGCTTTGCCACAAAGGTTCTTTTAGTCGTATTTCAAACAAATTATAAATATAGCCAACATATCACAAGCATCATTCTTTAAACAGAAATAGAGAAAAGAAATCTGATTAAGGAACTAAGCTTTTTCATTAGGTTTCTAACTGTATCTTCAAACAAATATTAAAGAAGCTATGGATTTTATCTTCACTCTCACTTTAAAAATGATTAAATATTTTAATCATTGTATTATTAATCTGTAGTGTTTTCAAATGATTTGAATTTGATCAGAAATTTTCTAGGATTTTACTAGATACTTATTGAACTATTCATTTGAAGTATTTATTGTAAGATAATGTAACCCTTCAGCAAAATGTGATCTATGTCATTGATTGGAACTAATTATTTACGAGGAATTTCAATTCTAAATGAACTTTGTAGATGCTGAAAATAAATTGTGTAGAGAATTAACATAGAATATTTTTTTGTAATATATTCAAGCTTTAATAACAAGTACTGTTATTTCAGTTTGTTTTCGTGATCTATTCATTTATCCTTCTACTCACACATTATTAGCCACTTGAAGTGTGACAAAATATTTCTTAACCACTCACTAGGTATTATGAGAATGAATAAAGCAGTTAAAAGTGAGAATTAACACAAAATATTTATTTTGTCTCAGGAAGTTTAAGCATTTTATACATAATAAATTCAACCAAAAAGTATTGTATAAGAAAGGTATCATTAACACTATGCATAGGTCAGTAAACAGAGGGAGAGGGAGAAGATTCAGATCATGTAGTTGACGATACATAAGACTCATCTCTAGCAAAACCCTAGGTTCGAATCCTCTTAATCATTAAGTTCTTCTTTCTTGAAGAAACAAACCGCTACAATTTCATATAAATTATCATATAAACTCAATCTAGCAACAAATGTAAACATATACGTAGATGATTATAATTCATTATAATATTTACTATAAATAGTTTCTAGAAGTTCAGTCAGGGTCTGGAACTCAAAGTCAGAGGTTATCTTTCAGAATATGTAATCAGAGATTCCTTTCACAAAAGAAAGACAGTTAATCCAATTAGCAGACAACTGCTGAAAGATTAGAAATAATGGAATCTTAAATCTCAATTTGCACATCTCTATTTAAGAGATAAAATTTCTTAGTTTTAGGTTTTCTACCATGACTTTTTTTTGTATTTTATTCTGGGTCTGGCTTATAAGCCAAAAATTAACATCTCTTGTCAAACACAAAACATTTGTGCTATTTAGATGTCACAAACACATGTATTTACATTGGCTTCATAACGGAATTCTCTATAGATATTATATGAAATAATATTTTAATGTGTAACACTCTTTCTACTAGTAAATGAAAAATTATATATATAATTATATATAATTGATATATATATATATTAATAATTTTGTTCACAACAGAGTAATTATTTTTACGTATCACCCTGATCTGAATCACATTGTTAATTACTCAATGCCTTATATTTAAGGCTGAAATTTTGGTTGTTTTTAATACACAGAACATTGTATTATGTAAAGTACTCATCAATCCTACCTTCAAGCAAAAAGAAACAAAAAACAGTATTATCTTGGAAGGCATTAATAGCAATGAAGCTGTGATTAGACATAGAAAATAAAAGAGCAGTGCTGTGGATTTAGCTCACTGGTTCTTCCGCCTGCCTCGCAAGCTCAAGGTCCTTAGTTCCATCCCTAGTACCAAATAAATAAATAAATAAATAAATAAATAAATAAATAAATAAAAGAGTAGAAGGAGAGCTAATATTTTCAGGAGGCAAGTGGTTGTTCTAATATGTATATGTTTAGAAAGAGAAATACACTTTTGCATTTTGTTTCAAATTTAATAGTCAATTTTGAAAATATAGATACGTAGTTCTGTTATTTAATAAATGAGATGTTAAGCTGAATTAAATGTCTTTTAGAAAATTATGTTTTTAAAATAATATGGTCATTTCTTCTATACCTAAGAATTGAATAAATTTATCATTTTATATTTAGAATTTAGGTAGATTTATAGGGCTCAGGAGAATATCACTAAATAAAACCTTTCCATTTTCAATCAAAGAATACAATTACATCATTACCCTTAGTCCAACTAGAATTATAGTTAAGATTTGTTTGAAAAGAAACTAACCATTTTTAACGAAACTATTTTAACCTGGATTCCATTTTAAAAAACAATTAAGTTACTTTGTTCCAGTATTAGTGCTAAGCTATATGCATGTACCTCATAAATGAAAGAAGTAGTTTACCTATGTTAGAAACCAGTTAATTTCTGAAAGAGATAAAATAAATCACTACCTCTTCTTAAGCCATACATTTGAATTGGCATTTCTTTAAAACAAAGGAATTACAGGTATTTGTTGCAAGAAAATATGATTCTGAAAGGTCAGCCCATATGTTAATTATATTAGTAACAGACACAGCAATTCTAAGACATTTCTTTACCTCTGGTAAGTTGTAGTATATTAATCAGCTTCCCAGACACCCAAAAGTTAAAGGAGCAAAGCACAGGTTTATTTGTCTCGTGGTTTCAGAAGGTTTGGTCCAGGGTCTTGCTGACTCCAAGGTAGAAACATCATAGTGGAAGGGTATTCTGGAGCCTACCTCAAATCTGCTCACCTCAGGGCATCTGGAAACATCAAGGGAATGGCACAAGAGAGGAAATGACCAAGTCACAATGTCATGACTCAATGACCCACTGTGACAAACCCCAGAGAATGCTTTGCTAATATCTTAGGCAGTTCTCAAGCCAATCAACTTGACAGTGTTTATCCACTAAGTCATTGGCTTTCTTTTACATCATAAATTAAACTATTTGTCAGTCAAGCCAGACACAACACTTGTCTTTGGACCTTTCCACAAGCTCTCCTTGTGCCTAGAATATCTCTTTTTCAGATATCCCTTTGCCTAAGTAATCAACCTCCATCAAACCTTTATCAAATTTCACTTTACCTACTCACTTTTACCTGCCCACATCCACTGTCTCTTTCCCGCAGTCCAATTTCTTTCTTACTCTACCATCTACCAAGTGGTTACCAGAATTAACAAATAAAAATATAGTACACCCTGTGAAGTTTGAGTTTCAGATAAAGAACAAACAAATTTAATGTATGTGCCATGAAATATTGAGACATATTTACAATAAAATTTAATATCTTTATATGAATTTTACATTTATTTTTACAAATTTGAATGTCCTATATTTTAACTGGCAGCCTTATATTATTTGTTTTGTAACACAGTACAGAATTTACTTGTAACATTCCTTTTGTCTTTCATGGGAACAGGGTTCTCTGACTATTCTCATTATTTGTGAAGTTCCTAAAATAGTTCTGAGCTTGCAACTGATACTTAGGAAAAACTTGGAGGACTAAATTTGTTCTAATAAAGGTGTGCTAGTGTTTTAGTGAAGTTTCTTTCCAAATACAACCTCAGTTATAGAAATGAATACATATAAAGTTGAGTAAATTTTTAATTCTATGTTAATATGTCGCTCTTATATGTATGTGGCTAATTGGTATGAAAATTATTTATTCGTTAAGTGAAATCTTTGACCACTTGTACCTCAGATGACTAAACGAAATTATAGTACAATCCAAGAGTGTAAAATTCTTGATAGAAGGTATAAAACTTAATTCCCTGGATAATAATTTAATTTTTCCCTAACAAATGCTGAGAAGTCATATACTTGTGGATTATTATAATACTAAAATATCAATGCTTTCATTTAGATTCAGTTCACTAATTGACAATTTCATGTAAATTGTTGATCTCTGTTTTATGTTAGGATAAATCATTTGTGACTTCTTTTTTGGTAAATTAGGTTATTTGCTGAGTAACTTTAACTACTGTAATTATTTTTCATCAGTTAGTATCTATAGAGTATTTTCAAGTTGATTTTCCTTCCAGCAGAATGTAAGATAGAATTTCTTTACTTTCATAGGTCTTACTAAAACTGAAATACAAACTTTGTACCTTAAGTATCTGAAATAGTCAAAAGAATAAACTGCATAAGACTGAGATACTTTAAAAGATTGAGTAGGTATAAAGGCATCATTATGTATTTATCATGATGAGCCTCCAAAGTACACTGCTATAAAATTTAAACATTTTTTAAAACTCTAAATGAATATTAATAACCTCTGATACAACTCCCTTTTAGGGTTTGAGGCTCATTTATAATATTTAACATGCTCAGTGATCCATGTTTCTTTGTATACATATGAAAAGTAACTTGCACATATTAGCTAACGTTAATTCTGGATTGATATAAACCTTAATCTATTTTCCTTGTTTTACTTGTATTCTCATTATGGAAGGAAACATGGATACAAGGTATACTTCACTGTTTTTCTTTTTTTCTTTTTTTGGTACCAGGGATTGAACTTAGGTTCTTGCACTCTCTGAGCTAAATCCTCATCCCACTTCACTGTTTTTTTTTATTTTATAGGCATATAATGAAGTGGTTCAGACATGTGGGTCCCCCTTAAATAGAGTAAAAATAGCATAAAAGTCTCTTCCAGACCTAAAAAAAATTTGCAGATATAGTGTATGCCATGACTACCAACTAAAGCACATAGTTAAAAACAAAAATCCAAAACATCTTTTTTGTCTAAATTTATGAATACCACATGTTGTATCTCAATATTTCTAAAATTTGTTCAGTATTTTACTTCTTTGAATATCCATTATAATACATCTAATAGAAAAAGCACAAAGGCCAAGTCAGAATTCCTAGGTTTACTATCAATTTTTCCACCCACTCCAATTAAAATTTCTGTGCTATATGCTCGTATGTAAACCTTTATATGTCCTAGAAAGATGGATTTCTGGACTGAATAAATTCAACCTGTCTTAAAATCTGCTTTCTCCAAGAGGAGAACAAACAATTGAAATTCTTCCTGAAAGGCTAAAATTTGTGTATCAATGTTCAGTTATCACTGAATCATGCTGACTCATCAAGCAAAATACAGAGAAAACATTATATACAGGGATCTCTGCATTTATGCATGAGAAGTCAGATATCCAAAGTTATTGGCTGTCTGGGAGAGATGCACTTCTTCCCTAATTTCTCCTTCTCAAATACCAAATCAAAACCAGTTTTACCAATGTTCAGTAGATTGATGAGAGGGAAAACTCAAACAATTACTAAATTCATGCTAGGAGATAGGAAAATGGGACAGAAAAAGTATAGGAAGTAAATACATGACATTATTCAGATCTTCTAATAAGTCTCTATGCTAAATGCAGTGGCTTTGTAGATGAAAAAGGTTCTGGTCATTTTGGTGCTACTTTGTGGATATTATATTCAGACAAACTTCTGTTGATAATTTATATAATTTGCTATTTTTATGTCTCTGTTAGACATTGAACTAGGTTGTGTTGTAGATTAGTGTAGCTCTGAATTTTTGTATCCTCTGCTTGTACCCTGGGATCCGGTATACAGTGGATGCTGAGCATAGGTGTTCACAGAATAAATATAATGGAACATGCGTGGTTTGGGTTTAACAACACACACTCTTTGTTTTCCTAAACCTATGAGAACCTACTTGAGTCAGTGTCCACCCCCAAATCCCCACTCTGTGCTCTGAGCTCCAGTTTTCCTTAACAGTATATGAAACTATATGCAACGAATTTGATGGGAAACAATTGGTTTCTTTGCTGCAGGAAACTGAAGACTATTCAGGTTATTTTGTTAATGAATTTTAACAGTCTAGTGCTGCAAAAGAAACCTCAGCTTTTCCATCTAGTACTTTATTTTCATTCCATCATTCATTTGCATTCATTCATTCATTTGCATTCAAGCAACGTTTCTTGGCTTCCAATTACTATATACAAAATTTTATGCTATTTTCTCGGGAAGAAAAAGATGGAGAAAATAATGTTTCTTCACAGAACTTTCAGTCTTTCAGGCTTACATGTTCTTTATTTACAAAGGCAATCTTAAAATAAAAAATATAAATGAAATGTTACGATAATCATTCAGCATTCCCAGTCTTTTTAAGGTCAAGGTTATCTTTAAGATGATGATAAAAGCTAAAGATTTTCTCATCATTATTATAATCTGTACATACATAAATATTTACATATTATTTCAGAAGGCTTACAGAAAAATAAAATAGATCCAAAGATAAGAAAACCCTAATATTGTCTAAAAGGCATAAAGTATAAGGGTAAAAAAGGGGAATCAGAAAAATGTGTCTTCAGAGTTCCTCATTGTTAATTTTAATATCCTTTTCTACCATAGTAACTTCTACAAATTTGTTCTTACAGACTGTCTCCTTGTCCTACCTCATTGTTCATGGAAACCTACTGAACTAATATTTCCTGCCACTTACTTCCTGTGATGTTGTGCAGATATTCTTATATTCTAACCTCAGTTGTTTTTTACTTTCCTTCGTAAACGCTGATCAGAATATGTTAACCTCAGGTAAAATTTTATTTCTCTCGGTCCTCCAACAACCCTGCCACCTCTAAATAATGAGGTATTCAAAACTGAAGAATATCTTCCACACTTTTCTTTTTAATTTACCTGTATAAACTTGATTACTTTATGGAAAATCTCTAGTACAAGTGTATTTTAAACGTTTAAAGTGGAAATTGAGGTTGTATAAGTTTTTATTACTTTTATTAGTCCATGTTTATAGTACATAAGAATAACATTCACTATAGGGAATTGGTAAATGTATATAACAGATTTCAATTTATTTTCCCTTCTCTAGACCCCATTTTTATTTTTCCAGCACCAGATTCATTTATTTAACTTATAAGAACTTACAGTTGATTATCATATGTACCAGACTAATATATAGCAAATTTGCATTATTAATTCTAAAGTAATTTAAAAATACAATCAATAATTTTCACTCTTAGATTCATAAACTTCCAATAAATTTTACCAAACAATTTAGGTATTGTTCATTTAGGACATATTTTGTTAACTTTGATCTTGAGATATTTATGTTCAGCACAAATATAGTGTAATTAAGACAGCAGAATGAAGAAATACCATTAACTATTTGTGTCATGTGTGACAGTGATATGAAATTAATTGATATATGAATTACAAAATTATACTTCAGGTTATTACTTGAAGGCCTAATGGTGATCCCCAGCCTCCAGCAGGTGACAGTTTTAATATTTGCCAGTGATGCTAATTTTATCTATAGCAGCTACTTGATCCTTCCTGCTTAGAAGGATTTTAAAAAGTAAAACATCATGAAGCCCCAGGAAAAAATGAGAAATAACCAGAAGAGTCAGAGGAGACAGATTTTATTTTCAGGAATGCATTTGTCTTGGATAAGTTATACATATTTTTATTTTCTCAACTTGTTTATAAATCTTCTTTGGATATATATTATAAACCTAAAATATGTTTTTATGTTTGTCTTATGTAAAAAAATGCAAACAAAAGAAAAAAGCCAATATATCCCCTGCAGCCTCAATTATGACTGTCCTACTCACATTAAAGTTTTAAGATTTCCTTCTGGAAATACCACTGTAAGGTTGCTTCTACATCTTCACCCCCTCAGACTACTAGTAGGGGTTTTCTTTTTTCTTCAACATGACTATTTTCAGTTTCTTCTTTTCACACTTTGCAGCCTAAAGCTGGTTCCAATACACCTTGCTCTTTCAGTGAAATATGAGAGCATGATTCATGGTGGTGTCTTCATCCTCCCAACTATGATGTGGAACCACATTACCAGTTACTTTTGGATATCTCTCTCAAAGGCATACATCTTTCTCTTTCTTTATGCTCAAAACAGAACTCGCTGTTCTTACCACTCAGTATTTACCCTGCTTAGTTCCTTTAATGATGGATCCACTCAAAAAGCAGCTGCACCACAAATATTTTATTTTCTGCATCATTTTCATAGCTGTCCATCTGATACCCTCAGTGTTATCTCAAAAATAACTCCTTTGTTATCTTCTTTTCTTTATTTTCACTGAGTTTAGACCCTTTTAGTGATATGACTGAGAAGGTATGGGAATACCTTTTTACTTAGTTTGCCTAGTTCTTGAAGATTTCCCATCTTTGATTCATTTGTCAAAGTGCCAAACAAGTGCTTTTGTGGTACTCCAGTACGACCAGATGCACCTTCTTTGAAATATTGTTTTGAACCTACTTTTAAATACTCAGTGTCTCTTGTCTCTTGTGAAACAGTGTCCAAACCATGAAAACTTAAGTACATCAAGCCCTGCCTGGCCGCATTTTAAATCTCCCTACCAAGAACACTGTAATCAGGTAACCGGGGGCTATTGTTTGTTGAGATTGGGCTGTTTTCACCAATGTGCCTTCTATAAAATGTTTTTTTCTACCTCCTTTGTCATTCCCTATATGCCTGGGAATTCCATATCCAACCTCAAGCCGAGCTTAGAGATTTTTCATTCTCAGGGCTTTTTTGTTTGTTTCTTTCTTTCTTTTTATTTTAATCTCATTCTTTTTCTACCATTGGGAAAAAAAAAGATACCTTCCTATATATCCCCTGAAGGATATGTACATACTTGCATTAAGACAAACATTTGTGTGTCTTTTTCAACTAGTGTTAGGTGAATATGTGTCAGCAGCTGAAGATTGGATAGTGTTATTTCTAGCCTATTAATTTTCTCTTGGACACTGTCATTTTAAATTTATACTTAATCTCATTGATAAATTGTTCTTGCCTTAAGATTGCTCAGGTTTGTATGAACTTAGAAAAGGACTTGACTCCAAGAAGCTCTAGGAATATTTATTAATTAGTGAATGTACTATTCCTTTCACTCGGTCAGTGTTTTACTCTGAAATATTTTTATGAGTCTCTCCTTCTAATATTCATATTTTACTTGGAATTATTTCTGCATTATGCCCACAGTTACACGTGCAGTCCCATGAACTCCTGCATTACTAGTGAGAGCCCATAACGAAGATCAGAATTACAGCCAATATACTCCCAATCATATGCACTGTTTCCCTCCTAGGTTTAAGTGGTAGAGACAGTATCAAACCTGATTCTTTATAATTTATCAAAAAATTAAAGATTTTAGAAAGAGCAAAATTATATATTTTATATCTTAGAATTGAACATCAAGGAAGACATTAGCCATTTATTAAATTACCTATTTTATTTTAGTGGAATTACTTTATTTGACTTAACTGGACTTATATAAAAATAACAATTACCTAAAAACTTTTTTCATGAAAGCATAGTATAGTATTATATCTTAGCATATGTACATCTTGTTTTTTCTTCCAAAATTATGCTTTTCTCTACTGAAGGAAATTTCTACTTATATTTAAATACATATAAACTAAAATTTAAATATATATGTGACAAAATGAAACACATAATTTGAAGTAGAATTTGACATAATGTGAAACATAATATAGTACCGTATCTTTCCAAGAGTTGTTAATAAAAGGTAAAAAGTTTAGGAAATAACAGATCTGATTCTTTTTATAAAAATATGAAATTTCAGTGTGAATGAATGCTTGAGACTATTTTCACAATCTTAATGGTAGCCTATGCTTGTTTTGATTTCATGGACTTAGGTTTAAAAAAATTAATTCTTGTTATTTGATACCTAAATTATACCGCTGTCCTTATTTACATCTAGTGGATTTGTTTTTTGAGAAATGCTTCTATGACTATGATTCTGTCTGAATCTTGTGGTCACAGAATGATTCAACTTTTTGAACATACTGTCACAAAATTTATCAAGTTATTTCCACTTAATAAAATAATTTAACCTTTTCAAATGCATGTGAATAAAATTTGGAGGAGAAGAAAAGACATTTTCATGAAAGACTATTTTGCAACCTATTTAGCAAAATGTGAATATTATTGTTTTTATTTGCCTACTCAATCTTCTTTATAAGTGATTTTTTTCATTTAGGAAAGGAGTGTGTGCGAGTAATTATTACCCACCAATGTGCCAATTTTTGTGTTAATTTCAATCGCAGAATTTGATAATAAAGAAAAAAATTATCATTGTGCAAATGGATTAGTTCTTGAGGTAAAGATAAATGAGCCAGAAAAAAAGAAATTTAAGAAAATTGTGTGGTAGTCATTCTAATTACATTCCTACTTAAGGATGTTATTTCTATAAAAATAATGTGAAGAAGAAAATTTGGTCAAAAAAAGAAAAATGGAAAGGAGAAAAGAATATCATAGTGTAAGCAGAAAATAGGCTTTACTAGTGGTCAAGCAAGCAGTACCATCAAATTGATCACTGATTAGTATATTCTATGGAGAAAGTTATTGAACTGGGGTAGG
The DNA here is from genome assembly GCF_000247695.1 of Heterocephalus glaber. Next base: position 41,585,501 of record NW_004624732.1, on the reverse strand, counting down.
GGAGACAAGTCAGGACTCCTTAAATACTGATTTAAACAATAAAATTATTAATACTGGCTTCAACTAGTCAAAGATAATGTATTTTCAAGAACTGAAGAAATATAACTTTTTTATCCTACAGTAATAATATACTTTCACCTTTTGAGATCTCTCAGTGCTTATACCATGGATTGATAACTCACTTGTGATATATATATATATATGATTTTCACAATACAACCTTGAAGTATACATAATTATTCCTATTTTATATGTGATAAAAACAATTCATGTAAAAGTTAAATAATTTTAAAAATTTTAAAAATTTACATTAAATAATTTAATGATAACAAAAGAATGTCCCAATATATCTGATTTTGAGTATTTTTCATTATTTGTTCTGTTATCATGGGTGTATTAATATATTCCGTAGAGAATGATTAACAAGGCTTATTATGTAGGAAAAAAGCTGGACAACTGAACAGTGTGTAAAGGTTGCTGTGGTTGGAGTTGTGACAGCAGAAATAATGCAAGTCACTGAAAACCACAGAAGTCAAGTCTCCCAGAAGAACTGACTTAAACTGAGTCAGGGAATAGACTGGGTATACAACGAACAGGAAAGAAGCATGGTCTAAGCAGAAGGTACAGAATCTGTCAAGACCGTGATGCAGGAAAATGCATGAAAGACAAAAAAAAAAAAAAAGCCATTTGGGACTAGAATGTTCAGACTACAGAGAGGGAGAGAGAAAATGGTAAAGGGCTGAGTCTTGGGGGCTCCAGCTCTGTGTTTATTGAGATTTGAAATTTTATGTCTGTCTAAATTTCTGAAGAATTTAAGCAGGAGTTTTAAAAGGTCAGTAGTGTACCCCAAACACAAATCACTTTGGAGAAGGATCATAAGAGAAACAAACTGAGCACAGTGAACTGTAGTACTGATTACTATAGAAAAGTGAGAGTAAAAATGAAAATTATTGGACATTTTGGTAGTCTTATTTGAGGGAAATGAATGCATTATATATTTATGTGATTTAGTTCATTTGTGTGATTTTGAGTTACTTCAATATGTACTTAACTTATTCCTCAATACTGTGTCACACAAATGTAGTATTGTTAGCTTCACTGTGTGAATGTACCCAAAAGTGACACATAGCTGAACAGCCCAGGGTAGGTCATGATATAAATATGCTTAATGACATTTGAAAAATGTGGAAAGTGAGAAAAATACTTGAATTACACAGCTAAGAATAATTCTGTACAAAATCCTTACAAATTTTGCAGCTCATGTATAAAGGGAACCTATTGGAATATTTCCCCAAATTTCATAGTCATGTTCTTTTCAGTCTTTTCAACAAATCATGAAATTTACAGAAACTTTTCTAAGTTAATGGTGATAATAAAAAATGATCAAATATTCAAGAGAAAAAACTGGATTCAATTTGTAATCTCTGTAGAATATATGGTTAAGATGAATTAAACTAAAATAAATATAGAGAAAAAGATAATAGGGCTATATCAGCTAATGAAAACTATTTTTAATTAATTGATATTTTATGTGCTTGTGTACTTTAAAAATTTGTAATGTGTAATAATTTATTTGAAATTTAAAGAAATATGCTTCTTTATTCATTTTTTATTTGAAGTTTTGCATTCCTTCTCTTAAAGAATGTCTAACCAGTAATAAACTACAGCCCTGGACACTTAGCCTGATCTCTGGTTGGAACCTATGTCAGAATGTCCACTGTAGGAGAACATGAAAAGAAAGTCAAAGTCAAGAGACACTTTCCTCAGTAATATAGTTAGGCTTTTGAGACCATTATTGAGGTCTGACATTAACAAGAGTTCTTATTGTTCCAAACTGAAAAATGTGTAAATCATGTTTTGCATGCCTTAAAATATAATGAAGAGAAAAGATTCTTTAAACTGTAAGTCTGGTTTAAATAGTGCTATTATTTAATATTAACAAAGCTCAGACATTCTGAGGTGGTTTTCAAACTTTAATATACCTAAAGTTTGCTGGAGGTGCTTTATAACATTCTGATTTCTGGATCATACCACCATAGATGCTAAAAGCCAACAAGAAGTTACTTTTGTTCATGCCACATTCCAAGGTTTCTGATCCAGATAATTCAAAATCTAATGCTTTAAGGTAGTATATATTTCCAGGATACAATCAGTAAGAGATATCTCTCCTCATATTTCCTCTCTGATTTGAGGAATGGATGAAAATACTACGTAAAACATCTGTTTGATAGCTAGTGAAGAAATGTCCTCTGGGAGAAACAAAGTCAATGTAACAAGATACTAGAATACAGTAGATATATCATATAATAAAGGGAACCATAACAAGATTATCCATGTATAAATAAGTAAGTTTGTTAAATGCCAGCATCAATGGTTTTTACTTAGAAACCTCATGGATTAGTAACAGTGCCAAACAAGGGAAAAAAATCAAATCAAAACCAAACTTTGCTCAATTTAATGATGTAAAATATGTGTAGTGTATGATTGAAGGAATCACCCCAGGACTTATACTTTTATTTCAAAAATTAATTGTTAAAATACGTGTACAATAAGTATCTTAAAGTTGAGTTTATAACGTCTGTCATGTTATTTAAAGTTCAGGTATACTGAGGTACAATCTTACTGCCAGAATTTTGAATTTATAAAATGGTGCCTCTTCTTCAGTCCTTGAATGTGCAAATTAATGTTCAGATATTTATAAAAATGAATTAAAACATAGTTAGATAAAAATAAGGTAGGCATAAAATGCTCAAAGACAAGATAAAGATAATAAGTAATATCGTTACTGTATTTGAATGAAGCTCGTCTAGTAAATTTTCTTTAAAGAGAATTTCAAAAGAAGGGAGTCAGACCTTTAATTTTCATTCAGAGTCGTTTATAAAACTCTTGATTGTAAAATTTGCATCAAATGGGAAATTTCACTGATCACATGTTTTTATCCTTATTCAAACTAATTAACTAATTAATCATTAGTGCAGCTACACTTAAGGAGTTATTTCAGACCCTGGTCAAGTAAGATAACAAATATTTTTTGCTTTTTGCTCCAAATCTCTGAAGTAAACAAGCATTTTTGTGAAAATAAAAAAAATGCTTCAAGTATTGTATATGTTTATAAAAAATCTCAGCATGCATTCTGAAATGAATGATATGCTAAAATAAGGGACCATACTTTGTTCATTGGGATACATGTTTAGTAGATTCAGTGTACTTTCAAGTCTCTCAAAGAGCAAGGATTGTTTCATAAAAACAAATATGAAGGATGGAATGGAGTCAGATTAATAATTGTAAAAGTCAGCTGAAGAAAAAAATTCAGGCTGTCACACTTTGGATAGCCACTAGGAATAACATTTATAAGGAAAGTTAGTATTTCTATTCAATATTTTTTTGAGTACTCAGCTCTGGAGAAATTTGCAAGGTTACATTGTTTTATAAAAAAACGGACAGATACAGTTTGTTATATCAATTAGGAACATAATATTTTTAAATAAACAAGATATGAGAAATGAAATGAGTGTTTTAATTTAAAACATCGACTTCTAGTCTTGATAGCTGTGTCATTTTCATTCCATATGTAGCAAAACTTTTACAGAAATTCCCACACATTTGACCCAATCTAGATATCTTCAGAATTATATACTTTCTTTCCCTCATTCATTCTAAATCATTGAAGCTATAGAAATTGTTTAAAATAAAAAGGAAAATATTTCAATTGATAGTTTCATCGTGCATAACAAGGAATCTTATATGTGCACTGATAATAATTTTATCAAACATATTTCAGGCTGTGGAAATAGTACTAGCTACATAACAAAGATTTAAATGTCCCTCAATAAACTGTCTTTGAATCAGAAGCAGAAGCAGAGGGACAAAAAGTGCTGTTAGACACAAATGTATCTTTTTTAAGTGAAACAGAATCAGAGCAGGGGAGCAGCTTTTGACAAATCTCATCCTTCAGTTTTTTCCAGGTTAATTTTTATTTATGTTAGTTGCACATTTATTTATTTATTTATGTATGTATGTATGTATGTATGTATTGGTACCTGAGATCAAACTCGAGACCTTGCGCTTGTGAGGCAGGCGGCAGAACCACTGAGCTAAATCGCCAGCCCCAGTTGCACTGTCTTTTAGAACAACAACAGCAGCAGCACCAGCAGCAGCAGAAACAGAAACAGGTTTTGTTCATCTGACGTAACTCAAGTACATGTGGAAAAAAGCGAAATCAAAATCTTCTTTGGCAGATCTCACTGGTATTCTGAAAGAATTATAAAATTATATTTAATGAGAACATAGGATTGCCTGACACCCTTGTCAGCTCAGATAATGTAAAGCAGTTCCATGCCCAAAATGTCACTAAATATCCTATATTAACATTAGTAATACATTAACGTATGTAACGATAGTTTTAATAGCTATCATATAGTAACTACTTTGGTTTGGTAGTAATATTAGGTACTCTATATCTGTTTTTCTCCAATCACTGTAAAATTTATATGTACCAGCTACTATTTCCTTAGTTTTCAATTAAGTGACTGAAATAGAGCAGTCTGATTGTAGAACTAAAGTGATACAGGTAGTAAATAAATGAGACATGTTCTTACAATTTGAACACACCTCTATAACTATTACTATTTTAAAAACTGTATAGCTTCTTTTTTAGTTGGCAACTTTCAAAATGTTTTTATTATTCTGATTTACCATGTTTCTTTCCATGTCTGGAAAGTGTACCAGACTCTTCATTCATTACGGTCATTCTTATTTGGCAGACTTTTAAAAATTAAATCATACTATTGGGTACTTTAGGTCATGTGCCCCTTTTGGGGGCAATTGTTTTTGAGTAGAGTGCGAATGTCACGTGAAAAAGTGAAAAAATAGCTATTAAGGACCGATTTAGAAAGAGGGAGATGTTGAGAGTTTTTCTACAGAGTGTCATATTTTAGAAAGCTTACTGAACCTGAGATCATAAGAATGTCAATTTTTTAATCTTTTCTCCAATCTTAGAGATATATTCATGTCCTTAACATTTGTTCTCAACCTATTTACTTTCTGTAATTGTTACATTGAGTAAAACTTTATAATCCCCCCCCCCCTTTTTGTTTTTTAGTATCGGGTATCGAACTCGGGACCTTGCGCTTGCGAGGCAGGCGGCGGCACCACTGAGCTAAATCCCCGGCCCTATAATTCCCTTTAATGTTATAATGTTTACTGGACCTGATGCCCATCAAAAAATTGAATTATTTTAAATTTTTGACTTTTTAAACTTTTGAATTACCACATTACTACCATTCAAATAATGAGAGAGAAAAGTGTTTCCTCAGTAGTTGTCAATCAAAATTTTTATCTTATTTAATTAAACCATTTGTTAAAGAATGTCTAAGATAGATAATAATATTTGCATAATTGTATTTATAGTTCCAAATGACAGACAAGTTAAAGATTCTTGGGAAATAATATATATATATAATAAGATGGACAATTAGATAATGAATAATGATTAATTAGATAGACAATTAAAGACATAATGAGATATTGTGTTAACTTATTTTTAAATTGCAAGAAGTAAAATTAATTTACTTATTTAAAAATAGACTACAATTTAGGAAGTTCATGAATTTAACAAGATATATGGCATAGCAGTTATCAATTCTTTAATCTTCATTATCTAAATGTTAACTTATCCTTATCTCTCATTAGCTATGTCTTTTAATATATTTTAAAGTAATTAAGCTTTTAAAGTACTTCAGAGAGTTTGTTTAATCATGGTGGGAAATACTTGATTTAATCATGTAGAAATCAGGCATTGTTAGTAGGTAAGATAAATCAAAGCAGAGTATCTTAAAATTTACTTTGCTCTCATATATAATTATACTTTTATCTTCCTAATAATTAGCTAATAATGTCACAAAAGATAAATATTATAGTATATACAAATGTTTATTTCTTCTGCAGAATGTAAAGTTTGTTATTCATTGACCTTTCATCAGACAAGCCAATGGATCCCTAAAACATGCCTATTCTTTTTCCAAACAAAAATAGAATGCACAAGCAATCTCCAGATTTGGCTAATATCAGTGGAACAATCTTTAATTTTTCTTTATGACAAAAATGCCATTTTAGGAATGATTTTTACAACGTACATTTGAAGGGAAAAAATGTAAATGGTGAAAGTAGAAGAGTGAAGATCCAAATCCTACAATTTTAGGAGATTGAACTGACTATATTTTTTGAAACAGTTTGTTATGTATATATAAAGCAGGAAATAGAAATTTCTCCCAAGTTAGAAGGTGATAGATAATTTGGTGTTTCTTTTCATGCATTACTGTATTATTTATATTTTATATAATTGTTATAAGGTATCTTAATGATACTTATATTTAATATAAATATATATTGGCATATATAACCTAAACCTTATTATTTATTAGGACCAGTAAATATATATTAGGTATCCACATATATTTTAATATATATGAACATGTAGATTTGTCAATAACTTGATAGATGTAGATATATGAATGCATAATATTTTTTCCTTAAATTCTTTTATTGGTACATTTTAGATATACGATACATTTACATTTATCATTGGGTGCTTGTACCTGTAAGTGATGTATATTGGTTCTTATTTTTTCCCAATTACCTGTGAGCCCTTCACCCCCTCCACCTTTCCTTATTTACATAGATTTCAATTCAATTTTTTTCCTTTTCTTGTAATTTTTCGTTTCCCTTCTTTCCTTTCCCCTTCCCCTCCCACCACCTCTACCCCTTTGGAACTTTTCTTCCTATTTCAAATGATCAATTATTGTTTTTAAACATTTTAATCCTTACTTACACTTTCAATTTCTCACACTAGAGAAACTATTTGGAATTTACACGTATGTGTCCTATTTCTTTATTGAGAATATATATTCTTATGTTTTTAATCATTACTTTGTGTTTGTATAATTTTAAAGTGATTTAAGTAATGCTTGTAAAATGTAATCAAACTTTTATGTCAAAAACGAAATATCTCCTTTCTCTGAATTAGATTATACTTAATAATAGAAATTTCCAGATAGCAAATGTAAGAAATATACTTTAATTTCTTATCAAAGGTGATGCCCAAAGAAGGCCTGAATATTGGCTGTACTGTGTCCCACCTCTTCAGAGAGTAGTCTTCCATTCTGAACTCTCTTGGACTACCCAATAACATTTTTCCTATTTGACATTAGGCATATGATGCTAAAGGACATTACTAAGGCCCTTTACAAGGCCTTGTAACAGAGGCTAGGGAAGCAGAACTAAGGCTAAATATTCACAAAACTGGGGAAATATTTTTGGTTCTCCTCCCCTTAAAAAAGTAACATATTGCAGGAAATATCAGTTCACCCATAGAAAAATTTTATCCTTAAACTTTTTGGAAAATTTAATTGAACTTTGTTTTTTTTCTGAAATGAAAGGGAAAAGCCATTTTCTAAGTATCGCGCAGCTATACATATTGAGGATTGTTTAACAACAAAATATTTAAAAGTATGGAATGGCATGGAAGGGTGCCTGAGGGTTGCTCTGAAATCTCTTTTAGGGGAGGATACTGCATTTTAAAATTATACCCTAGGGATGAGGTAACATCTTATGTAAAATAAAAATTTCCTCAGAAATAAAACATTAGTTTCCTCGAAATAAACATCACCAGAATATTTAGGTTTCATGGGATTTTCGCAAGCACTTCTTATCATCTCAAAATTTGCATATATTTGAAAGTGGTCTACAAATATGGGCAAAATATATGAGATTAAAATAAATGCAAATATTTAGAATAGTAGAACTTCTTGGACTGACAAAGATGACACATAGTATAGTTCAGAATATGAAATAAAAGTAAGGTTAAAATTAAAAATTTGAAAGGAAATTTCAAAGTGCATAAAAATTCTATAAATCAATTTTTTTTGTGCCAGGGTTTGAACTTGGGACCTTGAGCTTGTGAGGCAGGCGGCGGAACCACTGAGCTAAATCCCTGGCCCACTTATAGCCAGTTAATAGATTGTTATCTGCAGTTAGGATGTTGACCAATATTACCTACAGAGTTATTATAACGTATACTTTTACCTATTATCTAGCACTGTACATTTAGGTGGTTCTCATTTTTAAAAATTGTTTTAAAATATGGAAAATTTATATAATGTTATATTATACCCCTATTAAATTTATCTTAAAGAACTATATTAAAATGTGAAGATATATCACTATTTTTGGATAAAAATACAATATAATGTATTTTTTATACTTTTGGAAAAAATTTAAGAATGTATACCTGGTTTTGTAGATAGAAAGAGCTATGGGAATTTAATTATTGCCTAAATGTGATAAACAGATTTTTTTCTGGCCTTTTTAATTTTTCTCTCTAATTTTTATTTTATTTAAATGTAATTTGCGCAATTATAATATCCTCAAACTTAAACTACCAAAAACAAAGACACCCTAATTTTCATAGTCCAGTAGCATGACTTTTTTTTTAAGAGTAGGAAAAATATATTGAGAGAAAGAAAGCTTCTGTGTAAGAGAGACAGAAGGGAGACCGGAAAGAAGGTTGCCCACCCACCCCACGTTTCAAAGATGTTTTATGCAACAAAGCAAGTACAAAATAGGACAAAACTCTAAGACCCAATGGAACTGTACAAGGTGGGCATGAGGTGGGACAAAACCATGACCAACCGATAAGATTACAAGTACGGTCACTCAGGTAATATTGATTAAATGGGGATCAAATGAGAAAACAAGTCACATACAAGGAATTTCCCGTTTAGAATATCAATCACTGCTATCTATCTCTAGGGGAAGCAATGCCTCTTCTTTTTATAATAGCATGACTTTTATTATGTATTCTGTTGGATTACAATATACTGTTTCTCAAAAATTTCTTAATTATTGAAAAAATAAACTGTGGAATAATAGGATAAAATAGATGCATTTATATCTCTGCATGAAAACATGAGGCTTAATTTGATATTCCTGTAAGTCTTTTGGCTACCTTTTCTAATTTCCTATTAACGTTAAAATGCTACATTAAAGCTTTTTGTGATAAGTAATAATTACTGTCATGAGATTCATTTAAATTCTCATGCCATTTGTCTTCTGTACAGAAGCATCTAGAGTTATGCTTGAGAAACCCACTGAGCTTTTCTTCCTATTTCACAATTACCCGAATAATACAAGCCCACCTCCCGAGGCTCCCTGTCTCCTATCATATCAACTAATAAAGATACTTTTCACATTTGATTATTTTGGATTTGAGCATATGCCAACAAAAGGTTAACCAGTCTATAAAAAAAATCATCTCATCATTTTGCTATTTTTTTTCTCTAGAGACTTTCAAACATTTTAAAAGTATTTCTTTGATCATGGGGATGAAATCAAAAGAGATGCGAAGTTCATTACTACATGCCTGTGATTGAGGACAGTGTTAAGAAGGAAACCCTTGGCAAAGTCACAATGGAAAGGCCCGTGGTGCTACAGTCTCCTTACTTGATGATATGCAATATCTTTGTTTACGCTACCCCTTCATGATGGCTCCTATCTCAGTTACTGCCTTCCTTCTTACTTTTATTCACAAATATAGATAAACGACAGGCAACGTTTACTTCTTCCAGGAATAGTTTTGTCCTTTATAGAGATGAAAGTCAAACACATAGAATTTTAATTCTCAGTAAGCAGATAGGAGAGACTGGAGAAGGAAGACATGAGGTCTATTGTGCAAGTATAAGATTGATGCCACGTCCTAATAGTTATATGTAGTCTAGATAGTAATACCATTTATATGATTTCCAAGTGCCATTTGCAGTGCATGTGCCTGTGTGGGGAAAGTGTGGGGTTGTTACAGTGACTGAAAGGACCACTGTCCTTTAATCCCTTGACATCACTGCTGCTAAATATGGTACATTCCCAATGGAAAAGTCATTGCTCTCAAAATACTGTTAATCCTCAGCCTGACAAAATTTTCTTAGTGATTATGAGAGCAAGCATTTTATCTGTCAGAGGTACATTTGTATCCCAGTCTTGCCAGGTGAATGGCATTAAAAGACTCACTTAACTTTCTAAACAGTCTTGTGTGATTTGTAAGATGCAAGTAACACATTTATAGGAGTATTAAATAAAATATTTAATTTAATATGTTTCAAATAGTGAACATGTGACATGTAACATTGTTATTATTTGTGGTATTAATTACTTCATCTCCCATAAAATTATTTTCAAAATCTACAAACTTGAAATAATGAAAATAAAGAAATCTCACTAAATGGGTAAAAGACCAGTGGTAGAAAAATCTCAAGGAACAAAGAAAGAGAGAGAGGAAAGGATAGAAGGAGGGAGAAAAATTGGAAAGAATGAAAGAAGAGGAAGGAAAACAGGGAAGAAAGAAAAAGAAAATGATTATATTCAAGCCAAACAAAGTGGATATTCAACCAAATTTCCAGCCTGTATTTTACATATATAAACTTCAGTGATATAAATTACTAGATAAATGTTCCCTTAATACGACATGCTACTCATTTGTGATCTTCCTTTTGTTTGGAATGTCATCTCTCACTGTCCAGTGTGGTAATCTCATAGGCTTGTATTAAAATGCTTCAATAAGTTATTTTCTGATATGCTTCCTTGATACTAGTATTAATTACTCAATACACAGTGCTAGAGAACAGTAAGGATATTTACTGCACCACCTGATGAAATGTCTACAGAGCGATGAGGTGAGATACAGGTGCACCTCAGAGATGTTCAAAAAGTTCATCTAAGACCAGTCCATGTGCTGAGCAGCTTTCCACTGTCAACCTCATTGGATCCACTTTGTGGCCTTCATCCTCTGGCTTATCTTCATGCTCTCAAAACAGTTATAGCAACCGCTGACTTCAAGTGCTCACTGTTTACAGACAAACAGGAGAGTTCTTATTCACAGTCCTATTTTTAGTAGATAGAAGAACTCTCCATGGGAGAATCCCAGCAAATGGTATAACTCAGTTGTTACCTAGACAGTGATAAAAACCCCATATCCATGTCCTAGCTGTAAGAGATTGTGGTACTAGGCTTGTGGTACTCTGCCTCCATAGTAGGGAATACAATTTTCCAAAATGATAAAAATAGCTGTTGGGTGGGCAGTTAACTATATTTTTTGCCTGTCCTCTTCCTAAGTCTATCTCTCTCCACAGTTCCCCTTATTCCATTTGATATTCTTTGACAAACACAGAAACACATCTGTATTACTACTCACATCGCATTAGTGTACTTTGAATGTACTACTGAAGTTTTGCTTTCTTCTATGATAAACCATCAGAAACTGTGGGAAGAGACTCTATTGTCTCATTGGGGTTTTAGTGCTTACTTTGGTTCCCAGTAAGTGAAACTTAGAAAAGTAAATATATTTAAAGCCTTTTGAAATAAAGAACAAGAAATTATTATTGAACACTATATTTTAAAATCAAAATAAGAACTTGTAGGACTTAAAATTGTAGTAATAAAAATACAGCATAATGGTTAGGAGATATTGCATCATTCCTGTAGCCACAGAAGCCTAACGATCTGCTTCACATCTCACTAAATCTAGAGATGAGAAAAACAATGAGAATTTCAGTACCCCCTGGGAGATTGGATGAGGATCACATAGGATTTGTAGAACAGAGCTTACAAAGAAACGTTAATATTTTAGACTTATTTTGTATATCGGAAGAAGACATGTCAAAAATTACCTTAAAAATGTGGCAAATAAAATAACTATTTATTTCAGTGAGTTTTTGAGAAAGGGCAGATAAAAAAGAAATATAGTATTTTTGTTTATATTTCAGAAAAGTACACAGAACTGCATAGTATTTAATGATAAAAATTTGAGTGAATCACACTGAATGCATTACCTTTTTTCTACTGAATACATATCCTTTCTCTCATGCCAAAAAAAAAAAGACTTTTACTCTGGGAAAAGTGCGTGCGTGTGTGTGTGTGTGTGTGTGTGTGTGTGTGTGTATTTCTTGGTAAAGAAGCAGTTTAAATATAATGCTGAGTGATTATGGTTTTCTATATCACTGACCAAAAATCACAAGAACAGTAACAGTTTTAAAAATAATCAAGGAAGAAAATACTGACTTTCTCCTTGAAAATTAAATGTCAAATTGGATTTGAAATGTTTAGCGAGGTAATTCTTATTTGTTCGTAATGATAGAAATGATAAATGAGCAAGGCTTCCTCCTGTGAATAATGTGTTTCTTTAAATTTTCAATTTAGATTTAGGTTTATATAAGATGGTTTTTCAACTGTAACCTGGCATTTGGAGCTCCAAAAACATTTGATGATTAATAAGGCATAGAATGATTGAGAATTTGGTAATACCAGTAGAAAGCATAAAGATTTTGGATTAATTATAATTTTCATAACGAACTCATCAAAGATTTGAATTTTCTCATCTTACAAGAATGAAAACATGTACACTCATGTGCACACAATATATGCATGTGCACACTTCCCAATTCATATATTTTTTCAGTTATTTGAATATTTGTATTTTCCATAAATTTCTGTATTGTGCTTTTAGTCATTATAGAGGACTTTTCTGCTCTGTCAATGTATTTTCCTCGGCATTTGCTATCATACAGAAGAATAAGCATTTTATTTTACTGTTGAAACTAAGATAAGTTAACTTAGTGGTAAAATAGTTTGGCATTTGTGTCTTACTCATTTGATCAGACTTACATGTTTTGTGTCTTGGCTATGAAATGGAACTAGGGACTTGTTATAACAAATTACCACAAATGTACCATCTTAGAGGATTACAAGTATATTGTCTTCACATTGCTAAATAGCAGAAGTCTGGATAGTGTTGATAGGGTTGAGTTCTGGAAATTTTAGGTGACCATCCATTTCCTTGCCTTTTCCAGAACCTGGTGTCTATCCCAAATTCCTTGCCTCTGGCCCTTTTCCCAGATCCCTATAACTTCTTCCTCCAATGCACATCCACTTTTCTCCTTTCTGTTGTCCCTCTTACAACATCCCTTGTGATTATATTGGACCAACTATATAATCCAAGACAATCCCCCCTCTTCTACGTCCTTCCCTTAACACATCGGCAAGGCTCCTGTTACTAACGTGACAGGTTCTAGGAGTCAGTATGTGGTGTGTCATTGTAGGATGAGCCTACCTCAGGGCACTTACTCAATTTCAAATCTTATTCTTACATGATTAGTGTATCGTTTTTCACTTCAGAAATGACAGCATGAGGCATATTTGTATGACACTTTTAAAATATAAGAACATGTGTACGTATTATGTGGGTATGTGTGCACATATGTCTGTAGAATAATTACATCTCTAAACTATCAATAATGTTCCAGCATGATAATGAGAATTATTAATTAAAATTGTACTATCAAAATATGGATATTTTTCATTACACAAAGCATTTCTACTTTACCTCTATGGAGATGTTTCAAGATGAATTTAATATAGATAAATGATACCAGCCATTATAATCCTACAGTAAATAATAAGTTTTGTGAATCAATCACTCATTTTAGAAGGGGATGCATGTCCTTAGCAAACTGAAACTCTCAAAGTTCTGCTATTTTTATCTACTTCTCCCCACCTTAATCCCCAAATATACAAAATCCAAATGTAACTTGAAATAGTGAGTTGCATTTTATCTTAGAATTAAAATTTTTAAAATTATCATTAACATATTTAGCTAAATTATCAATGCACACCAGCCATTGTAAAATCTTATTTTCTATATAATATTTAAGAGTCCCTGGAGGATAACATTGAATCTCCCTTATATTTGATTTTTAGTTTTCACTAAAGCTTTAATTTTATAGAGTGTAATCTTTACTATTCTTTTATTTTAACCATGGGAGAACTTAGTTTTATTTTAGTGATTAACTAAACAAAAGTATTTATCATTTGGCCAGTAAAACACAGAATGCAGTTTTGTGCTTTGGCTTTTTTTAACCTTCTGAATGCAAAAATAGTGTAGAATTATTTTCAGAAAATTTCTTTTTTTCTATCAAGTCATCTAAAAAAATTTTTGATTGACATAAAATTTTGCATATTGAGGGGGCAAAATATGATACTCTGATTCACATATACATTATGTAATGATCAAGTCAAGGTAAATAGCTTACAAACCACCCTAAGCATTTATCATTTGGGGGGTAAAATATTCAGAACACTCTCATAACTGTTTTAAATGCACAGTGCATTTTTGCTAATTATATTCACCTAGTGCGCTGGAGACTATCACATTTACCCCTCCGGTCTGACAGTGTTGGGATTGTTATCAAATTCTCCTTCTCCTGTCTGCTCCTCCCCACTTTCACCGCCCTGAGGTGCCACCCTTCCATACTTACATAAAAGTAAGGTTTGGTAGAGTTCACATATACCTAAGATCATGTATTGTTTTCCTTTGTTTGGCTTATTTCACTTAACATGATGCCCTCATTTTTATTATGCCTAAATAGTATCTATTGTGTGTTTATAACAAAATTTCTTCTCTCCTCTATCCATTTACATATTTTTATGATATTCCATGTCTTGACTATTGTAAATAGAGCTGCAATGAGCATGAGAGTGCATGTGTCTCATTGAAATCTTTCTGTTAGTACAAATCTGAAGTCAATGACAAAATTCTCTACCCTTTGAGACTTTATCATTCAGGAGCTGCAAAATAACAACAGTAACAATGAGATACAGTTACAATAGTGCTGATATTAACTAAATTCTGAAAACTTAAGTCCCAGCATATTCCTAATATTTTACTTGGTATTTATATTTAAAGCTATTTGTAGTGTCATTATCTGAAGGTGTAAGAATTTAGTCATTGAGTGCATATACATCCCTACTTTACTTTTAATTTCTAACAATGAACCAGAGCTCATTATTTCTTTTAAATTTCCCTTTAGTGCCTTGCTATGATTGACAGGCAGACAATTTTTTAGTAAACTATCATTCTAATTATTCATATATAACAAGTCAATTCATAAAGGAAATGACACAAAATCATTGAAAATTAGTTGTGGTGAAAGATTAAAGGATATGGAGATTATATTTATTCAGTAGATCCCGTTTGATATATTATGAGTTTTTGACTTTGATAGTTCTTATTTTTCCAAAAGATCAAAAGCAGCAGTTTTTCAGATATTATAATGAGAAAATGGGAATCATCTGTGGCAATTTATGTATATAAAATATTTTAGCTAAGACTATATTAAACTTTCAGAAAATTTACTAATTACAAGTAAAATAGGTAATTGGATGTCTTCATGTATGTATAGAAAGAGTATCATACTTTGGTTATGACAGAATGAATTCAGTCTTAATGGAGGATGATTTTCCTAATCTTTTCATGTTTTTGAGAGAGTCTATTATTATAAAGAGACATACATAACTCTAGCTTTGATCTTCTTCCTTAGGATGTAACTAAAACTAACTTCCATCCTCATAAGATTCTTGTTTTAATTACAGTGTAAAATATTATGTTGCATACAATAGAAAGACATTTGAAACAAGATTAGTCTGACTATCTCAGAAGTCTGGGTATAAGCATTTAAAAGGATAAACGAAAAGCACAAATATATGTAATATATATTGCTTCTGATTCAAGGACCTAAATACAGTAGGTATATTTTTTAAGTAATCAGCTCAGAAAAACTGAAAATTTGCTCATTTAAAAACTATAATCAGTGCTTTTGAAAACTGACCTTGAAATAAAATATCTGGTTGAAAAATGAACAGATGGGTTATAGAAAACTGTCCCCCAAACTGCAATAATGTAAATTGTGTCTAAAGGTAGGATTTTGCCTTGGAAGCTGATAACACATGCTCATTAGGTAAATCGCTTAAAGTATACCTTACTCCTGGGGCAGAAAAAGTTATTTTGAATTACAATGGATTTATTTATGTGTCTGAGTACACATTGAGAGTGCATGGTTTGCTTGTTTTCCTAAGTGATTTTCTTTTGGGATTTTACCAAGGATTATTCTGTAACATAGGTGAACATTTGAACATTAAAACAAAATAAAATGAACACTCAGTTGTCAAAGGGATACTTTCAATGTTAGCTGTATCTTCATTGTTATTAGAAAGTAATCCTTTCCCAAGTTGCTAGATGATTCCTTTACTAATTCCCAGAGCAATTATTCAAAACCTTTACCACTCTTTCTCATTCCACCTTCCTCACATTTCAAAAACTAATTATGTTTCTCAGTTCTTTAAGTAAACGCAGTCAGGGAAAAATACTTTCACTTTGTTCTCTATTAGGTAATAATTTATCTGTCATTTCATTTTTCTATTCTTTTTCTCAGATCCAATATTCTTACTGTATTTTAGGTTCTTATTTTATCCCCCATGAATTTTTCTTGGGAAAATTGTTCCACTTTCATTTCCCTTTTGGTCCCCTTGCTTCACCAGTACCTTTCCTTTAGTACATAAGCCTGTTGAATCTTTACAGAAGTTACTGCACTGGAATTTTGTCATTAGGGACCCCTTCCTCAGTTCAATTCTTGAAATTCCACACAGCTTTGGTAAATGTCCTTTTGCTTTGCCATTTCCTCCTTTCTCTGTGGCAAAGCTTGTCTCTTCTGTCTTTCTGCCCCACCTACTTACTTCAGGGCTTTTTCCTCTGGACAACCTATAGATCCTCTCCATACCTCCCTTTCCTCACTTTAACTGTAGCTGCATCATCAATTCCTATAGCTGTTTGCTATCTTCTTAGGATGCTAATTCTGTTCTGTTCCCTGTTGTTGTCATTTGGAATTTCAGACATCAATATTTCACTGCCTATTATATATTCCTTCTTGGATGTCTCCAAGTACCCCAAATTCAGTGTTTAAAAAGTGATGAAAATATAATATTTGGATTCAGAAATCAGAATTCAAAATTCCAACAGTTAATGAGACAGTGAAAATATTTGCCTTCAATTTCTTCATTAAGTTTAGTCTTGTAACTATTTCATCAACATTTTTACCCATGCCTCATTCACCGAGGTTATTCCTATAGCATACTTCTTGATTTCTCTACTTCCAACTTCACTTCATGGCACTCTATTCTCAGCACCAAAGCCAGAGTAATCCTTTAACAGAGTAAATCAGGACAGATCTGAGGACAAACACCGGTAATCCTTGCACTCTGGAGGCTGATGCAGGAGGATTTCAAGTTTGAGACCATCCTGGGCAATTGTGTGAATTTGCAAGACAGAGTCTCAAAATAAAAAATACTTTTTTTTTTTTTTTTTAAATAATGAGGATATAGCTCAGTGGCAAGGTCCTGGGTTCATGTCACACTACTGAAGAGAAAAAGTAAGTCAGGTTGTGTCACTCTGCTCAGACTCTTCCAAAAGTCTACTGTCTTGCTTTGAAATAAAATTCAGTCTTCTTCTGCACCCCCCAACCACACCTACCCTCAGGTCATCTCTTCCTAATTCCTCTTTTTCTCCTGTTATGCCAACGTCTTTAGTGTTTCTTAAATTTGCCAAACACTTTTCTGCCTCTGATGTTTAGCCCATGATCCTTAACACATGACCTTTATTCAAATGAATGTCACCCTCGCCTATGTAAGCCTGTATTCTCATTATGGCACATTCTCTGTGATGTCCTCTGACCACCCGGTCTGAAATTACGTTTCACCCCTTGTTCTCTGCCCCTCAATTGCCAGTTCTGTTTTATATTTCCCCATAAGGTTTACCTTTTAATATAAAATCAACTCATACATTTTGTTGCTGTCAGTATAATTTAAGCTGCATGATGGTGGGGATTTCTGCTTTTTTTATCCATTATTTCTTCTCTAATGCTTAGAACACAGTAGAAGATCAATACATTTTTGTAGAAATAAAAACAATGAACAAATTAAGATGTGAGAAGTGTTTTGAGATAATCACTATATAAATGCTGTTGCCTTTATTAATATCCTATTAATCCCTAGTATTACTATCCCACTACCCACTTTAACTAGCTCACATGCACATGTGCACACACACCCACACACAATCTTTTTATATATCCTCTATTATATATCCTGTATTTATATATCCTCTCTTGTTTTTTTTCAATAAATGTCTGCACTATTTACTCGAAGACATGTTTACGTCTTTCAAGTATTTAGTGATAAGTCTTAATGCATATTGTATCATTTGTATCAGTTTCCATCTGAATCTCCACTACTAAAGCCCAATCATCTTGAACTCTGGAGAACCACAAGTCTTCCAACAATAACTATGTAGTGTGTTTTATTATTAAATACTTATCCTTAAGCTTCAAGTTACCTATCAAATGCTTCCCACCAAAATCAAGATCTTACTGTCTCTGACCTGTTTTTGCGATACTGGACTCCAACACTGTAAGTGGTTCTTTATGATCCTCTCTAATTCTTTATATTTTCAGCAAGTACCTTTTTATTTACTGTGACGTTATACAATGATATTCACAAAAGAACCATTTATTTACCACTTATAAGACCCATCTTCTATCATTTCAGAGAGATGAAAGAAGAGAAAACCTGTCGCCTAAAGGTCCTGAATTTACTACTGATTTGCTTTACATCTGTTCTCCTAATCTAATTATTAGTCAGCATTATTTCACTCTGGGAAATATTATATATGTATTAGTATTTATTATTCGTTGATAAATTATATATGATCCTGCTGTATAAATAAAATGAACTGAATTGCATCCCATGATTTTTCTTTATATCAAATCCAAATGCTTTGTGCTGCCTTAAACAAAATGTAAGCACCCTCCGCTAGCACTGAAGTGTACTTATAAATATCCCACACCACTCTTTGGTGGAGAAAACTCAAGTCTTACAACCTAAAATCCATTTTAATTTCAGTAGAATTTTTCTCTTAAAGGCATTGTGATCACACTGCATTAGCAAATTTGATTATGCTCCACTCTGCCTGGACTGTCCTATATTCTATTTATTCCAAGCCTAGCTGTCCTTTAAATAATTCTTACATCACCAAAGGATTCCCTGTTTATGTGCCCACACATGTGTGTGTGTGTCCACACATCTGTATGTGTGTGTGGTGTTGTGGATGGAACCTAGGGGCTTGTGTATGCTAGGCGAGTGGTCTACCCCTAGCTCCAAACTGACCTTTATGTATTTATCTCTTTATCTCCCTCTCTCTATCATTGCCCATTCACATCCCCTCCCATTTTCTTTTTTTGGTATATTAACGCAAGTGGTCTTTTAGATCCTTGAAGAAAAAAACCAACTTCTACATCTTGGTTTTGTAGCATCAAGGTTAGAGACAAAAAAAGAAGATGCTCAAGCAGCTTAATAGAAAAAAAAAAGATAATTGTAATAGTGGTAGAGATAAGTGTGGTGTTGGTGTTAACTTTTAGAAAATATAAGGGGATAAGATAAAATAATATGAGATTTCAGGAAATATCTGTAGTTTAAGGGTAGCAAAAGTTAATATTATACCCATACTTATAGATCCAAGATTGGGGTTTCTTTGAGTTTGTAAGACATTTTTACTTAAAACTATGCTGTTGGTTTTAGGGAAACAGGTGAAGTTCCTTTGTTAAATCTAACATAACTTTAAGTATAAGATGTATCATTATTTTGTTTATTGTAAGAGGAACATGCCAATTAAATGATGACCTAATGCTTTCATATATCACTTAGAATTTTATTTTGAATTTACTGGTAAAACTCACTTAAAACTATTTCATAATAATTCCTCTTAAATTATTCAAATATATATAAAATATATATATGTGTGTGTGTTTATCTATAGATATAGTATACGGATTTCAAAATCACAAGTGAATTCAAATGGCTAAGGTATTTCTAACATCTCTTCACATTCAGAGATCATCAGTTATATGAAGCATTTAGTACATGTTCAAACATTTAAGAAAGAATTATTTTTAAAATTGATGACTAAGATATGAATAAATATACTGTGAAAAACTGAGATCTAGTGAATTACTAGAACTTGAAGAACAGTCTTCAAATTTCAAATATTTCTGAAACATGAAGAAAAATTACAGACATTTTAGACAGAACTATCTCTAGAAAACTCAAAATAGAAAAAAAGCTTTACAGAAGTTCATCACTTTTGTTATCTAGTAGCAGAAGCTACCTACTTATGTGTCATGAAAATGGAAGATAGTTCTGTAATACAGCATGTGAAATCCATACAGAGAACTGTAGAAATTTGTTTAAGACTGAGTACTCAGAGAGGAAGTTTAATTACAATATTTACTACTGGTTTTTGTTTTTCTTGGAGCAGAAAAGAAACTAAAATTTCTATACTTAAGAGTTTCTGCTTTGCTTTGAGTCAACATGTTCTACAAAACTCACTGGCTGGAGCATCTCGATGGCATATTTGATGATACAGCCTGTAGTCATAAACAAACAGAATTCTTAACTATTTCCAGAACAGCTTGTGCAAGCCTACAATAAAGTCAAGTCATGCAAAATTGTTCACTTGAGCTGAGCAGCTACAATTAAGAAAAATAACTGCTTTAGCTTTGCTGTTGAACAGAAAATATGGATCATATTCATGTACTTTTTATATATTGCATTCTCACATTTCATCTCTCTATTGCTCTTGTGTTCGTATTCAGATCATTCATATTTTATTTTGAAACATTTTCATTTTCAGATCAGCAGTTGTGTGATCCTGGTGAATTTCTTTGCCACGATCATGTGACTTGTGTCTCCCAGAGCTGGCTGTGTGATGGGGACCCTGACTGCCCTGATGATTCAGATGAATCTGTAGATACCTGTGAGTAGAAAGGTTCTCATGCTATTCGGATTTACCTTCCATATGAAATGAAATGTCAGTTGTTTTCATGGATGACTGCTGTTCTAGTTGATTGTTTGTTTGTTTTTTTTAAATAACCTAAGAAACTTGAATCCTTTTGTTTTGTATTTCCTTGAAAATGAGTATGTGTGGGAGAGCATAAGGTGCAGCTTTGTAGTGTGAATAAACTTAGGAAGGGAAGAAAATGTGAGGTTAATTATTTCAATGTGATTTTATTAAATCCTTTAAAACATAGCAATAAAAAGAATCTTCACCAATAACATATCTCATATATGCTGAGACACAGGAACATATAAAAACACTTTTATGGAAATCAAACATTAGCTCCCATGTTGTTTGTATTCATATCTAATGGCACTACAAAATTATTGAACTTGTTTTCTTTTGATCTGGAAAGAGAAACTTTATTTATCTATGCAGCGAGGATTTTTACCTTTATAATATCTGAATCGGAAGTTCTTAGTGTATAGAGATTGTAATAGCAGTAGTAATTTAAAAGTCCACTGACAGTTTTGACCACATTAGAAATTCTGCTAGAACAAAGTACTAAATTAAAAATATGACCAAAGCTAAATAGATCACCATTTTTTAATGCCCATTCTAGTGCAAAATTTAGTTCCTAAATTTTGATACTGGTACAGTATTGCTAAGAATTCCAGTATCAGTCTGTTCTCTTCACATAATCAGATATTTCAACATATTAACCCCAAGGCAACTATGTAGTTCTATGAAGTCAAAATGAAAACTTCCATCATTCTTATGCTTGATATTTTAATATAAAAATTTTAGTTCCATTTTCCATTTTTATCAACTTGTTTGTACTTTTTGTATACAGGATCCAAAAATACGCTTTTTGATGAAAAATCTTGTCATTAGGAAACAAGCAGTGCTTATTGTCTTTATGTTTGCTGGTCTTCTTAAAGTTTCTGAATGTATAAGTACTTCATTAAGTTTATTATAATATAGACCAAGTTCTGGAAATAATAAATGAAGCAAAAACAACAAAATAGAAAAAGAATTCTAATGAATGGATAAATGTTGTAAATCCCTATGAAGGAATATTATTTGAGAATATAAAAATAACAATGTACACATGCATGCTATAATATTGATGAACCTTAAAGATGGTATAGATGCTAAGAGGAAAGAACTAGTAAGAAAAGAGCACATATGTTTTATGACAGATGCCACATAGGCAAATCTAAGGAGACAGAATTTAGAGTCATGGTTGGGAAAGGAATGAGGAACAACTGATATTGAATATGAGGTCCTGTTTTAGGGAATGGTGAAGAAAATGTTCTGCATTTAGGTTGTGTTGTTGATGGTTGCACAGCTATGAATATATTGAAAACATACAATTATAATTTTTAAATGAGTGGAATGTGAATTATATTTTAATAAAGGAGCATTAAAAGGGAAGAATCTTTATATGCATGTACATACAGATGGTAATGTGAAAAGACAACAATAATAACTTTGAACATGAATTATGAAAGTATTGGAACACTTCAGTACACTCTTTTTAAGCTTTAGCCCTATTCAATTTAAGTGCCATCTTCTCTTTAACTATAAGAAAAGTCTCTCATGGCATAATCAGAAAAATAAATTCAATTTGGTAGTGGTGTCTTGCATTCTGCCTCCATTCTAGCCCTGGATTCTGGCACTGGAAAAAAAGACAGAGACATGAAATATATTTGTGATATCTACATGTGAAATCTGATCAGGTTGAAGAGAAAATGCCATGGCCCTGTCCGACACGTAGCAAAAGCATGGAGAAAAGGTGGTATAGCATGTCCTAGGCAAGAGCTCCCTTCATGTCAGTGAAGAATAGGGGCCAATAATGTTCCCTTCCTGCTAAAGAGGGAAGTCAGTAAGAGAATGCTACAAGAAAGGTTTTGTGGTCCAGAGGAGACATAAGAAAAAATATACTTCATGTACTCACCTAACAAAGACTTAGGAATAACTACTATTCTAACTGGGTACTTAATCAGTACATTTATGTTGAATTAAGCTGTTCCAGATAAATGGTTACAGTCAGTACTAATTGAAATATGGACAAGCATAGGAAAAAAGACTTTATAAAAATTTCAGACTTTCAAATTCAAATTCCTTATTCCAGATGTTCACAATTTCCATTTTCTCTAATCATAGTGCTTTGTAATGTGTTGTTTTATGATATTCAAATGCAGTCATCACTGATCTACATAAAGGTATAATTTTATAATTATATAAATGTGTACATTGAATTTAAAAGATAAACAGTAGAAATGAAAAATCTTAAAAACTGATTCTTAGAAAGGGTAATTTTCCAGTCAGTAAATGAACAAAAAGTATGTTATCATCTTTGATTTGAAGACAAAGTATGTTGTATCTGTAAAATATTAGATGAAAACAGCTGATTCAATATATTTATTTTTCCTTAAACTACTTAGGTTTTAAAATGAGAAGAATGTCCAATCCAGCAACACCGTGAAAGCTCTAAAGTGACAAAATTCTAACAAAATAAATGAATATTGTTGAGGAATAGAATAAGCTTCACTTTTAAACCCTGATTAGTAAAATGTTTTAGAAGTAAGACATGCAGAAAGAAAAACATGAAATCCTGGGAATTCGATGACATTTACATATATTACAAAGTTTAGAGCATACTTGCTTCCACTCCTGTATTCCTTTGGAGGCATTTCTCGTATCCAGAATGTAAGAATTAGATTTCAACAACAGCAATACATGCGAAAATACTCTTATGATTTGCTATTATCTTGAGTGAATTATTGAGAATATAAAATTGGAAAATTTTAATAATCTATAACCATACTACTACTGGGTATGAAAAAATATTTTTATCCATAAAAATAAAAGTCTTTATTTCTGCACAGTATTTGAGATAGTTTTTCATGTGTCTAAATAATTATTAATGCCATCTATTGGTCCAATGAATCAATGATAATAGAAAATCAAGAAAATTTCCTCTTTTTACTTATTGTTTTCAACCTGCTGTTGTAAGTTGGTATAGTATGCAACCAAAATGTAAGTAAATAGTGGAAATGTTTATTCGTGAAATGAAAGCTTGGTACCATCTGTGGCAAAGAAGACTTCTTGAAAGGCAATTTTATTCTGAGGTATTCAAATTTTAATTCCTCCTAGGATTATTCTGTTGAATGCTTGATGATACTTCCTTTCTAGCAAACAACTCCAGCTGATGTATAATATTTTTTAGGAATCTGCTGTCATTATTCTGACAAGTAGATTCTTCTTTTTTAAACCAGAAATGTAATAACTATGCTATTTTCCTTCTTTCCTATTGCCTTGCGCAATCCCCCTTCAGAAAACCATTCAGATTGTTCTTTAATTACAGACCATGTTTTGGACATAGTGACTCATTGTTCCAATAAAGGACAATAAAATAATCTTATAGGTAGGTGGATAACATTTGCAGCCTGGATGGTTGCTGTGATAGTTTGCACACTGATGTTGCTCTGTCTTGCCCTTTTCCCCAGGGGTCAGTAAACTTTTTCTGTAAAGGACCAGATAGTAAATATTTAGGGTTCACAGGCCCATGGGAACTCTATTGAATATCCTTTTCTGTTTTTGTTTGTTTTTCTTTTTTATATAAAATGCTTTGATGATTGAAGAAAAACTACATTTCACAGCTTATACTCTACAAAAACAGGATGTTGGTAAAATTTCCTCAACAGGACATAGTTTGTCAAATTTATACTGAAGTATTTTAGCTGAACCATCTATGCTATACCATTGTAGAGGCAGGTCTGTGCCCAGGTACTGCCACTGCCTGGAGTGACGTAATCTTCACAGTGGCAGGATGCTTCATGGAACTTTACATGTACTGAACTGGGTACACATACTGCCAGACTGAGGCATTATGGTGTAATCTGCACAATCTGTTTTTATTCCTTTTGTTTTTCCATAGCTCCTTTTGGTTAGAATTGCACTTGACTATATGTTAGAGAAATATTAGCTTAATTAAATAGATGTGTGCTTTTATCATATAAAAAAGTTACAAAAAGTGGACAGTTCAGAATAAAGATGGCAGCTGCAGGATGACAACAGGCCTTTTCCACCTTCTCTGACATCTTTAGCAAGTAGCTGTCAGACCTATACCTATATGCCCTACCTGTCCTGATAATTCCATTTCCAGCAGAGAGAAGGGAAAGAGAAAACTGAAAAAGCCAAGTGCCAGCTGATTGTCTTTGTCAGGCAAACAATGGGTTTTATATGAACTGATCCCAGTATATTTCTGCTTAGCTTTCCTTGGCCAGAACTGATCATACGGTGTGTGGGACAATGCATATTCTCAATGTTGCCCATCCTTTTCAAAAATGATATTCGGGATTCTGCTAGTAAAGAAAAAAGGGAGCAAAATGCCTGGGTAGGCCAAGACACCTGGCAGCATGTACCAAAGTGGCCCTTCACTCTCCCTAGTGCAGGAAAAAGTCTTCTGAATTCCAACAGCTTAGTACCAAAGCTCAGTGTCTCCATGGATATCTTTATTCTTGGCCTGCACTTAGCCTCTCTGTGTCTTCTTTGTCCCATCTGTGCAAAGGAAACAACAATATTCGATTTGCAGAAAAAGTGCTTAAATCATTCTTGTTGCATAGAAAAAGCTCCTCTCTACTGGAAACTCTGTGTGCTTTCTTTGTGCCCAGAGCTCCAGAGAAGCATCTTATCTAGAGGATCTTTTGAAAGAGCATCCTGCTGCCCTTCTGGGCAGGTTCTCTCTTGTGCATTTTCAACACCTAACTGAAAATATGTTTCCTTTCCTCAGGATATATCTAAGAAGAGATAGATCATCTGTACTAATTTGAATTAAATTGTAAAACTTTTGATCGCTAGGTATTTCATGCATATATTAGGAAAAATTTGTTCTAGGAATTGTTTTTTTCTAATAACTCTTCCAGAAACATTATGTTTAGACTGTCTAAGGTTAAAAATAATGGATTGAAATGTACATTTGAGGAAAATATTATTAACTGATACTGTACTCTTAAAAAGTAGAGCTTAAAATTTCCTTTTCTAGAATGGGGAACTTTAGTTTATGTTCTTCTGTACCCCTCTAAACTGGCCATTATCATTGAAAGCAGAGTTTGCATTTCTCTGAAATTGCTCTCCATTTTTGAAATATTGAGGTAAAGAAAGGTTCAAATCCTAAAACGACTCCTTAGGCTACCTAATTTTAAAATGTAGTATCATTTTGAAAAGACGGAAGACCATCCCACCAGGGTTGTTTTATGTTGGCTTTGGGAGTGATCAGTTCTAATTGAACAATTCGGCAAAAATAACAAGTCTCCTGGGTAATAGGCATAGAAACATTTATGAAAAATGAAAATAGCTATAAATCGTTAGGTTAGATGTGACTCTGCATGAAATGACAAGTGCTTCTGTTATGTTTCTGTTGTTGTAGGATTTTAAACTTTATTTAGATAGTAGAATATTAATGAACTTCTTATATTCACACACTGACCTTTCCTCTAAGGATATAAGTTAGAAATCCTTTTATAATTTCCTTTTAAACTTTCTTTCTTTGACACAGGTCAGAGAAGTAAAATGGAATTTAGGTGGGAGGTTATTAGCAAACAGATATTGCCCTTTAAAGTTGTATAGTAGAATAAGACACCGAAGACAGACTGTAGGAACAATAAAATGGATAGAAGCATGGTTCTTGTTGCTAAGTAATAGTGATTTAGAGGTAACTTTGCAATGAGCTAATATATGAGAGCAATAGAGCTAAGCTTTTTGTTAGGTAGAGAATCTGAAATGATCTTACAGATTAAAGAGACAGAATATGAGACCTATGAGTACAGTTTATGTCTCTTCCAATTCTTTTTGTTTTGTTTGTTTTATTCTGAGGTTTCTCTCCTTAGCAGGAGAGAGGCCAAAAGCATTGACCCTTCTTTAATAACAAAAAAACCCCTCCCATTGAAGCATTACTTTGAAGGGTGGGAAAAGTGTAATTGTGAATTAAAATGGTCTATCTCATGTAGTTTCATTTGCTTAGCACAGTAGGGATGAAGAAGAGGGTGACATTTCTCCTCATTCTACTAATGATTAGGTCTCTGAACGTCTGTCTTTGCAACTCTAAGAAAGGTTAATTGGAGGCATAGGTGATTGCACTGAGTGTCCATAGCTCACACAGACAGAACAGGCTAAGCAGTGACAAAACAGCTCACCTTTCCATTCAAGAACTCCCTGCTCTTTGGTGTTTTGACCCAAGATCATAGGTCATTCAATAGAGAAAGACACATGTCCCTCAGCCAGGCCTGGAAACAACAGGAAGTGAAACTTTGAAATGATGTGAACTAAAAGGGGGAAATGAAATAGGTGAATTCTAGAGACGACTCTGGTAAAATCTCCTTAGCTTAAAGGATGATGTACTATAAACAAATGCTCCTACAGGGCTCTACAGGGACAAAGCCAAAGGCTGATCCAGGAGCCTTCCAGAAACTATTCGATCCATCATTTATCCACAAGTAATCTAGCATTTGGACTTGGGGATGAAGGCTTCTTACCTTTCATGGATGAGCATATTTCTTCCCAGAGGATGTTTTATTCTTTATAGTCAGTATATAAAATTTACATTTGACTTTCACTCAAAAGTGCTTTTAAAATGACATATTTTGCTAAATGAAGCCCTGCAGGAAGTTGTGTTCTAGGAATTTATTTTTAAGGGCAATATCATTTTCTGTCTTCCCTCCCCTGTGTCTTCCATCATCCCCTCTGAAAGAAAGACATCAAACCCAGTATATGCCTGTCAAATTTGCAGTAGAGCATAGGATATCATTATTCTACTATTCACTATATTGGACCTGGACAAGTTCAAGTAGTATAATTGATATTGGGTCTTTTTTTCCTGAGAGCTTTGTAACACTAGCTTTCTTGATTTGAGGGGTGGCAGGAATTGCTTATAAAAGTGAAATGTTCATGTAAAGATGGGCTTCCCTGCAATGGTACAATTCAGGGGAAATGGGTTTTAGCACTCCATTCAGCCTGCAGGATATCCTTCTTTGAGAGAAAGAAGGAAAGATGAGGCACCGAGTTTGCTTAGTCAAGAGTCTCATGTATAACGGGTGACAAGCCAAGAGTGGAATCCGGATAGCTTCTTCTTCACTTCCTCCTGTAGCATAATTTGTGAACTGAACTGTGTCCCTTCAAAATTCATGTGCTAGGTCCCTAACTCCAGCATCTCACACTGTAACTGTACTGGAGATAGGACATTTAAAGAGGTAACTCAGTTAAAATGAAGTTGTTAAACCAGGTCTTAACACAATTCACTGGTGTTCTTGTAAGAAGAAATGTGGACATTGTAAAAGAGGCTGGGTGGGCGGGGGGAGGTGGTAGTAGCCATGGGAATAGATGGCAAGGACACCATCTGTGTGTCACAGAGAGAGGCCTCAGAATAAACCAGTCCTGCTGACAAAGCTCTGTCCTCAAAATGGTGAGAAAATCAGTTTCTGTGTCTAAGGCACTCAGTGTGTAGTATTGTGCTAAAACAGCTGTAGCACATAAGGATAGTGTCCTATTATATGTCTTTAAATTCCATTTTATATCAGTATATGCAAAATGAAGCAATTAAAAATATCTTGTTTTTCCTTGCAAATACATACTAATTCTTACTAGAGTATACTTTATAGGCACTATAGGCCTGTTAAAGATATGTAAAATGAAATCCAATCAGTTTCTGATGGATTAAATGACTCATCTTTACACTGTTGGTTGTGAACTCTAAAAATAACTACTCTAACTATATATAGTGTAATTAGTGTACGAATAAAAACATCTTTCAGTGAAAATCAGTAGGTAATATACTACAGATTTATTTTTGTCTAAAATTGATACAGGACTAACTGTTCCAAAATCTTTAAAAAATGGGTTTACCAGAACCTTTTAATGGTGGTTTGGGACAAGCATTTAGACATTTGGCAGTATTCTTTGTAAAAACATCTATTTTATAATGCAGAACTCAAACTCACATACTTGGCCTAAGTACAATTATTTTCTGAGGAAAACTGTAGAAATAGAACCAATGTATGATAATCATAACATTCATGTTGATATTATTGTATATTAGGTTGTTGTAATCTATGTTATAATTTTTATTTAGAATTGAGCACTGGGTAAAGAATTAAATAACAAATAATTTCACAGTAAAAGAAATTCTTCTCTACATGGGCACTTGAGGAATTTTGTTACATTTTTCTTCTAAATGTGCATATATTAGACAATTCAAAGTTTAGATTTCTTAAGATATATAGATGCATTTTCTTTAAGAAAACTAGAATACATTCAGTGTATCACTAGCTCTTTATGGAGGGACTGCCGTGTTGAAAGTGCATAGTTTTTTCAAGCACTTGAAAGAACCAACTGTATATCCCCTTCCCTTCTGTGAGAGGGACCTTTAATCTGTGCTAGGCTAGTCCTCATTTTATCTATCCTGGTTAAATGCTACTCTTCCCATGTAAAATAAGACAATGTTCACGATAATGGTGGTAACGATGATGATTACTGACACAAAATAGTTATCACTCAGATACTGTGCTATTAGATTCAAGTAGATTATCTCCTTTTATCCAGAGAACAACCTGAATATAATATCAGCTACAGTTGTTCAGGGCACCAGGGTGAATAAATATCCCAGAAAGCTTGAGAGTATATATCTTTCCACACATCGCTACAAATGCTCTTGAAAATGGAGCTATGTTTTCTAATTTACATGACACTACTATAGCGGCTAATGATGGCCTTTCCAGTGACATTATTTGTTGTTCTTTCCATAGATGTTAAAAATAAAGGAGCATGGGAGTTATTTACTACCTACCATCAAAAAACTAATGACAGAATTACAATTGAACTCCTTGTCGTGCTATACAGCATCCCAGATAAGGCAAATTAGGCTCGGAGGTGATAAAATGATTCCAAGATGAAAATCTTGACTCAGTGGAGGCAAGATTGACATCCATGAATGTGTTGATTTAGGTCAGCATTCTTAGCATTAGTCACACAACTTTGTGGCCATACTCTACTTAAATGAATGTATTCATTGTCTACACAACAGATTTTAATTGACAACTATGTGACAACTCCCAGGTATAGATGTTGGGAATATCAACAACAACAACAGAAAGATAGATACTAAGGATAAAATACAATTATCTTGATGAAAGAGTGTCTGGAGAGGGGATTTTAATTCTTTTATGCAATCAGAAAGTATATGTTTAAGAATGTGTGTTTGTTATGTTAGTAGTTATAAAAGGTAAATACTTTAATGGTTCTATGTGTATATCTGTAAACCTTGTATATATATGAACAAACTGAAAATAGAAAAATAATATTAGCCATATTCATACACACAAACTACATGCACACACACATATGGACACACAAATGTATATACCCTCTTCTTAAAGAAACACATTGTTGATCATCATGGTGTAAAATTATGAAGGGAATTTTACATTAATTTTCTGTTGTGTAATAAACCACAACAAATGAAACATTAAAAAATATCAGTCACTTACGATCTCACAGTTCTTTGGTCCTGAAGTTTGGACAGAAACAAATGGGTTTTGTGCATAAAGTTGTACAAAAGGGTGAAATCAAGTTGTTAATCAAGTTGAGGTCTTATCTGGAGGTCTGAGGAAGAATCAACTTCCAAGTTCATTTAGATTGATAGAAAATGCAGTGGTTTGGGACTGCAGGACTGAGGCCACATTTTCTTGCTGGCTGTCAGTGATATTACCCTCAGCAATTAAAGGCCAATACTTCCATTGGTGTGTGACTCTCCTCTGTGTCCAAAGCCAGCAGTGATGTGCCAGAAGACCCTCATGCTTCCTGCTTTACATCTTTTACTTCCTCTTCTGCCACCTGATGGATAAAATCCTCTACTTTAAAGACCTCATTGGATAACACTGAGGACAGTTGGGTAATCTTGTCATAAAATGCAATATAACTTGAAGAGTGATATCTCATCATTGTCACAGATTCTAACCACATTAGAAAAAGCCGGGGTTGGGCCAGGGATTTAGCTCAGTGCTTCTGCCACCTGCCTCACAAGAGCAAGGTCCCAAGTTTGATCCCTAATACCAAAAAAAAAAAAAAAGAGAAGATTATATAAGGATGAAAGTCATTAGGAGTTATTCTTAGAATTCTGTCTAAAACAAAATATGAATGTGCTAGACCAACCTTTAAAAATACCCCAGAGTGTATGGTTAAAACAACAAAAACTTACTTCCTCACAGTTCCTGAGATGGGAATTCCAAGATCAAAGTATTGGCATAGATTATTTCTTTCTTCTTGGTTTGTAGATGACAATCTTTTTCCACTGTCTTAATCTGTTTAGCCACATAAATGTCTCTATGTCCTGACCTTTGCTTCTCATGAAGTCAACAGTTATATTAAATTAGGGTTGCCTATATTTTACCTTAATAATGTCTTTGAAGTCCTATCTCCAATTACAGTCAAACTGTGAGGTATTGGGGTTAGGGCTTCAACATATGCATTTCAGGATGTTACAATTGTCATAACATATGGGATAGGGATTTAAAAATACCAACTGAAGGAACAGTGAGGCTATAAAATTTGAACTTTTTACCTCTTGAATTATATCCCTCACCTCCTTCCTTCTCCTGGCCCACTTTGAATACTGACTTTTTCTAGGTGCTCTACAGCTAAACATGAAACATAGATATACTGTCAATTTTTTGTGAGCAACAAATAGTCTGGGTACCTCATGAAACTGATATGATCATTCAGGACTGGTACTTGTTCCATTCTGTGAATGGGCATATGCTGTTCTGCATACAGTGAGCAGCCCACGTATTCTATATCCATTTAGATTTAAAAGATAAATGTGTAAGCAATTTAAGATGTGTACTTGAGAATGTACAGTGTACTTGAGAATGGTCTTAGCCTTTTCCAAGAACTCTGAATATATATATATATATGTAATTACTTTATGTAATAACATATTTTTTCAAATATATGTCAAAATTACATATATTATTAATGTCAAGCTAATTTTCAGGTTGTTTGACTAGTAAACTTCATTATAGAATTTATTAATGACAGAAATATATGCAATATCTCTTAAGAAATTTACACAATTGTTTTGTGTACTGCTTTCTTCACATAAACAAAAAAATGTTCTTGAGGTAGGAACAGGCTACTGTCTAGAATTATTTCATCCAGAATTCTTTATACTAGTGGTAACTTCTTTTTCTATATTCATTTAATTGTTTTACAGTGGGAACAATTGAATGTACTATTTTAAGAAGGATGGGAAACCCTCAACAATATCTGATCATTGCATACACACACACACACGCGCGCGCACACACACACACACACACACACAGATGCATTTCCCCCCAAAGTTGGTCATTATTTTAGACACTACTTATTGGTGATAGTAAGAGAAGATATTTGAATATAATTTACAACTACAAAGGTAGAAGAAAACATGCACAATTGGAGGAACTTGTAATATAGCTACCTCTATAATATTTGACATGGTCAGGACTTTAGCCAAATAGACTCTTGATGACTCTACCTCCTAGCTGAAAGCATTTCACATATTTCTCAATTTTTAAAGAAAGAAACAAAGACTAAAATTGTATTTATGTATTTAGATGGGTGTTGAGGGTACAAAACATTCACACCATTCCTAGATTCAATAAGCCTGACTACAATATCATCCAGTCAAAGCAGTGTAAGTGCAGTGCTGAACCAGAAAGCAGTTTATAAATTTCACAAGGTATTAATGACATCTTTCTTGTCAAGAAATGCATGTGTGTGTGGAAAGTGTTGAGGGAGGTAAGTGGATTTTTGGAGGTATAAATGGCAAATTGCTATTTTCTGGCTGGAATCACATTATTTTGTTTATTTAACAAATTCTCTATATTTTGATAATCCTAAAGTATTTCTTCCATAGATAAATAAGGATATAAATATATAAAAGTGTTTGCTTTATTATTATTTTTTGGCTTAACAAGTAGACATAATGAAAGATATATAATTTATCTAAACTGAATTAGATTTAACAAAGTAAATAAAAAATGAATTCTGGTTTAAGAAATCAAGGTGCATTGGCTGTCTCTGATAACATATTTAAAAAACTGAGATTAGCTTCTGTTTAAAGTAACCCATGGAGAAAATGGACCTGACCAACCTACCATGAGCCATACTTATTATGATGAAAAGTCAGACTCCCCGGTTCTTGTTAAATTTTGGTTCAGGGTAGATTTGTTCCTCTTCCATTTCATTCTCTACTAATAAATTCATTTAGAGGTCACTAGTAATTTCTGTGAACCAAAATAGGTTCAAGCTACATAAATTATAGCTGAAAAAATTTAAAAATTAAAAATTCAGGGAATTAAAGCAAATGAACTATGTTTGAAGAGTCAATAAACAGAAGTGTGACTGGATTTTAGATCTCATTGACTTGCACACTCTTTTTTGTTTTTTCTAATTTGGACATGTGGCACCCAGTAAGGTGGTTCTAAACCCCTTCTGTATTTTTTGTTTGTTTGGTTTTTGCGGGGTTTTTTTGTACCTGGGATCGAACCTTCTGTACTTTTTTGGTAAGAGCCTGCCACTATTTATCAAAATAATCACAACAGCAAAACACAAAAAACAGACTTTGAAATAATAATTTTTAAATAATTATTAAATTTAAGATACAAATTAGGAGTAATTTGAATTCCTAAAATATACTGGGAATTTCTTCTATCTTCCATCATAGCCCAATTTATAGTGCGCACACACACACATACACACACACACACACACACAAACACACATGGTGATTTTTCTGTAAAAGAAGTATGATTGCTTCACTTGATATCTATGTGGCATTTATTTCTGTAATCACATAAAGAAGGGATTATAATCAATAGAAAAATATATCTGTAAATGTTTCTCACCTTCCAAAATGACATCTGTATATAAAGAATATACAAGTTATTTTAAACTTACAAATAGCAATCAGAAAATTACTTTAGACCAATTAGATTTTCTTCTATTTTTATTCAGTAAACTAAAAAGTAATTGTATTAATCTATACAATTGGAAAAATCTATAAATACTGATTTACATCTAACCCAAAGCCTCATTGTCAGTTTGTTACACAAAAAAATACTTTTTCATCTCCATTATTTTTATGAATATACAAATCTGCACTAGAAATATCTATGGACTCTAAAGAGAATATTTCCATAGTATCAGGAAGTATAATGCCCCGGAAGTGGAATCTTCCTACATATTGAAAATAAAGTAACTAAGCTTTTGATAAATCATTCCTTATGAGCTATTTTAAGAACAATTCTTTGATCCAAGGACTTAATTTGCTGATATTGTGAAACCATAAGATACAACTGATATACTTTATTAAAGTATATATGTAGTTGCAGGAAGGATATATTCAAGATGGCTACATGATTATTGAGAATAGTGACTTGCTTCAAACTTTACCCCTCAGTATCTGCTATATTACATACTGTAAATTTTTAAAAAGTGTGTTTTTTAATGGGTATGTACATTTGGTGAAATTCACACCTCGAGAGCTGCCTGGGGTAGATTTTGGCAAGGACCATGGCCTTCCAATCTGAACAGATTTTAGATAAATCTGACAGCAGAACAGCTTCACGTGGTGTTTTATTTAATTGAAAAATTGTGACTAAATGGTTATACAAGGAATTTAAATTTTACAAAATGTTGAGCTGTTATCTTGATCTAATGAAGTTGACTAGGTGCCCGTTGGATTTTTTGGTGTTCCATGTAAATGTAGAGATGCAAAAGGGAAAAGTTTCCATCAGTGATCCCTGTGTCCCCCCAACCCCCGAGTCCTCTCTGAGCCACGCATGACACCATGCCAACATTCAAGATGCAGACAACACCTTCTTTCTCTCTAGACTCAATTATTCATTCTTAAGATGGGAATAGAGAAAGGCAATGATTAAATGACCAAAATTTAGACAAAAAGAGCTGAGTAGGGACATATTAATATACAGTTTTGTATTATTATTTGCCACTTGTATTTTGTGTTATATTAGCTAATTTTAATTCCATGTATTATTTTTCATTTTTTCCTATAATTGAATTAATAACTCTAATCTCTCTTACTGTTCATTTTGTTCTTAACTACTCTTTTGGTCCTCAGCCTAAACATAACTCCTATCATAGTATTTTCCTTTTCTTGAGTACATTATGAAAGTATTTAATTTTATATTATATATAAAATTATTTATTATTTTTTTTCCTATCTCTGGCCTTATTTCTATCTCCTCCATGTCTCCGTATTTTATTTGTGTATTTATTTTTCTGTGGAGCTTAGGATAGGTCATGAAAATGCTAAGCAAGTTCTCTATTACTGAGTCAGCCCTCTCTCATTGTAAATTTCTTAATCAATTTATTATTTCCAATGGATTTTATTTTATTAATTTTCATTTATTATGTGCTTTTGTGTTACCTTTCACCTCCCTCAAATAATTGCATTACCATAACAAAGGAACCAAATCTACTTAATCAACAACAATTTTAATTTCAATGATATTCCAAATTAATGGAAATCAATAAGTATAAGAAATCCCTTCTTTTTTTATATGCATAAAAACAAAGAGAACAAGGAAGATAAATGAATGTAAATTCCAAAAAGCTTCTTTATAAATTTATTTATATCTGATGTAATGTTAAAACAAATATAAAGAATTTAAAATTTCTTAAAACAAGACTCAAATAATTTAATATCAAAAGAAAGATGATATATGCATTTCAACAAATTATTCATATATTTTCAGAAACTTGCAATTATATAATGGATAGTTTTATTTCTTATTATCTATAAATAAAAAGCAAATGAAAATGCAGTTTTAAAATTGGCAACGTTCATTTTTATATGAAATTAATTCTGATAACTATGAATGATTTTTGAATTATAACATATGATTGTTCTTTCCTAAAGCATTATAATTCTGCTGCCTAACATTGGAAACTGGGAATAGAGAAACTTGTTATAGAAACTCTTAGTTGGGTGAGAACATATTTGGACTTTAGGTACTACCCAAAAAGTGCTCGATATGCTGAACTGTAGTTGAATATTACCTTTATTCCACCAAAAATGTGTTAACATGTAACAGTGCTTCTCCTTAGAATTACTCATGAAACTTGTTTGAAAGCAGATGGCCCATTAGGAAAATTACATCATTCTTTTTTAAAAAAGCAAAGTTGTGATTTAAAACAAGCATTTAGAGATTTCATAAAGTATGTAATAGGAAGCTATTTTAATCAGCAAAAAAGACACATGTCTATGAACACAGGAAGAAAGAACACTGCTGTGTAATGTAGAACAATGAAAGAAAGCAGTATTTTGCTGCAGCCAGCAATGAAGTCAACCAAATGCAATTTACTATTTATAACAAGGCAGCTAATAAGTATCTGCAATAGAAGGCAAGCGATTTTTAAAATATATTAAAAACAAATTTTGTAATCATAAATTGATCTTCTTTTTAATTGTTATTGATTCATTCTTATTCTATGCTCTTATCACCTTGCCTATTTATTGCCAGGAATATTTCTTATGTTGGGTTCCAAGCCTTTATTACAATCTAAACAGAATACACGTGATGAAAATGGAACTTGTGAGGAACTAGGTTTCTTATTTGTTTTTAAGTCTTGAGAATTAGCATTGATACCTAGGAAAATTCAAAATGAATAAAACACTCAAATAACTATTACTATGGAAAATTTCAACCGGATATAATAGCCAGGTATATTGAATTGTTGTATTAAGTAATTATTGTCACTTACAGATATCTGTGTACTCTATAGGAAAAGAAATTGGAATGCAGGAATGTGGTGCTTTTTCGGCATAATACTCAGTGATTAGCTTCATAATCTTTTGTAGGAAGGCATAACTATCTTGGAACATAATAGGAAGAATTAATATACCATTAAAAATTGAAAACTCAACAGTAGAGGGGAAAAATACTTTCTGGCTAGCGTGTTTTGGATGTTGCAGTTTTGTGTCTGTACCTGCCCATTCTCATGGGTTGCCAAGCCACTTCGGTTGTTACTCATTCTGCAAATCACCCATGGACTGAAATCAGAAGTGTTGCATCTTCATTATCAGTTTGGAATTTTTTCTGATAATGTACCCAATTAAAGTAAAAATAGGACAATAACTAAATATTTGGCATGATTAAAGTCTGATCTGCAATTGTTGGTTGATAATCTTAAAATCCACAAAAATAAAAATATTATAGTTGATATTTGCTTTTGCATAATGCTTATCAAAAAATATTAAGAAAACTTTTAAAGTACTTATCAAGTATTTTTAAATAGGCACCCAGGTTTTCTTCAACTATATGGAATCAAGCAATACAAATAGAGCACTGATAGAGATGGAAAAATAATTTTCAGTATTTATTGTTCAATCTGTTTTTGTTAATTTGTATGTTATCATTCAAAAAGACAAATGCACACTGTACTTACCTACATATGTATATAATTCAGTGCATTTTTCTACTTTTCTAATGTTTCTAATGATATTATTCTTGCAGTTTTCTCTTTTTTCTTAGAAGAGATTTAGTTTAGAACACTTTGTTCCTTACGATATTGTGAATTTTTAAACCGAAATGCTTCAGAATCACTTCAGGACAAATTATATCCTTAATAGAGAAAACAATAAAAAAAAGTTATTAGCAATAAAACAAGCACAAAATCTCAAAAAAAAAGAAAAATCAATGTCAAAATAATTAAAATATTTCTTTTTA
>NW_004624732.1:41522565-41542481 GCF_000247695.1 Heterocephalus glaber | reverse complement strand
GTTCAGTGGGTCCAGGTGGTTGAGTATCAGAGTGTTCCATCTCATTTCCCTTTGGGGTTGCTGTAGTTGATCTGGAAGTCTGGTTTTGAGACTTATTTATGTATTTTCTCATTTTGAGTGGGGCGACGGGCTGTTAGCACCTGCATGGATTACCTCCTCTGAGCTGGGAGAGGTTGGACAGGGGCTGGGAGCAGCGGTAGGGATGGTGACCCAAAAGCCCTTTCCTGTGGGCTGGGAGCAGTGGGAAGGATGGTGGCCAGGAAGCCCCTTCCTCTGGACCAGGAGCAATGGGATGGCAGCTCCGAAGCCCCTACCTCTGGGCCGGGAGCAGTGGGAGAGATGGTTGCCTAGAAGCCACTTCCTCTGGGCCAGGAGCAGCGGGACAGAAGGTGGTCCAAAAGCCCTTTCCTCTGGGCTGGGAGCAGTGGGAGGGATGGTGAGCGGGAAGACCCTTCCTCTGGACCAGGAGCAGTGGGACGATGGCTCAGAAGCCCCTACATCTGGGCCAGGAGCAACGGGACTCAGTACCTTGTCTGGTGGTCTGGTGTCCTCTGCGTCTTTGTAGTGTGGAACCAGGTGGCTGCGTGTCTGCAGCGGGGTGATTCGATGTCTTCCGCGTAACTCGGGACCTCGGTAGGGTGTGCACAGACCTGCCTGTTTGCAGCAGGATGATTCAGCGTGTGCCGTGCCACTCAGGGTCTCAGTAGGGAGGGCATGGGCAGGCCTCCCTGTCTGCAGCGGGGTCCTTTCTTACATTTCTGTGAAGCTACTTCATATGCAATCAATAAAATATGGAATATTTTGTTACCAAGTACCTGCTTACCACATTTTGTAAAATATATTTTTCTATACGAAAGGCAGTTAATGAAAGAGAATTGTTGCTTGGTATAAGAGTCTCAAGTTCCAGAATAATGTGAAGTTTTTTGATTTTGTAGCCCAGAAGCATTTTTTTTTTACTTTGTAATTGTGATTCCATTATGTAAATTAGACAGGCTCTTAACTACTGTTGTTCCAACTGTGTAGAAAGAAGGGCCCCTGCTCACTTGCCACCTACCCAGGCTCCAACCCACCACACCCCCTGGGAGCCAATCCAGAATTCCCAGGACGTATTCAGAGTCAGCTTGATTCAACTGCTCTGAAGTGTAACTGAGATAAAAATTATTATATGTTGGATAATTAACTCTTTGGAGAAATTAAGAAAAAGTCTTAAATATAACTAAATTTTAAGAATGTGCATTATAGGCTTGATTCTATTCATTATCAGAACACATTCATTTTAATTAAATAACTGAATCTCTCCTGGAGTCTTTCACTGGTAATTTTTTATGATAAAATATACATGAAGATAAATACAAGCTTTTTCTCCAGAGACAAACATTATACCAATAACAGTGAGGCTATGATTCAAAATGTGTGTCCAAGCTATTAACACCTGAAAAAGTAATCTGAAGAGGCAGTAAGAATATACTGTTAGTGTGGAAAACTACTCAGCTTAAATGATTTCTTTATTCCTAACCTGAATTGTTTAAGGGGTCTTAGCCATTCAGCTTCAAGAATTAGAGGGCACTTGAAGCTATAATATAGCAAAAATCACCAAACATGATTGTATCAAATTAAAAGCTCCTGCAACAAAGGAAACAGGCAACAGAGTGAAGAGACAACCTACAGAATGATAAAAAAAAATGTTTTCCAGTTAAAACTCAGAGAACTAATACCTAAAATACAAACTTATCTAAAAAGAATGAGTTCCCAAGCAACAAAAGACACAATCAAAACTTGGCCACTGAAATGAGTAGACACTTCTCAAAAGGAGAAGTTTAAAAGTGGTGTGTTTCTTATTAATTCCAAGTATGTTTTTATCAGATCATCTTGGTCTTTTGTAAACCTAAACCTAAGACTTGCAATCAATGACAGGCATGCATATTGTCAATCACACTGTTAAAACAACATAGCTACTGCTCTTATGATTCTCGATGCTGGTATATGAGCCATTCTTGATTTCGGTGTGTGGTTCATTTCATTACTCTTACTATTAATAGACATAATTGATTGAGTGCTCACTATGAGCACATACTGTACTAAGTGAGCCACTTAATTGTGGTATCCTTTTGTAGAAACAGAAGAGATAAGTATCAATTCAATAGCATTTAGAGAGTCAGACAACCAGTCC
Source organism: Heterocephalus glaber (assembly GCF_000247695.1). The sequence goes on along the minus strand of NW_004624732.1, from coordinate 41,540,311 downwards.
TGTAAAACAACTAATTTGCTTCATCAATCCTTATCTAGAAGTTGTATATTAATTGTTTCTAAAGAGCAGAACTACATTTAGGATCCATAATTTAATGAGTGCTAATACTTGGACATTATTATAATATTTTACATAGTTTCTAATGATTTTATTTAAATTTTAATATATAGACAGCATTAGACATCAGCAGTGGTACTATAATTCTTTATTGCAACCAATCCAGTTATGAAGTTCTAGCAGAAACAAGTAGAATTGCTCACAAAATTTCCCAGGTTAGGAAACATCACTTCAGTCTTAGACAAACTGATTATTAGAGCTCAGCAATTTCAAGAAATTTCTGTAAGATGATTTTAGGTATTAGGTTGCTCAAATCTTGGATTTGTTTTGAACACAAAAGGATACCAGTTTTATCTTTCTTTAGAGAGTTGTATATGGGGTTTGTCACATAAATCTAGAGGCAAGTATGTTATATTGAAAAATATTTGTCAAAAGAAAGCTTATTTCTATCTCAAAGATCTAGTATTTCTGACCATCTATGAAAAACTGAGCAAAGAACAGGTACTTTCTAGCTCAGATTGTGAGAATTCTATCCTTTATACATATTTGAGTGTTCCATCAAAATATAATGGAAATGGTTAGAATAATAGCTTTAAGTAGATTTATTGCAACATAAAAATACATGTATAAAGAAAATGTTTACTAAGAAAGACTACTAATTTTTATTAACCAATAATTTAATTATGAGCAACATTCTTAAAATATGTAGCAATAAATACTATGGACATTATCCAGAAAAAACATTTTTTGTTGTTGTTGTTTGGTCAGGTTGATTGAGGTATTGAAATACAGTAAAACCCAGGCTTTTGTGTACAGTCAAATTTAACAAAAGCATCCCATTGTGTAATATCAACTCAATCCATATTTAGAACATTTTAATCATCCTAAGGAATTCCTTTTGTATTCCTTGTAGTAAATTCCTTCCCTCAACTTTTGTCTCTGAAACTGATCTGTCTTTTGTCCATATTATTTTGTAATTTCTAATATGATGTTAAGTGGACTCATATAATATATAACCTTTAGTGTCTGGCTTCTTTCACCCAGTTTAATTCACTTGATATTTACCTATGTTGTTTTACGCATCAATGGCTCAGTCTTTTGATTGCTGAGTGTACATGTATCACAGTTTGTTTACCAGTTCAATCACTGAAAGGTATTTGTGCTGTTTCCAATTTTGGATAACTAAGAATATAGGTGTTCCGTAATTTCCTGAACACATTTTATATTAAGATAAATTTGCCTTGCTCCTAGGTATATTTCTAGCAGTGGAATTTATGGGTAACATAAGCAAATATTTAAATGTGTGATAACTTCCAGTGTTTTCTAAAGCACTAGTAAAATTTGTATTCCTTTTATCAATGTGTGAGCATTTCAGTTGATTTGAATCTTCAACTATAAACAAAGTTGAGAAAGTCATCAACAGTATATTGACATATTAAATCCATCAATATATAAGATGAATAATAAATTATAATAAAATGATACTGACACTGGATGAAGTAGGTTGTCCTTATGTGCAAAATCAGTATAATTCACTATATAAAAAGGATAAAGAAAAAAACCTGTATGATCATCTGTGTAGCAAAGGAAATTCACAAAATCCAGTGTGTATTAGTGGTGACTCTGAGAAAACTAGAAATTAAAAGAGAATTCCCTAAAAAACAATACATTCTTTACAAAATTTGAGACAGGACTAAGTAAGACACTGAGTTGTCCAGGTTGGTTGTGAACTTATGATCCTCCTGCCTCAGCCTCCTAGAAGGCTTGGATCACATAATTTTTAAGCATGAAAGATTGAATGCTTTCCTTGTATGAACAGGAACAATATAGCAGTGTCCATTCCCCCCACTCCATTTCAATCCCATACAGGAGGTCCTAGCCTATGTAATAAGAGAAGAAAGTAAAATCTAAACCAATATGTTGAGGAAGAAAATTACTCAATTTTAAGAAAAATTCTCAGTAAAATTTAAGAAAAAATTCTCAGTTAAAAAGAATATCACCAAAGAAATTACCAGAAAATATAGTAGTTCTTATAAATGAATTATAAAGTTTAAGACCAAAATCAATTACATTTCTATATTTAAATTGGTTGTAAAATTATACTGGGTTTTGCTTTTTATCTTTTTGTACTTCTTTGCAATCTCCATAGCACAAACATTCATCACAGTTCAGGATACTCCAAAAGGTTAATTGTAAATGAGGAGTTGATAACTGAATATTTTTTTTAAGTACCTGGGGTTGTACCCAGGGCCACACATATTCTAGGCAAATGCTTTCCTTGGTTATAACCACACCCTTATTTCCTTGAAGAATTATGGAAAAAATGCAATGTATTCATTTAAATATTCACATATAAATGTGACTTGTTTAACCTGCTTTGCTTTTTTCCTTCCATAAAAATACAATTTAGCAGCTATACATTGAAACGTTATCAGCGTCTTTGCAGAATTTTTTTCATTGCCAGAATAAAGCAAGCATAACTATTCTATTTTTAGAGATAAAAGGGAATATAATGCAGCTCATAAAATTGTTTCTGAAACATTAATATGGTATCTTTTTAGTTTTGTACATATTTATGAGTTACACTGAATCCATCTCCCATATAAGCATCTTTTATATTTCTCTAAAGCTACTTTAATATTCTCTTGTCTTTCTCTCCTTGAAATTCAGGCTTTTAATATGAATGCACTCTTCTGTATGATCAAAGTTGATTGTTTAGCAGATAGACTTTTCACACTCATGAGACTTTTATTTGGCCTTTTCTCAAAGGCAAACATTATGATGACTATAATATATATGAACCTTGAGCTGTAAGTAGAGTAGGCCAAGTAAAGGTCTTACCTAAATTAAGGACACTAAAGATGAAAGAAATTACATCCTTTCCTGTTTTTAGCATCATAACTATCTGACCATCTCTATTTTTGACATCACTGAGATCAAATGTGCCTTCAACTTACTGTTTTGATTTAGTTCTTTTGCATGTCCTGTAGACACACATGGAAGAAATCACCTCACAGTACTTTACGGTTTGCTTTTGTGACTCAGTGCTGTGACATTATAAATGTTAAAGCTGGCCTTTTCCCCTATGCTATCACACATTTCTCACAAATGGTCATAGGAGTGTTAGCCACAGTGTACAACTGCTAGGTACTGATAAACTCGGAAACTCAGCAGCTTAGTTATTTCTTGCTAGCATGAAGTTGGGTTAACTTCCATTAGATAATCTTCTCCATTTTGAGACTCCTTGAGTGATGCTGACATCTTAGCACATGATTTCTAAGGTCACTACCACTGTGAAAAAAAAAAAGGAAATGCAAATGGTATGCTGGCTTTAATGAGTTTCTATCAAGAATAATGTGTGATTTGCTAGACTTGTCTTGTTTCTCTGGATGGTGGTAAAATAAATAAGAAAGGCTGTTTTTCTGTGATCCTAGAAGGGAGAAAGAAAGCAGAAGTAGGTGAATCCTAGAAATCAGTCCTGTACTAGGAAACTCCTCATTGGGTTAAAACTCCCGTATCTGTCCACTCATCAGATGTGTACTATCTGTACACAACTCCCAGTTCACATCTCAGTCTGGAGAAAAACAAAAGCAGTGTGGTATCTGCAAGGGAAGTTGAGCAAGAGCTAATAAAACATTGACTGTTATAGGTGTCAAATATGATAAACATGACGATTTTACTGTGTCATATTACTACCACAAATATTACAAGTTACCATGTTCTATTTAAGAGAATATATAGAAAATGAGTTCTCATATAATCTACATTTTTTGTTAAGTTGAAAAGGAAGGAAAAATAATGGCATATTTAACAATGAGGTAGGGCTGGGAATGTAGCTCATTACCTGCCTGGCAGTTGTGAGGCCCGGAGTTTGATTCCTGGTACTGGAAAAAAACAAAACAAAACAAATCAAACCAAAAACTCAAACAATGAGGCATTCAGTCCTTTGAATTAAGAAAACCAGATTACTTGTTTCTTGGTATCTTAACAAGTTAAACTAAAATAAAATGTATTTATATAGAAAGTCTTGAAGAATAATCAAAGATAGGATTTTCTAAATTCTACTTTCAAAATATGTAAATATTGTTCTTTGGCTAAATTGTACTCTTGAAGGAAAAAACAGATTAAGTCATAAACATAATATCACATGGCTTGTGTTTTGGAGCTGGAAAAATAAAGCCCGAATCCCTTCATACAAATTTTCAATAAAATTTACTGAATAGTACACAGAAATGTGGATATTATCACCTTTCCTGGGTAAAGCAAGTTAAAATGTATACTCTTACATCATGTAGGTTTGATCTAATGCTATGAAAATATTAACTACCAACCAGTGTTGATCTTTAAGTATTCTTTCTAGCTTCAGTATACATAATTATTTCTACTCTGGCAAGAAAAACAAAGCAAAGAAAATTAGTCACATTCTCATTTCTTTCAGTTCTGTTTTTGGCTTTATATTTGCCATGAATAACTTTTGTAATTTCTTACATGTAAGATCAGAAATGATCACTGAAAATGTGATCATTATTTGAAAAATAAACTAGCTCAATATAGAGATTGATTTTTATCATCGCATCTGTGTTGACTGTGTGTGAGAAACATAGTATCTAATTTTCAAGGTATTGATTGGTTTAACAAGTCGTTAATAAAATGTCAAAGAATCAAAATTTGTCTAATAGAGTCTTAGAAAAAATAATATTTGTAATAATTTAGAAATCATTCATTTAATGTAATTAATATTTTATTTACAAACTGATATTTTACTAGCAATTTCTCAAGGAATTAATACCAATATTTTCTGCTATATAAAATTTTATATTTAATCTAATTTAATAATGTTATTTTAATGCATAGAATGGGATATTTTCTTAGCTTGACTAGAAGATTTGTATTTCTTCATACACTGCTGTAATTTTGAAATTACATATAATTTCACAACTACATATAATCATAAAGTGATGATTTTAATAAAACTTACAAATTTAGAGATGAGGAAAATTGTGAGAAGAAACAGTACAATTTATTCTTCAGAGTAGGTTCAGATATATTTAAAAAAATAGTTTCAGCATGAAAATTCAATGGTTCAAGATAAGCAGTCAAAGAAAATTCCAGTGTGATGAGGGAACTTGAGTTCAGATGCTTTTACACCAAGATCTTCGGATGTTGTCGTGCATAGGATTATAGCAGTCTTTCTTCTTTTCACATTGGTTCTACACAGACAGCCCAGAAATGAAAACCCCTATTTCTGATTTCCCAGTCTAGTAATGTCTCCGTTCACAAAAATCCCTTACCCTAATTACCTTAAGAATGTGTGTTCTGTATTGTGCACTTCAGAGCAGAAGAGTGCTAATGTGTGGCTGAAGAGGGAGTGTGTCTCTTGGCTTCTGTGTGTCAGGGACTAAGGGTACACTATAGCTCTTCACGACTCTTCTACCCTCTGCTTGGCACAAACCCTAACACAAAAATGACGCATAATAAAGATCCATTGACGATAGAGGTGAATTAATGAATGAAGAATCGAACCAAGTTTCATCTTCATTTCTCCCACAGGTTTATTTTTCTCTGATTCAGTGATCGCTTGAGAAAGAGCACTGACTGCTGAAGGTTTTCCTATTTAATGCACATCTCCCTGATTGCTGGTTCTTTACAAGAGAAAGCAACCCCCAGTTTTCTTCACAAAGGCATTTCTAACTGTCCTGTGCATAGAATAAACATTCAGTAGAATTTTTTGGTCTGCATTAGAATGGAAAAGAAAAGTTTCTGTGAAAAGCTGACATTGCAATTACTTTACCTATATCACGCATTCCTCATTGGCCATATGCTCCATGCTCACAAACATATGTTATGTTAGGTTTTTTTTTAGTAATTTTGCTCTCTAACTACTGTACAATGGTGAATTTTGCACAAAGCCCATATGATTAGTGTCTAAAATACTTTAATTCTTCTTTAGAATTTTCATTCCTTTAGTTACACAGTTGAATATTATTTTGGGGCAGTATTCTGTGTTTTATAGAAAAAAGTAAAAGTAAGGAGGAGTAAAACATGAAATCCGGGCAGGGCAACTGAACTTTTTAAGGATGAAAGAGATTAAAGGATGGATGGTCTTAGGTAATGGAGATAAAATGCATAAAGAGGGTGTTATTTTGTCATAAATGTGCATAAGGAGAATTGAAGTAAAGTTTTATTAATTGACAATAATGTACCTGAGACAAAAATATATTACTCTTGATTGGAAGTAGGATGACTTCACCCTGAAACTGTACCCTCATAAATTTTGAGACAGTATTAAATGATACACTTCAAAAAGACTATCTTCACCTACAATATTATAAGCATCTTCTAATCATGTCTGTCAGGTAGATTATGGTTCTGAATAAGCCAGTGCAAGTAAGGTAAGCGTTATATAACTTACTGAAGCATTTTTCTGGCTGAAAAATTCAATTCACAAATATCAAACCACAAATCCAAAACTATACTTTTCCACCTTTCCATCTACCCTGAAATGATAATTGTTCACCACCTTGAGGTTTTCTTTTAACAATATGATTTAGCAGCCCACTTCCAAAGGAAGTTATAAACATGAGAACTGGAGAAATAGTCACTCAGGCAGGGGAATAAATTAAATGAATATTTTCTTTTTTAAGATTTAAGCAAAAAAGTATTTTAAGAAATCAGATAAAGAATCACGATCACAATGGGCATGGTGGTGCACTCCTGAAATCACAGCATTTGTGAGGTTAAGGCAGAAGGATTGCTGTGAGTTTGAGGTCAGCCTGGGCTACATGTTAGTTCAAGAACAGCCTGAACTACATAGCAAGACTCTGTCTCAAAAACAATACAAAACAAAACACGCCCCCCCCAAAAAGAATCACCACCGTCCAATGAAAGCAGCTTACTGAGGAGCTTACTCATTTTGCAAGCAAAAATGGCTCCTGACTCTCTTAGAGAATTAGTTTGCAAAGATAAGCTTAGATATCTTTGATTTTGTCGAGGTAACTACAAAATCTTTATGAATTCTGAATAAATCCAACAAGTATTACTTGTAACCCACAAAAATAGGACATTCAAATGAGAGAATTTATTTGTATTTCCATGAATGGCACACTCCCTATCCCATTTCTTTCAAACAAATGTCACTTTCCATTTTCTTTTAGGGTTTTTATCTTTCTGTATTGAACAAACCTGTCATGAGTTTAGAGAGAGACTTGCCACATTCTCAGGAGGAGCCAGAATTCTCCTTCCTTTATTTTTGCATTGGATTTCAATTCTGGCTACAGTAAATGCTATTTATAGAAACTGCAACAGAAAGTTCATTGACTGAGTAAACAGCAGTAGTAGTTAAGTGGGTAAATAGCAGGGAAACATATTGAATGTCATTTCTTCAAGGTTGTTTAATATAAGCATAGAATTCATTTATTTTGATAGCATTCTATCTATAATATAATATCTAATGAGCTGTGAGACAGTTACCTTATGCAACTAATTACCTTACTTGACTCCAAAAATGAACTTGTAATAAAACAGTGTTAGTTGATTTCAATGAGTGGAAACCAATAGCTTGTGGATGAAGACCTGAGCATAGGTGCTCAGATTGTAGTAAACCTTGACAAGGAGAGAGGAATTTTTTTAATGTTATACCCATCCATTTTTAATCACCATTTTGGTATTTTTCGCTGAAACTCTAATTGTGTTCTTCACATCCCATTCTCATCCCTACTTCTCCGTTCTTCATTCTTCCCTGTCTTTCTATAGAGGCTTGCAGTCCAAAAGAACAAATTTTAAACATTCTTTACCAGATATGGTAATACAAAATACTATTGCTGCAATTAACATCCTACTGATATGAAGTAAAATGACTTTGATGTCTACAAAGTAGCTACAATAAAGTAAAATGAATATTGCAAATAATATCTCAAAATATTTCATTTATGTTACCATTGTTTGCTAATTCAAGGCAATATTGAATGTAATTAAAAGAACAAGAAAGAATTGCAAGGTAAGATCCATCTCACCAACACTTGCCCTCCATTAGGAATTCAGCACAGGTTGGTGCTGGCTCACAGTGATGTCAGAAAGTTGACTGTGTGCAGCTCCCCCATATCTGCTTCAGTGGCTTCTTTCTGTAGCTTGATATGGCCCAATGAGGGGAATTAACACCATGGAAACCAGAAAAATCTAAATCACTGCCCCTCCCCCCGTGAAAGTCAGTTTATAACGCAATATCCAGTAAATCACTGACTGAATTGAAAAATATGCTATATTTTCACATGGTTGGGGGAATATTGTAGTGCTAATAAAGAATTAAGTGTTGTAGAATACCAAAAGGGAATAGCTACCCACCAAAACCCTCACAAATAAACATTTGATTTGCAAATGAATAGTTGAAAAAATATGTTACTGAGAAAAAGTTGGAAAGCTGCTGCTGCTTTTGTGTGTGGTAGGAGTATTGAATGCAGGGACTTTGCACTAAGCCACAACCCTAGGATCATTTTATTATTATTTTTTTTTTATTTTGAGTCAGAGTCTCACTAAGTCACTAAGTTGGCCAATCTGGGCTCAAAATTTCTTCCTGCCTCAGCCTCCCAGTGTGTTAATATTTCTGAAGTGATTCCTTGGCTGTATTGCTCACAGTTTCCCTGTAACTAACATTTTTGCTAAGCAACTTTTGGAAAGTACTAATTTTTCTTATATTGTCTCTAGAAGTTTATTTGCATTTAGGCAGTACACATATGCTTTTATTACATTAGATTTCTAAGCCATTTGTCCTTTCATTTAAATAGAAACTATAGTATTTGGGAAGAAAATAAATCTAGTCCTGCCATCTCTATTTTATGGGAATATTGTGAAACAGTTTCAAAAACTAAATTGTGAAATGAATACCCAGAGGGACAAAGTAGGGATTTAATGTAAAATGATTTGTTCAGGTAAATAAGAGGTGGTACCAAGTGACAGCAGCGTGACATAGTGATGATATCAGGGCCATCTGGTTTAAACATAGAAATCTTGACAAACTAGCTCTGTGATTTCAACCAAGCTACTTATCCTCCTTGAGATTCAGTTTCTTCATCTGTAATGGAAACAATGGCTACTGCACCCGTTGTTTCTATTATTAAGTAGGACTAGTTAGGAAAAGTGCCTACTATTGTCATAGAATAATGCAATAGTTACCTTTAATGTTGTAAAATAATTTTATGAGTGTGTGTGTATGTGGGTGAGTGTGCATGTGCAAATACATCACATTTAAAGCCTAGGGTATATTTTATTTAAATGTTTTTTGGAGGGAAATTGCTGAACATAGTGAATGTGAAGCTAAAAAATACAACACTGCCTGGCTCAGAAACTGAGAATTAGAAGGATTCATAGAAATAAATTAATTCTCTTAACTTCTTTAACATATAAAAAACCACAAGCTAATGGAATTAATCCAGGTAAATGCTATAGATTTAGGTTAAACGATGGAACCTTCAGAATGTTATGTAACTTCTTTAATTCAATTTCATATTTAATAAAAGGGGAACAATCTTTGCACCACTGGTTTATATCTTAGACTAAATGAGAAAATACAAATGGCCAAATTGTATTTTGTCACTTTCCTGGTCACTGGGTCAAATAACCAACACCTATAACTTGGAGGAGTGGGTTATTTTCGCCCACATTTTAAAAGTTTCATTCCTTGCTTAGTCAGCAACATGGTGGAAGAGACTGCGCAGAGGAAAACTGCTCACCTCATAGTGCCTGTGAAGCAGAGGACAATGAAGGGAGCCAGGGAGGGACATGCACCCTTCCAGGTCGGGCCCACATGAGCATCTTCTCAATTCCTAACTTCACAGTGAGCTGTAGCACTCCCACGATTCAGTCACCTTTCATAAACCCTGCCTACAAACAAGGGAGGCTTTGGAAGACATCTAGATATAGACAATAACAAGTAGCAATCAGAGTCCTGAGATTCTGGAAGACTGAGACCCAATAGGAGATAAAGACCATCAAGTATTTCCACTACTTGTCCATCAACTTGTAGGCAATGTTAATGATTCTATAATTTCTGGGGCTTGTACATAATAATTTGCTTCCAAAGCGTTAGTAGTGAAAGAATTCCTGTAAGTGATGACGTAGTTGTTGATCTAACTATAACTCCTGTTTCTCTCTGTATATTGTTTTCTGTGCTACAGAAAAATAAGTATCTGTCATCACCAGCTTCCAAAGCTGATAGAGCAAGGAAGAGGAGTTCCAAGTGTGTAGGAGGCAAAATAATGTATGTCTGCATTTTCTGCCCCATTACATTTTGTAGTTCATGGACATAACATACATTTGTTTTGAAATGTATTACACACACCGTAGTAGAAAACTCAGTCGGCTCTTTGGGGTTCTGAGATAGGAAATGATTGACTAACCGCAAGGTTGTGAATAAATACAGCTAGTTTCCATTTTGTCTGTGAAGCACTCCTCTCATCGGTTCAACTGCTTTCTGCCTATCTCTGAGCTACAGACAGTCGAGTGAGATGCTCAGATACACTGTCTAGCACATAAAGACTCTGCTGTAAATAGGACTGTTTGGAAGCCACAATTTCAGAAGCATAACAGCTGCTTGCCTGACTTGTTGGAATTTCTGAAATCATTAGAATCTCTGAAATAGTTTGTGAATAGGTCTAGATCATGTTTCGTAAGGCTGAGAATTCAATCGTGTTTAATCTTATGCATAGAAAATGAAAATAAATACAAACCTAATTTAATCATCGGTTGTTAATTCCCACTAAAAGTATTTCTACTTGATGTTCCCATCAAATTTCACTCATGATATCATTATTTAAAAGAACAAATTTAAATATGGAATAAAGAACATTATAGTTCCCAACGATCCCCATGCTGTTTTCTCAAAAAGATCTCACTTCTAACTCTCCCTAAACCAATATGTATTCAGTTTACTTATTATTTCATAGAACTGTTTGGTTGAATGTGTTACACCCGATCTATACAAATTGAATACATACATTTGCATACATTTATTTGTCTGTATGTTCTATTGATAGATTAAAATTGTGTTCACTGGAAATTTTGAATATTAATTTTAAGAAACAGTTAAGTCATAAAGTAATTTCCTTATTTGGGGATAGCAATACTTTAGCCTCGATATTCAATTTTTTTGTTATAATAACTCAGTCAAATTTTGGAAGTCTCTAGTAGCCTTTTGAAATCCATCCTTACCTGTTTTGGAAAGCCATTTTTGGATTTGCCTTCTATAAATTAGCCCCGACTCATTCTGTTCTCCTCTTATTTCCTTACCTCCCCCTATCTCAGCATAACATATTGAATAGCTTCTCTATCTGCTATTTGAAGTTGTATTTTCTTTATTCATTTTTAAATTACCCTGCCTGTATGTCACAAGGTGCCCCTCATCCTAGTAGTTCAGGATTTAATGAACAAATTCATGTTCACCGTATCTCTACCATTTGTGATTAAATAGATGTCAATCATGTCTTCTTTTACCCTCTGCCACTGCAAAGTCTTTTTGTAGTTTTGAGTCCTTTTGGTCTGTTGTTAAATAGCAGGACTAATCCTTCCTCCACTGCACTTAGCACTCCACTTGGACTTTTCTGAACATTTAGAACTCCATTCTTGGTTTCAGTGCTAAAAAAAATAAAACTGAAAAGACAAAACAAAACAAAACAAACAAACAAACAAAACTGCACAACAATATATGCAAAAGAGTTTCAATTAGAGCATTCACACATTTTAAATAATGAAAATTATATAATATACAGTAATTTAATAATAATGTGGGTAATATTTGGCCTGTACTAAGCACCCAATAAATGGAAACTTATGATCTTCTATTACTCATCATTGATTAGATCCTACTTCTCTCCAACCATTTCATACACAGAATTACATTTGATTGTACAGTATTTCGTTTCATCTTCTAACCATTCTTCTGAAACATATACTGTTTAAAGAGGTGATAAGTATCAGACAAGGTTCAAAACTCCATCTTTCTTACTCCTAAAGTACAAATAATACAATGTTCTTTCTTACAAAGGCAACTTTGTTCCTGTACTGATACCACTAATTTGCCTATCAGTCAGGTATTAGTGATCACCTCTTATGTTTGGTTTTATATAAATTACAAAAAAGATAATATTTTCTCTGGTATTAAGGATCATGGAGCCTACTGGGGCTGTGGGATAAGCATAGAATAATAGCCTTCTAGTAAATGTGGTTTTATTTTCAAGGCCTGATTCATTCTACGTATGAACTCTTTAAGTGTTAAAGAACTTAGCATGGATATATAGAGTGGCTATCACCAAAATGCTTTATATAATGTTAGGTTCAGGGTCGGGGTGTAGCTCAGTGGTACTGTGTCTACCTGGCAAGTGCAAGGTCCTGAGTTTGATCCCTGGTACCAATAATAATAATAATAATATTGAGTTCAATAATATGCAATTTGGAGAGAAAAATAAATTGGTAGTCCACCTCCATACTTTTCCTTTCCAGCACTCTTTCTGTCACAGTCCTTTGGAAATGAAAACATTTATGTAGAGCAACAATTTTTCTAAATGAGAACTAAGAATTTTGAAATTAAATATTAAACCTTAGATTGAAGATGGGGGAAAGATTTAACAATTATATGAACTGAACAATAAATAATATAGAACTGGTTCTATATTATTTAAACTATTTATATACTTTTTAGAGAACAGTTATTAGGATATATGTATTGTTCAGCATTTCTACTGCTAGACACAACTCATTATCCGCAGAATTTAAAGGAAGGAAGGTATAATTTAGCTCACAGTTTGAGGAGAATCATCCCATAGTCAACTGGCTTCAAGGGAGGAACATTATGTTAGAAAGGCATGTTGGACCACAGCTGCTTAGTTCAAGACTGAGAAGGAGCAAGGAAACAGTAGTAGAGATGAGCAGACAAGGGACCATATATAGAACTCAAAGCCATGCCTCCATGACCTACCCCTTTATACTCAGGTGCATGGTAACCTACTACAGATTTCTTGATCCAAGTTGACATATCAGGACAAACAGTCATAATATCCCACAGGGGAATTATATAATTAGGAAAAAAAATAATTAGTCCTTTTTTAGATTCCCTTACTTTTCTAACATCCTGTCTGTCTTTAGCATTAGTGTCATTCATTTACATGAGTTTCCCAGTCTCCACTACCAGGTAGTAAGCCTTGACACTACTATTTTTGTTTTAGCTGGCTTAGTGAATGGAACGTTAAAGCCTTTTTAAAAAGTGTATAATCGTGACTCTCATACTGATAAACCATGCACACGTGTAAAAGATTCTGATTATTAGTTAATGATATAATCAGTGGAATGTTACAACTAGTACAAGAAAAACTCAAAAGATCACACATATATATAAATAAAGAATGCTAAAATGAATTTTTAACTATATGCAAAGTAAGTCTATTTAGAGGACAAAAAATTCAGTTGCATTCCATGCACAACTAATTTGCATGTCTATGAAGAACCATTTGTGTTAATATTAATTTTCTACAATTTAAGGAGCTGTGAAATATTTCAGTGAAAAGTCGGATAACCCACAAGTAAGTGCTAGGTGGAATATTCAGTAATTTTTTTTTCTTTTTGGTCTCCTGCAATGTATTAACACTTTTCCCCTATAGAAGTGGTGGGAAAAGATTCATAGAATGTAGTTCTTTTTTGCAGAACAGAGATGTTAAAATTATCATTAAAGTGACATAAAACCAACACAAACCAAATGAAAGGTTACTTCAGAACATTTTTAATCTATTAACCCTAAATTGTTTTTACAAGATAGTAGAATTGAAAAAGAAGATGTGACTTAGGGATGTGATATAAGTAAGGTACCTTAGGTCCCCTTCCACCAAGAGAGCAAAAGAGAATGAGTGCCCCTCACTCTCCATGACTGAGGCTAAAGGGAAAGCAATGCAGGAGTAGGGGTCAGAGTGGTGGCTTGGTTTTCAGTGGAAGATTCTTCTGCTAATACCTCCAATGTGTTCTACATAGGAAGTATAAAGTATTATTCCCTCACGGGAATATGGATGAAATAATGTCAACATAGTTTCAGTAAGGTACCTTTGAAGGGACATGGTTTCACAGTTTCCCCTTGTAAAAAGATTGGTCCTTAGAAGTTATCCTGAATAAAATTCTGTGATTTACTGTTCCAGCTCTTTTAGGAGCAATTCCTTCATCTTTATGAATGAAGACTTTTAGACTCTCAAAATACGATTTTAATTATATCTGCCAAAGTGTTGTGGGAAGACTGTAAGTTCTGGAAACAAGGTGATATGTGGTTATATTGATATAAACCACCAAATTCTGTATTTCTGTAGTTTTTAAATGCTATGCTTTTAGCACAGAATAGCAAAGGCTTAGAGTTCTGGACCTAAACACTGATACTTGGGTTTATATTTTCTGTTTGGATTTAAGTCAGCAAAGCCTAAACTATTGCCTTTGTTTTGTTTTCAATATTCTCTGTTTCTACTTCACTGCACTCATAAGCTACCATCATGCCTTTGTGTCTTATATATTTTTTTAAAATCCTCCTCCTCTATAGATATATGGAATTTTTCTGTTTTCCTCAATAGTTCAGTACAAAGAATAGTGTTATTTAATTATTTATTCAATTAGTTTAAGTTATATATACAATCATAAAAATTATATATATTTGATGAATACCAAGTAATGTTTTGATAGCTCTATACATTGTGTGATGTTTAAGTCAGGTTAAACATATCTGTCTTCTTCAGTATTTATGATGTCTTGAGAGCAAAAACATTCAGAATCTTTTTTATAGCTTTTTGTAATAAACACTACATTATAATTGCCTGTAATCACTGACTTACAGTATCACACTAGAATATTTTCCTCTGATCTAACTGTAATTAGTACTCATTGCTCAATCTTTCCTCATTTTTCCTTACTCCCCAACATCATAGCCCCTGTTCTGTCCTCAATTCCCATGAGATGAACTTATTTAGATCCTACATAGGGTGAGTTCACAAGGAAGAGTTCTAAAGCCTTACAGTTGAACACCTTTAGCTGATAGATTGAACAGAGATGGAAGCCTATGAAACTTCCTGAGAGGTGCCCTGCCCTGTCTTTGCACCAAGTTTTCTCATTCTACAATTGTGTATATGTGCTCACCATTTTTTCCTACTTTGCTGATGAATAGTTTACCATCTTTGGGGTTCTTTAAAGTTTAAAATTTCTTGACTTTTCTACCAAAAAATGTATTTGACCTTGGTCCTTCTCTTGTGGTTTCTGGCTTTGTAGTTGACTACCTCTGGATAGACTAAGTAAATCTTGGGCAATAAAAATTCATGTTGTATTTTGCAAAATTTTGGATTCATGTAAAGTTACATTCAAAATATAAAATAAAAGGGTCTGTGGTACAGGTAGAAGATAGTCTACTTTTAATTGTATCAGGATAGGCATAAAAGCAAAATAAAATCAATGCTAAATTGTGCTATACTCAGAGTATCACACTATGAAGTACAATTGAACACATAGAAGAAGACTGTCCAAACTCACAATTAAAAAGCACAACTGAAAATGCTTCTTATGTTAAATATAAATTCATTTGGTAAAAAAAAACTTACTGTTTTCTAATTTTCCTTAATTTCTGATTTAATGGTTACCCTCACAAAATTAGCATTTATATTTCAGTAGTAACTTTTCAAGGTCTTTATATCAAAGAGTTCTTTTGGCAAAGGAAGAGTGAGAGTAGTATGTGGAGGCATAGAGAATTGGGAGTTCTGTTAAGTCAGGGGTCAGGTAGATATAACAGAAATCGTCTTGAACTCTTTCATGTAAAAAGATCTAGGGGCAAACATAAATGTGGATGATTATGCTGAGGGCATCTGGCAGTTCATTCTGAGGTAGAATATTCCAACAAGATTTTTCTCAATAACAAGGTTAGATTTCTAGGTACTTAGAAGAACTTTTCTTTATTACCATAGGTGGAGAAACACAGATTATTTTAGCATTTTACCTATGATGAGCAGATTTTGAACCCAGAGCCTCACATGTACTAAACAGGTCACCTATACCATTGAATTACATCCCAGGCCCATGATTTTCAAATCTTAGCATGCAGCATTATGAACTTAGCATCTTGTTGAAGCACTATTGCCTTACTCCACCTCAAACTTACTGATTTCCTGGGTCAAGGGTAAGGCCTAAGAATTTTCATTTTGAAAAAATTCCAAGTGGGTCTAAATATATGAATCAAGCAACCATAATTTTGATAGGAAAGTAATAATTTTATCAAATATTTTATTCTTGTACAAATAGAAAACCTTATGCATACTTAGATATAAAATTTTGAAAGCATATTATTTTTAGTGGAGAAATATATACAAATAAAAATGAACAGTTGTTTTGGTCAGTTTGGGATGGTATAACAAGATCTCATAGCTGAGTGGCTTAAAAAACAAACATGTTTCTCAGGACTAAAGGCTAGGAAACACAAAATAAGGGCTCAGGAAGATTTAGTATAGAGACTCTCTTCTTAATGTGCAGATCACTGTCTAGCTGTCTTCTCTTTGTATCCTCCACATGACAGAGTAAAGCTCATCTCCCCATGTCCCTGCACAGAAGAGCACGAGTTCCATTCCTCAGGGCTCTACATCCATCATCTGATTGCCGCCTAAAGGCTCACTGCCACATAACGTCATATTGGGGATCAAGAATGTAACATACGAATTTGGGGAGACACACATACATTCAGCCCATAGAAAAAGTGAATAAAATCAACTTCTTTAAAAATGTCTACTAATAACATAACCTTCTTCTACACAATGTTTATA
This sequence comes from Heterocephalus glaber, assembly GCF_000247695.1. Next base: position 41,523,443 of record NW_004624732.1, on the reverse strand, counting down.
TTCCCTGATTGTTTCTGATGTAGAACTAAATGAAGTTTTAGTTCATTTTCTAACTTGGTTAGTCTTCCCTTATATTTAAATAATGGGAGTGATTTGCAGGATTGAAATCCCCACTGGAGAAACTTATATTGAATATTAATATTGAATAAAATATTTATTAGATTAACAAAACAACTGACGTGTGGATTTTACACATGTAAAAGCCAATTAAATACATGAAAAATTTTAACAACATCATCTTCTTCTGGCAGTTTGGAAGGTTGGGAACTTGTCATCCATAGATCCAACTAGTTTGTTGGCTAATTAGGCAGTAATGACCAAAATATTCATGGTTTACTGTAATTAATGACCAGTTAGGAGCAGTTACTTATTTGTTCCAAGATACATTATTTCTTCCATTCAGTCAATAACTCTTAGGGAATCTAGTTAAAATTGACAAAAGAAGGAAGTTAGAGGAAATAAATCCTATTTTGGTTTGAGTGGATAACATTTTGTTAATATTTTTTTCTCATAATGTAATTTGGGATAAAAATATTAGACCAAAAGTCTATTCAAGCACTCGAGATATTATTGAAGATTTCACTATGTTTATAATGAAGCAACAGTGACCTGGATGTTAGCCTTCCCTTAGTTGCTAACAACCAGCTGGAGAAGCTGAGGGCTATTTTTGCAATTATAATCTGTGAAGATTGAAAAACATTAAGCTAAATAAAGCTTCTACCTTGTTAGCAGGCAACTCATTTCCACACTTGAATACATTTCAATAGGGGTTGCAAGTTCAATCTCTCTCACTGACCTCTTCCAACAGTTTAAAGACAGCCCAGGAAGGTGGCACCGCACTGCACTTCCTACTGAGCTTTGCAGCCCATTTTCCTTTT
>NW_004624732.1:41498775-41522465 GCF_000247695.1 Heterocephalus glaber | reverse complement strand
TTTTATATTTCCTCCAGAGTTAGTTTCATTAATTTGTCTTCCAAGGTACTTCTTAGAAGTTGTCAAATTTATTTCAAAACACATTTTTGAAATATGCTTTCTGTATCCTTTTAAATTCTGTAAAATCTGTGGTAATGTCTCCTAGATCTTGATATAGTAATTCAAAAAATGTATAATTGATATTGTGTAACAGGAAGTAAAGGTCTAAAGGAGCATGGAAAGTGGGAGGGGTAAGGGAAAGGAAAAAAGGGAAAACAAAAAATATGAGAAAAGGAAAAAAATGGAAACAAAGTCTTTGCAGATAGGGAAGAAGGGTAGAGGGGGTGGAGGGAGGGCAAGGGAAAGGGAAAAAAAAAAGGAACCAAGAAACTCATGTAATGGTACAAGATCCCAATGATGAATGTAACTGCATTTTATTCCAAAAATATACCAATAAACTTAATGGGGAAAACAAAACAAAACAAAAATAAATAAAATAAAAGGAATAAAAAAAGCACAACTTTCAGTGGAGTTTTTAATCTCCTGTAAATCTGTTTATATCTCTTTTATGGATTCCATTTGTTTCCTGTGTTTGGATTCCATCATGTTCCTCAGCTCCTTTTCTCCTTTTTTTTTTTTTTTTTAGTACCGGAGATCGAACTCGGGTCCTTGCGCTTGCGCAGCAGGGGTCGAAATCGGCCCTGCAGCCCATTTTCAAGAGACTGGGGGAGCATGACAGTTGTGAGATATTGGTGTAAGACTAAAAGCTTTCAAACCCACTTTGGAAGAAAGCATATGCAGACAAAGACAAAATGCACTTCTGGCAATAAAATATAACACTTCTCTGTATTTACAGCTGTGGCAGTCAGTTATGATGCTAAATTTGTAGCCAGGAGTCTAGATGTTAGTGAAATAGCTCAGGCTATGACCTTCAGTAAGTCACAATCAGTTCACAATTATCCAGTACTCATGAGGAGCATATCAATTGTCAGATATTAAACAAATATTCTCTAGTCTCATCTTAGAATCAATGTAGTATCCAGTCACCTCTGATGGATCATTGAAGAGGTGAAAATAATATTTATTGTGTATTTTCCTGACAGATTTTGAGAAGTATTTGAAATCAGAATGAGAAGACCCACTATTTTGATCAAAGGGAATAAGGGAAGTACATAAAAGAATGTATAAACACAAAATACAAAAGGAACACGTCCACATATGCATGGCACTGTGAAAAAAGAAAGGTAAATAGTTTTCCAGAAAATAACAAAATTCAGGTTGTTCTGTGGGGACTGTCAAAACCAATTAGAAATCACCAACCTAATCATTTTGATATTTAAGGATTAAAATAACTTTGTTCCTCCTGATTCTCATTCTGTACTTTAAAATAGTATGCCAACCCCTTTTCTGCCATTGGTATTCAATAGAGAAGAAATGAGTATATGTACAATGTTTTGCCAGTGGTGACTTGGGAGTCATCACTTAACCTATGATGGCAATGATTTCAATGGCCCATCCATTAAAGGAAGAAGACCAGATAATTTTCAAGACTGCATTTTGCTGTAACACTCCCTATCTCAATAGTTTCCTTCATGGGAAACAAACTTTTAGACATAAAATATTAACGGAGAGGTTGAATGAGTGGCAAACAAGTGAAAATTGTAGTTCCAATTGAAAGGTCATTGGTTGAAAGCACTCATTACATGGCTAGGAAAATAATCTATTTAAACTTCCCATTATTGAGTGTAAAATTTGAGTTACCTCATGGATATCCCCGATGCCATTTCTAACTTCAAACGCCCTAAATATCCAAACCCACTTACTGTTGTAATCCATCTTGAACGTGAATTTTAGATTGAAAATTTCCAGTTGCACATCTGCCCTAAATGTTCTGTGGTCAAAGCTCAAATCAAACCCCTATGTGTGCCATTTCTTTAAGACTCTGCTCTTGCCTGCAAGGAACAACAGAATCACAGAAGTAAATATCTGTTGGCTCTCTCTGTTTGACCTCTCTAAGAAAAGAGTACTGGCTAATTGTCACAGAGGGTTTTTAGAGACCCTGTCTTAATCTTAAGGGGTGGCATGGCATTGTGGTGAGACTTTGAATTAGCACCACAAAATAGCACAGTCATGGCTTGTGTCATGGTGCAGGCAGAGACTTGTGCGCTGTTCTATTTATAAAGATTAAATGACCAGCTACACTAGCTGTATTCCATAGGACAGCTAAATTCAAGCACATGAGATGTAAATTACCTAGCAAAACTAAAGAGGTAAAATGTGGGCAATGGAATAAGACATTGGGTTTTTAACATCATCTTCATTTATCAACAGCTGTGTGATCTTGGACTATGCATAGTTGAAATTTCTCATCTGTACAATATTTCAGTCTTTCATTATCTGTACAATGCTGATATAATCATTTTATCTCCTGAGGAGAATTAAATGAAATATAATGAGTAAATGTGTATCACTTAGTGATAGGTGCTATACCCCTAATAATTAATATGATTTTAGTGTCATCAATGTATAATGGAAATCTTACAATTTAATTTCCATTAAGAAGAAAGGTTATGAATGATAAACTGTCCTCTATGAATTGCATAGCTTCACACTGATGTTTTCTTACAGCAGATAAAGCCAACTGACTGGGCATAGTCGAGTTAGCCATGGGTAGTGTGCAGTGAAAGCAAAACGGAAATCATATTTAATAGAGAGTAATAATTTTAATTTCTCCTAATTTTTGGACCATGGGAAATCAACTAATTAAAATATCTAAGTGCAACCCAATGAAAGATGGAAAGTAAATTCTCTGTAAATTTTTTTGCTGAAAATACCACCTTTTAAAAATAATTGGAAAATAAAATTAGGTTCTAAATTTCATGTGTCAATAAATGAGTGATAAGAGCCATAGTATTAAAAAAAGTGAAAAATCAAGTTCAAGAATGAAAAGACCTACTTGGATAATCTCTACACAACACAACCAACCAGGTCTATATGAGGAGCCACTGAAGACAGAAGTACATGTAAAGAATATTTAATGATTCCCAAATATGTAGAATGTTTTTAAACATGTCATTCAAACGAATGCGTATAATCTTATTTTGAGATTGATTCATGCCGCGAGGATGTAATTGAAATTTATTGGATTATTTACGAGCAGCTTCATTAGTACACTGAGATAAGCATCTTAAGGAGAACAGAAATTTCTATTGTCCCCAAATCCTTCTTTCCCGCTGTTCCTGGCTTTGGGGGTTTGCCTTCTTTTGATTTGGTGAATAGAATAATCAGTCATGCAAGTGATTTCTGAAAATGTGCTAGTTTGTGTCCCACAGATATTTAACAAATTAGCTTATTTTGATTGGATGGACATTGCAATGGAGAAGACAAAAATGGGGCGTTTCTGTACCCAGAGAGCAGCATTCCTTCCACTTGTTTAAACTTTTTGCCACAGTGAATTAAACTTAAAATAGGAGAAATATCAAGAACTGTGGTTTTCTCAGTTCTTTTCCTTCTATAGGCCTTGGTTTAAGGTCAGACTTGCCTGTCCATTTGTTGATCAAAACAGACCAATATATTTGGATCATATTGGCTAACATGTTATCCAAACAGTACATTTTTAAAATCTCATACTGCAGCTCTTTATTTTATATTTAGTGACCTGAGGGGAAGAGTGAATGATAGAAGAATGTGATACAATTAAAGGAAGTATAGGAAATTCAGTAAACCCTGAGGGAAAGAAAATGAACACTATATTCATCAAGTCTGACAATATGTGTAAGTCTTAAGAGAAGATAAAAATGTAAAATCACTTGAGGAGGTTTAAGGGATGTAGATCATGTTACCTGAAAGTACCTAATAACTTCAGCAATTGTATCCTTTCTCCTGCTTAGATGAAAATGACTGTAGACAAAATCTACAGGCTTTTGAGTGGAAGTGCTTGTGCAACTTCTATCTTCAAATAAAAATCGGTGACATGCAGCTTTACTTATTACCGCACCCTATTAAATTCCCTTGGCTTGCTTTCCCTCACTGTCTAGTCAGACTTCAAAGGCAAATGTATGGATGTCCCTACTTCTTTGTCAGTGCTCTTCCTGAGCCAAATGCTGATGGTTATTGGTTTGCTGCTTATGTGCCGGTGCACAAGCCATGCTTTGCTCCTTTAAGGCTCTTTCTCTCAAAATTTCATCATTTCTATAGCTTATAAAATTCTCTCTAGTAGAATTTCTGTCTATTATTTTCCCTTAGGTTAACTCCTATTTAAAATAATAAAAATTGTTCCATTTTCACCTTTTGGGTAAGATTTGTATAAAGAGGTAAATAACTAATCTATATTCAAGAGGTTGTTTTCTTCCTTATATTGTCAAACTACAGAGATAAATTGGAAATGTGGATCAAATGTACAAGGCCATAAGCCTTCTTGTTGTCATAGTAGTGGGTGTGTGGTTCAGATATTGTAAGAAAAAGGGATAATGACTTTCCTATCATTGGATGAAAAAACAGAGAAAGGTAGAAAGCCATTCACAGAGCATGGAAAGGATTTTCTGTACCCTGATGGGAGTGCCTTGTAAACACCCAAGCAGGTTTTTGGATAGCTACTTTTCTGTGTCCTATTGTACATGAGTTTTGAATTGTCTGTCTCCATTTTCGGATGGAGAGCGGCATCTCTGTTCTTGAGGACTCTTGAAGAGAAACTGAAAGACTGTCATCATTCTTGCCAGGAAGATGAGTTTTTAAATGAAGTTCTCTAGAAAGTTAGTTCCTGCTTTCTGCTCAGATCCTTCTGAACTAACCACTCCAGATGATTTTCAGTGATGAGAACACTAGCTATAATGCAATACTGTCCTTGAAAATGTGTTCTTACCCATTTAAAGGCAGTATCTATTACAGAGAAGCTTCCTTTGTGATGAGAATATTACTGGAAATTTCATATAACCCTAGACACATAGAAAGCAGCCTTTGGTGCTGTATGCATAGACTAAAATAATAAATAATATAATATATATATATATATATCACAAATAGCACATAAAATCAATTTCATTAAAGATTGCTGCTTATCCTAAGCCTTTCTTACTCTTCTGCAGTCCATATAGTTTTCTGATCAAAATTAAGCTGCCTGAAAGTTGGTACTTCTCTGATATTTATTTTGTCATTATTGCTTGACATTCCTTTCAATCCTCAATTTTTAGGGAAAAATGCCCTAGGTAATTATGCAAATTTTAATTTTCTGTTCATAAGCATAAAGTAGAGACCATTAAGTAACTAAGGGTGTGGCATAGAAATGGAGACAGAAAGAAACAATTCCGTGATTTTTTTTTCCCATAAGCTCCTTAACCAAAGGCATTTGCTTGCCTGAAAATTCAGCCAAGGCAGAACTCAAACATGAGTGTGGATCAAAGTCACCTGGATTGTTTGTTAAAACATGAAATGCTAGGCTCCACGCCGAGTTTCTGATTCTATAAACACGTTTGGAAAAAAGTTTCTAGGAGATGCTATTGCTGGAGGTGAAAACTAACATTGGGAGTCACAGAAATAAGGAGCAAAAGAATCACCAGCAAGTATAGATTGCAACTAAAAAAAATGTTCCACTTGAAGTGGCTTTTGGGGCATTTGGAAAGAATATGAATAGTCCTGGTAAAGAAATTATATGTGTAGCTGTTTGTTTCTGGACAAAATGGCAATTCTCCTGCAGAAAGGCTGATTGTATAAATTATTCTCGTGTTGGTATTGATGCCAGCAAGTTCCAGGTGTTTTGATAGCCAAAATTGAGCAATCTGGCTTTGATTAAGCTTGAGAATTATTAGTGAATTAAACAGAGACAGAAACAAAGTCTGTAACTTTAAGAAAATGATTAAATTAGCTGTTAGGAAATCACAGATTTTTTCTCTAAAATAATTATAATTAAGGAATGAGAATAATGTGAAATGATTAGATTGTAACTGCTATTAGTGCATCTGCATTTTGAAGCTCGGATAATTTAATATTTAAATATTTTAAATACATTCTCTTGTGGATTTTCAGGCTATTTATTACTAGACACTATTTTCCAATCTCAGTTTCTCAGATATTATACTAAATTCTTTTATCCCGTTGGGTGTAGAAAAATACCTATGAATTGTTTCTCAGTTTTTTGCATGAAATGGTGATCTTGACCTCATTTTCTGCAGCAGGATTCATGTCTCCAATTACTCAAAAGCCTCCCGAGATGCTCCTTTTATCATTTAATAGCATTAGGGTAGCCTGTAGCCAACTTCAATGGTAGTACTCCCTCGGCACCGATCTCTTCAAATATTATTGAAAAACAAAAACAGTAAGCAAACAAACAAGTAGAAAAGTGACCTGATCCAGTAACTATTTTATATTATTTAATTAGTTTCTTAATCTTCTTGAGTTGTAGTAATAAATATGTGTACCATTTTTTGATTTTTCTCTGAAGCTGATTATAACATTTTTATATTCATGTGTCATTACAAACATTTTGGTAACTACATGATAAACATTTTGGTAACTACATTAGAGTGCTTATGCTACCATAACAAAATAGCACAGGATATATAGCTTAAAATAGACATTTATTTTCTTAGAGTTTTCAGGACTGAATGTCTAGGATCAAGGTGCCAGCAGGATGAGATTTTGGTGAGGCCTCTCTTCTTGGCTTAAAAAGGGCTATCTTCTTGCTGTGAGCACTAAGGTAGAGAGAAGAGAGATATCTCTGACTACTCTCCCTTGGCTTATAAGCAAGATAGTCCTGTCTTATTAGGGAATCACTCTTAGACCTCATTTAACCTTAATTATATTCATAAATATCCTATCACCAAATGCTGTTATATTGGAGGTTATTACGTGTTAACTCCCTATCAAAATACCAGAGATTTAAAACAAACAAACAAATAGCAACTAAAAAAACTTTATAGGGAGGAAAGATTTAGCTTGGATCATGGTCTCTGATAATATTAGTTCATGGTTCCTTAGCCATGTTGCTTGAGCTTGTGGTGTAAATCACGGAGGAATTTATGGCCTAGGAGGCCTGTTCAATTTATGATGACTACCATAGAAGAAATCATAGAAAGAAAGGGTCTAATGTCACAGCATCCCCTTTGAGGGCACACCCCCAGTAACAACTTCCTAGCCTCTGGCCCTGTGATTTGATCCTTCCATCACTTTCCTACAGCTTCATGAGCTGGGGACTAAGGCTTTAGTATATAGGCTTTTGGGCAGCATTTAAAATCCAAACTATAGACCAGTAATGGTGAACCTTTCAGAGACTGAACTGCAACTCAGAAGCCACTTATTTATCACCAAAGTGCCAACACTGCAGTTAAACCTGAATACTGACACTTTAGTTTAGGAAAAAACCCTCTACATTAACATCTTTTGTCTTAAAAGAAAAACACAGTAATATGTGGCCCAATACCATTGTTACAGACTAGAGCTTTTGGGAGATACAATTCAGTCCATAACACTAACTTAAGCATAAGTTCAAATGTAGAACATGCTGGGGATAAGAAATTTCAGAAAGCTGGAAATGAATGATTATACAGATTAAAATACTCTACAATACCCTCATCACTGAGGAGAACCGAATGGAATTTCCCCATAAAGTCAACACTGAACCTAAACATTTAATTTGATTTGGTTCTAATCCAATTCAGTTTGGAAGTAGAATTGTGGAAAGAATTAACTTCATGAACCAAGGTACTACTTACTGCATTCTATATTCCTCTGAGTTTTCAAATGTATTCATTTATTATACAATTGAAAATATTTACCTAATTATTAGTATTCTATCCTATATTTTATCATCATCATCATAATTAACTTTTAGAGTTTAAAATATTTTTTGGTATTATGCATAGTACTGTAGTGAATATCTTTTGTACCTCATTATTTTTAGGATTCCCAAGCAATATATAGTGCTATACACCATACTATTTTCAGGCATCATGTCATTATTTCATAAAAACCAACAAGAAATGCAAACAAAGACCTTACATTATTTTAAGATAATGGTTTTTTTCTGCAATTTTTCATTTATTTACTCTTTCTGGTTTTACTTCAAAGTATACACATTTTATCGAGCATTAAGCTATACAACTTGTTTCAATGCAATCATCTAAATTTGCTGATGTTAATAGGTTTCCCCTAGAAATGTCAAATTAATTAAATTTCTAGGGAATACTTAAACTAAAAATGTCATATTCACACTATAAGTTATCCTTCTAGTTCTTAACCTTCAGCTTACATGCACAAGGGCACACCCTTAACAGACTTTTCATCAAACATGCTTGAAATCTGTTATTTGCATATTTCCTCTGGGAATATCTTCTATGCCTTCTCATTTATGTACAGTACTTATATAGAATATCAAATATATAGCCCCATCTATAGTTTAACATCTATATCATACTGTTATGATTTTCGTGTTTTATATTATTACATCAGTGTTTTCTTCTATATATATATATATATTTATCATTTTCAGTATATTAACAACTACCGGTCATATGGGTAGCATATACAAAATTCTGGAAAAGAAAGTCATATCATTAACATTTCCCCCACTTTTTGAGAGGATAAGAACTCTCATTTTCCCTTTGACTATTCATGTGGATTAAACCATGTTTTCTAGAATCCTTTGTTTTCTATTTATACTCTGTTATATCCCTTGGTTCATGAAATGCTCACATCTCAATATTGGCTAGTATATTAGGTTTGAAAGACTTGTAAAAGTACAGCTCATGAAGCAAATAATTTAATTTTAGCACTTTTTTCTCATGTAATTCTTATCACCTTCACTGAATCAGTGGTGAATTTAGACATGAAAAGCAGAGAGAGAGAGAGAGAGAGAGAGAGAGGCAACTTTGTACTTGATTAAAGTGCTTTTGATATGAAGAAAGGATTGCCTTGAAAAATCATTCATTAGGTAATTTGATTTTAGGGAACTGAGAATACTTTCAATTGAAATGACTCCTAATTTTTTATATCAATGAGCCCTGGAGCATTAAGTAAACTCATGGGGATGCTGTGGGATATTATTTTAATTTTTTTAAGGAAAACAGTGACAGTAGACATCTGTCAGACACAGTGCAGTACTACATTGAAGGAGTTCACAGTTAGAACATTAGTCAGTTCCTATTGCTGAATCTTATCTTTCTGAAACTATGTTTGAGGAATTTTCTATAATTAAAAACACATGCTATATAAAAATGTGTATTAGGAAGACAGTGACCTAGTCTAGTCTGATCCTAAGGATTGACACACTGTGTGTATGCATACCAACAGGTGTACACATACTATTACAAAGTAATTGTAGGCATGGGTGACTAAAATAAAAACATTTTTCTTTCAATTTAAATGTATTACTTTTCAAATGGTTTCCAAATTGTTACATCTAAACACTCATCAAGTTGTCTGAGCTTCTGTTTTAAACAGGACTGTGGTGTATCTCTTTTGACCTAGAAGTGCACTGTAAAACTTCTTGAGGCATTCTAGGCCACAGGAACAATGGCATTTTTGGAACCTCCAGGAAGTCTGCTACAGTTTCTTCCCAAACATATTATTCATATTTAATTACAAAATATTTTTCAATTTGTTACACAAAAGAGGATCAACTAATAAATACTCTCTTCTTACTGAAATCCAAATATTACTGTACTTAATATATTTCCTAACATTGCGGTCAACCTGCTCTATATTTCTAATCAATATTTAAACATTAGAAAGCATAAGTGACAGATAGAGGGATTGTCAACCTTATACTTATAAAATAGAAAAGAACAGTGGTTTTATCCAGCAAACATTAATAAAAATTTCTACAAACACACCTTTCTTGAAAACATTTGATGTGATCAAAGGTTATCTATTTTACAAGAAAAGTTGGGGGTGGTCATTTTCTGAAAGTTGAATAATTAGTTTTTTCAATAAAAGTCATGAAGGCATCATGTGACAAGTTATTATTACTATAATGTGTTATCCATGGCTTATCAGAAACAATCATCGAATTGTTCTGTGTACTATGTTGATTTTTATGGATCTCTAAATTATTTTGCTTTTAATGTGCCAGCTATATAGTGCTCTTCTTTGAAATAATTAATACAGAATATTTCTGAAATGGAAAGGTAAATAGCAAGTTCATAAATTAACCTGTAGAGGCTTTACCTCTTTTGTTAAGTGTACAAAATACATTTGTATTGCTCCATATTTACCTTCTGAAATTTTGTCAAAAATACCTACTTGGCAAGTAGATTATAACAGTCCAAGGAAAAATACGAAGTTTCAGTCCCTTTTTAAATGACATTTTGTTGAACATGATATGTTGCTATAAAATCAAACATAAGTGTTTACAATACAGAGAACATTGTTTATATTTTGGGTCATTCATATTAGAGAAACCATGTGACATTTAACCTTCTGGGTCTGATTTATTTCACTTAGTATCATGATGTGAAGATCCCTCCATTTTCCTACAAATGCCTCAAATTTTTCATTCTTCAGAGCTAACTAGTACATCATTGTATATATATATACTACATTTTCTTTATCCACTTGTATGTTGATGAACATATAGGTCACTTCTGTACATTAGCTCTTGTGAGTTGTGCTGATAAAAACATCTATGCATGTATCACTGTAATGTGATGACTTTAACTCTTTTTGGCAGACATCCTAGAGTGGTATAGCTGGCTCAAATGGAATATCTATTCTTATTTTTTGAGAAATCTCCATATTGATTTTCGTAATGGCTATACTACTTTACATTCCCATAACCTCACCAGCATTGTTGTTTTTGACAATAGCCATTCTCACTGAAATAAGATGGAACTTCAGCATTGCTTTGATTTGCATTTCTCTTGTGGCTAAAGATCCTGAGTGTACGTTCATGTACTTATTGTCCATTTATACTTCTTCACCTGAGAAATGTCTATTCACTTCAATTGCCTGTTTTTTGATTGGGTTTTTTATTTTGGGGATGTCTGAATATTTTTAAATTATTTATATATTCTAGATATTAGTCCTCTTCCTATGAGTAGCAGAAAAATTGCTTCCTATTCTGTAGGTTTTGCTCTTCACCCTGTTGTTAATTTTCTTGGCTGTGCAGAAGTGTTTAATTAGATACTTCAATTTGTTGATGCTTATTATTTCTTATGTTATTGGGGCTCTGTTAAGGACATTCTTACCTGCGAGTATGTCTTCAAGATTTCATTTTTTTTCTTCATTTTTTTCCTCCAGAAGACATAAATAATGGAAAAAGAAAAATAAGAGATGGTGGGAAACAGAAAGGTAGACTGTGGAGATCTCATGATGACCTGGGAAATGAGGAAGAGGCAACAGAGAGTGGGGAACTAAAAATGATCAAGATGTATTGTGTATATGTACCATTTTCCCAAAATGAATGCAGTTAATATGAATCACAAACACACAGTAGTAAAAAAGAGCCACAAACTGAAAAGGTTAGCTAAAATTTCCAATCAATAAATCAACAGTATTAACATAAATACATATATTTTGATTTCTCTTTCACAGAAAAAAAAATTACTCCAAACAATGACTCTGAAACATTTTACTCTGTGATTACAAACTCTTTCACACCACTCTTGGTATTTGGTTAGAATTCTGCTAAATGGTTGTGCCATCACTTATTTACATAGAGATAGACACTGATTTTTAATCCAACAATGATTATCAGTCTTAATAGCCATCATAATAGATGGATTTTGCATTAACTCATTACAACTTTTGAAAAAATGTCTAAAAATAGGATCACTGTGTTAAATTGAAGAAAATCTTTTACAGATAGTGATAGAAGTTACCAAATTAACCTTCAGCAAAGTGAAAGCCACTCAGTTTACCATTCTCACCAATTATTGTCAATTCAATCTGGAGAAGAATTACTCTTTGATGTGTAATCTACTGCTTAAAACTTGTTATATACACATTTATTTCAATAATTTTAAAGATAATATTTAATCTGTATCTCTGTCACAATCAACATAAGGTAGCTTTAGAAATTTTTCTATTTCAAATAAGAATTTATGATATTCTGTTTACGGTTATTTTCTAATCTATTTCTGGTCTATTTTAAAATAATTAGGGCTTGAGACAAAATGACTACATTGAAGATATTTCTATTTATATAACTTTCAAAAAATAATATTGACAATTATTTTTGTAGTTATACATAAGAGTGTACATTTAGATTTGTTTCAGTGTTTAAGTGCTTTTAGTCCATACTATCTGACAGGTTATAAGACGATTTCACCATTCTTCCAAATATAATTTTACAGGTCTCTTTTTTGTTTTTTTAAAGTGCATGCGCAGTTTGAACTTCTTTTTCTTTTAATATCCAAGTATATTTTTACATTCTTTTGACATAAAATACACTCACCAGCCTCTGATATTCTCCACTAATGACTTCTCCATAAAAATCAAAAGTGTTCTCATTAAATTTTGATAATCTATTACTTTTTTTCCCTTACCTTGATGATTTGCTTGCTCATTTTTTCTAGCTTGATGTTTTTAAAATTATTTCCTATGGTGTGCCTTAAGTTGGTTTTCCATTCAGTGACTTTGCTTATTCCATCTTTGGCTCACCAAAGCAGATTAAATGCAAATACAGTAGGTCCCTGACTTACAAACATTCTAGTTAGAAGCTTTCACAGATAGGAATGGACCTTGCATTACAAACTTTGGAGGATGTGAACATGTGAAAGTTGAATAACATGGTCAAGATGATTTTCTAAGCTCTCAATTAAAAATGAGTTGTCTAGGGTACATTTATCTACTCTTACGGAAATGTATCAAATGACATTCTTTTTAATCATCAAACACACAAAAGGAAAGAATAATTAAATAAAAACAAATATCAAACATTAAATAAAACACATATTTATGTTCCAGTAGGCTATACAGTTCTCAAAGACAGTTTTTATCTTTTACTTTTTCTTTTTATATGTCTTATATCTAGCAGAGTACCTGCATTATCTATAAATATCAATCACTTAAACTATTAATAAATATATACTTTGATAAATCACTGTTGAATGTATTGGTTGAACATATTGTTTGGCAATTACATATCAATGTCCCATTTTATGGATTCTTTTATAATAATTTGAACATCTTTATATACAACATATCATATATATGTATATATTGACTTATTAATACATTATGGAAAGAAGTTTAGGATAGACTTGTGAAGAACCTAAGACTTGGTTAAGTAGAAATGTTAATATTAAGTTTTGAGCATTCTCACCAGCTTCTACATTTTAAAATGTAGTACCAAAAATTATAGGACTATTGAGACCAAAATGTCAGAAGTTAATGAGATCAATGAAATAAAGTAGGAGGTGACATTTTAATCTGAAAAGGATACTTTAAAGCATTCTGATTGTTGCAGATTTAATATTTGTTTTATACTGGGGCAGGGAGAGAAAAACAGAAATTGTACTCTTGCCTGTATTCAGTATTTCCCAGGGGACATATGTAGGTTAATGACACAATTAAGGGGCTTGTATTTGATTTTCATGTGATGCAGCAATTGGTTTTGCATAATTTATAAATAAAGCTATGGCTTCTTTTGTTCATTTTCTAGCTCCAAATTTGTCATTCTTTGAATTTTTCTTCGTATATTTTTTTGTACTGATTGTCTTTCTGGTGTATATTGCAAAAACTTCGAAAACATTGAAGCAGAAAATAAATGACTAATAATCTATGAGGAAATGTCGAGGAAAACACAAAATTAAAGACTTTTCTCTACTAATAAGTTTATTATGTATTTCTTTGCATTAAATTATATTTACTATCAATGTTATTATTACATCTTCTCATTTGGCATTTCTGAAACTTCTGTTTGAATTTTTTCTCCTAAGGACCTTGTAAAATGTAGGTTTATATTTAATAGGTAAGAGGTGAACATCTTTAACAAAATTCCAGTTTACGCTGATGTTGCTGATAAAGGTGCCATACTAAGAATATTCAGGGTATAGGTCAACTGAAATGTCATATGGCATCATTCAGGACATTTAAGTCATTTTTATTATAAGTTGATAATAAAAACTTTGAAAACGTATTTTTAATACATTTAAATCGAGATTTTTAAAACAAATTTCTACTGGTAGTTATCAATTTTGACCTATCATTTCATCAGTGTGAAGATTAGGATGACTCTTATCTTGAAAGTTTGCATTTACAAAATAGAGGCTAGAAAATCTGCAAATATTAAACACCAAATACTTCTAAATGGCAATAATAATAGCTTTCTTCCCCTGTCTACACTGATGAATAAATGTGTGTATATGTCTATATTGATATGTTTAATAATTATTTAAGAGTTATAAAATATTTAAGTCTATACCTTTGCCTATTTTAAATGCTTAAGTTAAATAAATTGAAATTTAAAATTATAATAGTAAGTCTTAGATGTATGCTTTTGGGAGATTGAACTAAATTTCTGTTGAGTTCAACAAATTTTTCAATTGCATGGTGCCGGTCAAATCAGTTAGTTTGAACTTAGTAAAGTCAAAGACCCTTATATTGGGTGTAATCTGCCTGTTTCGGTTGTTAAGAAATGAGAGGATGCTTAAATACCTACAGTTTAATCAATCAATTAAACTTGTTTCAAATACCAATGTACTGGTTAGAACATTTGACATTTATGGAGAATTTAATAATCCTAAAAATGCTGGTAAAAGGCATATACGAAAAAAGCAAAAGGAAACAAACATTAAAAGATTTTTGGAGGTGATTATGTTTGGTTGAAAACAGCTATTTGTTTGGATTGTCAATAAGTAGACAGAAAGTCATTATGAACTTAAAATTTAGTCATGATAAAAATTTTTATGTTGACTGTCTTTTATCTATTCAAACGTATATATATAATAATAAGTTTTATATATTGAAAAACTAATCTCGCATTACACATTATATTTGCTTTGTAATTTAGCCTTGTACTCCCCATATTAATACATTATTAAGAAATTAACAAATATATAAATTTGGCTATCCACATTTTTAATTACACCATAGGGAATATAATTATTATTAGATGGGATAGAATTATTTAGAATTATTTGGATATTTACATTTATCCATATTTTTATTATGAGTAGTCCTACAGTAAATAATAGTATACACTAACCTTTGGGAAATACCTGGATATTTAGAGTAAAATCCAAACAAGAAAATTTATAATTTAAGAGTATAAACAATTTTAGCTTTGTTAAACATATTCATTCTGAATCGTTTCCCTCAGGAAATTTTTATCTGGAGACCTACTTACTGGCAATAAATAAGATTCCTCTATATTCTTGACAAAACTCCATAGTAGTATTGAATAGAGGTTTTTAAACAAATTTTTACCATTATGATATTTGAAATGATAACATATATTTGCAATAATTTTCATTTTGCTCATTACTTATGCTAAATACTTTATGATAGGTGGGAGATTCACTAGTACTTATTTTGACTTAAGTTTCTGGACATTTTAAATTGAAATATTTAAATTTCAATATGCATATTATATTACTGGCTTATAAGCATCTCTTATACATGCCAAGACCTTAACTGTCTTCTAGACACCTATATTATTTATCTTATTTATCATTTGCTTTTTAAAGCAATTTATGGTGTTTTAACATGCCATATTATAAAACCATATGAAGTGAGCTCTGAATCTTCTCTACAATGATAGCTTCCCTCTTCCAGACACAAGCAATTGAAATATTCAATATGAGGAACAATCCAAGTGCAGGTACTGAACTGCTTTGAAATGAAGGACGGTTAACTTTCTGTTAAGTCTGCTTTACTGCCTTAGTACTGTAAGAGGAGAGCAGTGTTCACTGTGGTTATCTTGGGTAAAATATAATCCAAAAATTATTCAGCAGCTTTACATTTCATCCTGAAAATTGGATATTTTGAAGACAGTTTTATAAGACTTTTTAAAATGGAATCAAAAGCCTCCTACACTGTTTATTTTAACATCTGCCAAAATATATGACTTCATATTTTATTTTCTTAAATTCCACCCCATTAAAGCTGAATAGCTGGAAGAACAAGGCAGTCCAGTAAAACATCACTGGCTAGACCTATTTCGAGTTTTTATATAAAGACTGACAAATGGGATAATCCCACATAGCTCTTCAAGGAATGTAATTTTTAAAAGTTGTATTTCTTAACAATGCTCATACAAACAGGCAAATATGTGCTAGAAGTTCTTACATTTTGGTGTGGTGTAATTTTTTCATAGCTCTCAGGGAAAAGAGGTCCTATTTGATACCAATAAATGGAGCAAATACTGGTTAGAGTTCATATCTCTGGAGGAATATTTGTAAACTATGTCAAAAGGGATATTGTTGAAGTAAAAAGGAGGAGTTTGTATAAGTAGAAACCAAGTTATATACATGTCTGCATATATAGGTTGTCACTGATAATCTGGAAAGAGTTCTAACTTCCGGTATCCTAAATATGTATTAGCGTGCACTGGTTAGAAGGTATTTTAAGAGCTACATGTATGTCTCCTGCTTATGCAGATATAAATCAATTCCCTAAAATATTAGTTTCTTGAACTACACCTTGCTGACTAAAAGATTCTATGCATTTTCAAACCTTCAACATTTTAGAAATTGCTTAAAGGAAGTAACTTGCTCCCTTGGGAAGATAACAGTGCATTGTTAGCATGTAATTATCCATGGTAATGGGAAGTTCTCTGAGGATTTTTTTTTCACTGCTATAGAAATGTTAGAGGTCAAAAATGAAAGAGTCTGGGGACAGTCTCCAGGAAATGAGATTCTCAGGGAGACTCTAGGGATATGGTGTATGAATTTGGTTTCTTATTTTTGCGTTCATGGATAAGAATAAGAAGCAATGACATTCTGGATACATTTTCTCTGGGGACCAACAGGTAACTAGGGTTACAATAATACAGGACACCCTAGAGGGACTACAATTAGAAAGCTGTAGCCCAGGATGGGGAAGTCTGAAATCAAAGTGATTTTTCCTCCATTCAGTAATTAACAAAATTGCTGTTAAGTAAATGCACAGTACTGGGTATGAAGGTTACAGTGTTAAGGAAATGAACAAGTTTTCTGAGTTTCTGTTGATAATAATGAGAAAAGGCAAAGGAGTAAGAAATATTTATGTAGGTATAAGTCCTAAGAAAAAATAAAATAGAATGATTTTATATGGAGTAATTACAGCTAAGAGGCAACTTTTACCAGCAGGTCAGAGGAAGTATCATTGCTTGAGTTGTTAGTTGTTTCATTGAGATTATAATTAACAACTCATTGTGGGAGCTTCAGTAAGGAAGTGACTTGATGCTGTTTCCATATTACTCTGTCAGCACTATAGGAATTGATTGAAGAGGACAAGTTACCGGTCAGTTGTAGAAGTTCAAGGAAAGCAGGTCTAAAGAGAAGGAAATCAGCTGCTTTTGTGAGTTTCATGAAGAAGAACTAGCCAGGCCTGATCTACATGTGAACACAGGATGTAGACAAGAAGAACCTCAGAAGAATGGTGGCAGACAAACACAGCTGTAGATGAGAAGCAGGTTTGGGGGCCTTTAGAAAATAGAATTTGAACAGGAGAAATGAAAAGAAAAAACAAAATTGTATTGTCTAGGGCTGTGATGCTGAACTTCGGCTACACATGGAATCATCAGGGATATTTTTTTGAAATACTGATGACTTCCAACCACATGACAAAAACACAGACTAAGGTTCTGATTTATCTGGAATCGTGTTCTCCGCAGTGAGTTTGTAGAAGTTACCCAGGTCATTCAAATCTACAGCTACCTCTGAAAAGCTCGGTTTTGGTTAGAGCACAGAATAGGCCACATCAGACTGGGGATTGAGAGGGGAAGGGAAGCAAATTAAAGGAGGATCTGAGTAGAGTTGCCTCAAAAAGCTTCAAGGGCTTAAACGTTTTCAGGACACCCTTTGGATGTATAAATCTAGCCCCAATTTCTGAGTATGCTAGGCCTCCTCAAATGTTTGCAGTTATTTACAAAAGATTTTCCACTACACAGAGACATCTTTTACATTCATGTAAATAACATGTTTAAATTCTCTTTTTCCCTTTTAAAATTCTCCATGTACTTAAGAATGCATTTGTAACTAACAGCACAAGAATTATACTTCCTACACAAAGACATTTATGGATGCCATTAAACAAAGAATTAGTATTGATTTGTAAAATACTTAGGTCAAGAGTAGGACTAATACAAAAACAAATTATTTTCTTCTATTACATATAAAATACCAGCTCTATTTGATTTTTACTGAGATTAATGTATATTGGCTTAAAGTCATAATCTGTAATTCAGTTTCTTCAAAAGTTATGAGGCTCATATTACAGTTGCAAAGATTACTGTTTATTGTGGAACTTGAAATGTCGGAACAAAGATGACCATGTTCTAAATATAAAATTTAATTTGAAACAATTTAAAATCTCACACAAGAAACTGCTCTTTAAATAAAAGATTCACTAGCACTTGATGTTAAAATATGAAACTATTAAATTCCTAATTTTCAAGGCTGTGGAAGTTGCTGGGCTTAGATACTTAGTAGCACAACACATTCAAGTCCTTTTCCTCCTCTTAAATTATTGATGTGTGTTTTTCAGATGAACTTTCGCATCCATAGGGTAGTAATATCTTTCTTTCTTCTGGATAGTGTGTTCAGGACTAATTGGCCATGGAAACACTCTGGAGCCCTGGGGATGGGGACAAAGAGAAATATCATTTTATGTGATGCACGTATATTTCTGTTCTGCCATCTGTAATTTGCTCCATTTACGAGTTTATGAAACACACTTCCAATTAGTTTGAGAGTCACTCATAACCTCCTGTCCTTAGAGATATACTATGTACCTTTTGGTGGTTGATAACTTTACAGTTACAGCATATTTTTTGATATTCAACATATTCTAGGATGTTGTTGATTAATGAAGATGAGTCTATATCAAATATGTTTAAATTTTTAGATTTTTACTAATTTAAGCATAACTATTCAATTGTATCTTCTACATTTGACTTTCTTAATCTGAATATTTTTCAATGGTACAAACTCAGTAACTGTAGAAAATGGTCACAAAACTTTTTATTAATTTCTAAAAGAAGAAACACAAATATTAGTATATTGCCATTTTTTCTAAAGTGTATCATTAACTCCTCTAAATATATTTTGCTCTATTATATAGAAAGTCATAAATAAATATTTCATCCTTATAGAAAAGGAGAATAAAAAAGTGTAATTTTAGTATGTCTACTTATTTTTTTCCCCACTCATTGCTGGGGATAGAATCCAAGGCCTCAAGCATTGTAGGCAAGCATCCTACCACTGAGTTACCCTTCCAGCCTTTTTTTACTTTTGTTTTGTGACAGAGTCTCACTAAGTGGTCCAAACAGGCCTCCAATGTGCAAGCCCCTTCCCTCAGCCTCCTGAGTTATAGGCATATGGCACCACACTTGGCTAAAATTTTAATAACTTGTGAATAATCTTAACACAAATAACTATACTAAGATGTAATAACTACTGAATCAAAAAATATATACTCTAAATTTTTATCATGGAATTAAATTTGAAAATATACCTTTTAGTCACTAATTATTAAACTCTACACTAATTATTAAACTCTATTAAACTCACTAATTATTAAACTCCATCAATCTCCTAATTTTGCCTTTCTAATGAGTATATCACAATAACACTGATTTCTTGTTATATTTTCTTTACAAAAAATAAAAATTAAATCACAAAATTCAAAAAATTCAGTGTGTTATCATAAAGATTAGTCTAACATCATATTTGTCTGACATATATATTACATTATTCAAACGATTTTAACTAAATATTAAAATAGGAAACGTATCCTTCATTAAGAAGGTGATCGGTTATTCTTTCTGTTTTACTTCTTTTGAAGTATGAATGCAGTAATACAATCCTGACAGATGTGGCAAGATTTAGGTTGGGGCCTGGCACTGGTGTCCAGAGGGATGCAGAGAAGTAACACATGCACCTTTGGTTTCTGAGGAAAGAAGCTATAGAAAGATTGGAGTGAGAATTAGTACTCAAGTTCTGTCCTTGAGGATTAGAAGCAACTTGAAATAACAGGGATTCCTGATGTCACCTGAAATTTATTTTTAATCAAAAGCATATTTGTAGTAACAGAAGGGTAAATATCACTACAGGTTAAACTGGGACATTTTCAAGTTTATCAAGATGAATATAAAAATTATGGAAAAGGGTCTCATAATAAAAATATCCCCAATTTATTTTACACGTGGTTATTTCATGAAAGGAGTTAGTACTTCACCTGGGAGATTAACAAGTATCACTGCATCTGTGATGAGAAAGGCACTACACAGGGATAAGCGTGTCTTGGAAAGAGAACAGCACCATCACAGAAATACCATGGCTCGCTGGACCTTCAGCAAATGTTGACTTGCTGAACTGGTCTTTTATTTTACCGGTGCTTGGGCTCCATCAGTTACTAACCAAGATAGTGGTTGCTGTACAGCAACTTCATGCCCTGTCTTATACATTTAACTGTCTCTTCGTTTGGATGTGTTTTTCAGGCATTATTGTTGTTGCCTCCAATGCCCAATATAAGGCAAACTATGCCTTATATATACACAGTTCTCAAAATAGAGCCTCAAGTAAAATGATTTTTTTCTGGTTTCATACCTGTATGTTAAAGTTACCTTCTTACATTCCATGCTCCATGGGTCTGGTGCACCTCAGTTCTCCATAGGATCCTCCCATGCCTCCTCTCCCCACCTCGGTGGTCTAAGCAAAACTGCCTTGTGTGAACAGGTTGGTGACACACACATGCCTCACAAATTAAGACAACTATGCTGTTTCTAGCTACTGATTTTGTGAAATGCTTTCATCAAGTTTAGGTGGGAAAGATACGGTCTTCTCTTAGATCCACCTAAGATCCAGGGTTGTTTATCTGCATAGTTGTTTATCTGCTGTATGTTTACAAATATGCTATGTTTTGTAATGTGAAAATAAGCCTCAGGTATAACAGTTAACACACCTAAGAATCCAAACTTGTATTGTTTTTATCTCTGAAATGGGGGGTCAGGCAGGCCTAGTGGTGCACACCAGTAATCTCAGCATTGCAGAAGGTGAGGCAGGAGGATCACAAGTTGAGGCCAGTTTAGCCTACGTATGATTCAAGCCCTTGATTTCAAGGCCAAGATCAGCTTGAAACACATAGTGAGGGGCTGTTTCAAAAAACAAAACAAAACAAAAAAGGGCATGGGCGGACGTGAGGTCAATTTCCTTTCTTAAATTATTTTATGACAATATTGAGAATCTAGGACAATAGAGTTCCCTTTATAAAGCCTTTATACATGAATATACACATTTATAAATTACAAAATCTGGTTGAAAGTTTAAAAGGCATAGTTTCGCACATCAAGTATAAATTGAAAGGAAGGTTTTTCATGTTCATTTCAAAAATGTCGCAATTGTATAATGAAAGAATATAAAAATTATTTCTCTGGAATATTTGGAGAGCTTCCTTTAAAAGGCCATAGCATTTTTCATATAAAATAAAACTATTCTTTTTCTAAATTTGTTCTGTAAAAATATCTCCCTCCTAGTTCAGCTTGTTTAGAGTGTTAGAGAATAAAATTAAGCCTAAAGATTTAAGCACAAGGGTTTGAGCATTCACATCTATATTGGAATGATTCATTCTTTCTAGAAGAGTACAGCAGCCTCTTAGCAGAAATAAAAGCCATTGTTTCTAGAAGATAATGAATTGTTGGATCCAGGGAGAAGAGATTTCAGTAATTTGTTCCATTCCCAGAAGTCAGGGCCTTCATAACCTCTGTATGTTTGTTTCTATATGGAGGTCTGTAGCCCAAGGCCATCCTCTTTTGAAGAGGACAGAGCACTTCTACAGTGGAAGCCTTATATAACCTCTCTTTTCATGGTAAAACAGCACATTGAAAGTGAAATCACAATCACATGTGATCTTGCTCCAAGAATGCTTCAGAAAACCAAATTTTAAAGGCTTAATTCCAGAATGATATCAAAATTATATTGCCTGCAGCGAGGTAGGTGTGAACATAGTGTTCCTTGTACTGCATACTATCTGTAGGAGCTTGGGTTCAGATTTGGTCCAGCATCAGGATTGAAGAGTGATGTCTAATACACAAACTCTACCCATTAAAATATCTTCTATCCATGTCCTATAATAGAGGACCAAATGAATCAGAAAATTTCTATTAGAAAATAGTTGTAGGAAAATAATCCTCTCACAAAATAATAAAGCAATAAAACTAATTGTTTATAACCATTGACCTAGGGCTTTTGTGCTTATTTCTAATTACTATTCAGACTCTACAAAAGTTTGTTACTAATATTTTAGATGAAGGATTAAAATGTATTGATAAAATATTTAATCACTCCAAGATCACATGCTAGAATTGTACCAGTACCTCAGGGATAGTGTTGTACACTATCTCAAAGTATGAATACACATGGGGATATTAGGTTTATGCATCTGCTATGGTATAACTTGAAATTTTTTACTTATAACTTGGACTATACTGTACATCCTTTTAGATTGCATGGTGATTAAGAATTTGGATGTTATGAGCAAATTGCCCCTCTTTATAGGCCCAGGATGCAGTGGTACTGCTGTTAATAATAACATCTAATGTTCACAGTCATTAATCTAGATGGTTTTATACACTGTGGTTTCCTCACCTACAAAAATGAATAATATGAGAACTACTTTATGAACTCTTTGCTCTGAAATGATATACAGGACAAGTAAAGCAGAAATTATATTACATACAACAGATATCAATAAATATATTGTTGTTATCTAATGATTAAGAAGAAGTTTTAAAACACATGAAAATAAAGTAAACAGAAATCACTTTTTCCTACCACCAAAACATAGTCTTATAAATGATTTTTAAGACTTCCTTTTGGAAAACAATTTAGAACATTTGTTTTTCACGGTTATAATCACAGTTACATTTAAAGTTTACTACTAATTTACAATCATTTTTGCTACCTGAGCATTTTCTATTTTCTTATATCACTTGCAAAAATTGATTCACTACAAAATATTAGACCGGATAAAACGATTTTTGCTCAGTTTATGGAGGGGGATCTTCATTTTTAACATACAATACAAGCTGGGCATGGTTCCTCATGCCTGTTATCTGAGAACTCAGGAGACTGAGGAAGGAGGATTGTAGTCAGTTTAGGGCCATCCTGGGCTACAGAGGGAAACTCTGTCTCAAAAGACCCCAAAACAACAAACAATAGGTAAATATGTATATAATATATATATTATATATATATATCCATGTATACAGTTGAAGAGGTTTATGCATTAAGTAGTTATTTTTTGTATTTAGAATGTAGATTTTCTTTGACATTCTATAAACTTTGAGAAATTAATATTAAAGATTTCTATTTTTTTTGTGTTCTCCTTAATACTATTTTGATTCTACTTAGTATTTAGTAAAATCCTTTACAATATTATAGTATTTTTTCAACATGGATGATGCTCATCAAAACTTATCTTCAATATTTAAGAAAACTATGATGGAGTGATGGAGTTAGAGTTATTGTTATTTTCATGGAGGGAGTACTGAGGATACAATTTAAATCCATATGTGGTTTTGCACCTGCACTTTATGGGTAGTAAATCTCATATTCATTTTATATTTTTATATGATT
>NW_004624732.1:41486444-41496593 GCF_000247695.1 Heterocephalus glaber | reverse complement strand
ATTTTAGCGTGAAAGTTTTCAGTTTTTGACCATTTAGTATGATGTTGGCTGTTGGTTTTTCATAGATAGCCTTAATCAAGTTGACATAAAGACCTATTCCAATTTTTTGTAGGGTTTTTATCATGAAAGGGTGTTGGATTTTGTCAAATGCGTTTTCTGCATCTATTGAGAAGATCATATGGTTTTTGTCCTTGACTCTGTTAATATGGTGTATTACATTTATTGATTTACAAATGTAGAACCATCCTTGCATCCCTGGGATAAATCCGACTTGGTCAGGGTATGTGATCTTCTTGATGACCCTTTCTACTCTGTTTACCAGTATCTTGTTGAGGATTTTTGCATCAATATTCACTAGGGAGATTGGCCTGTAGTTCTCTTTTTGGGTTGTATCTTTCCCTGGTTTTAGAATCAAAGTAATACTTGCTTCCAGATATGAATTTGGAAGCTTTGCTTCCCTTTCAATTTCCTTGATGAGTTTAAAAAGTAATGGTGATAGTTCTTCTTTAAATGTCTCTTAGAATTTGGCATTGAAGCCATCAGGACCTGGGCTTTTCTTTGTTGGTAAATTTCTTATTATGTTTTCAATTTCACTCATTGTAATTGGGATGTATAGAATTTCTATATCTTCTTCATTTAACTTTGGCAATTCATATGTATCTAGGAATCTGTCCATTTCTTCTGTGTTTTCCATTTTATTAGAGTACAGGTTCTCGAAGTAGGTATTGATGATGCTTTGGATTTCTGCTGGATCTGTTGTGACTTCACCTTTTTCATTCTTGATTGGATGGATTTGAGCCTTTTCATTCCTTTTTATGATAAGATTGGCTAAGGGTTTATCGATTTTATTTATTCTTTCAAAAAGCAACTCTTTGATTCATTAATTTTTGTATCATTCTCTTAGTTTCCATTGCATTGATTTCTTCTCTGATCTTTATAATTTCCTCTCTTGTATGAGCTTTGGGTTTGTTATGCACTTCTTTTTCTAGGAACTTGAGGTTCTGCATTAGGTTATTTGAGTTCTCTCTGTTTTCCTAATATGGGCATTCACTGCTATGAATTTCTCCCGCATAGAACTGCTTTCATTGTGTCCCATAGATTCCTGTATGTTGTACTGGCATTATCATTTACTTGCAGAAACTGCCTAATTTCTTCTTTAATTTCCTCTGTCACCCATTGGTTGTTCAGGAGGGTGTTATTTAATTTTCATGCATTTGTGGGAGTTTTGGAGTTTCTTATGTCATTGATCTCCAAGTTTATTGCAGTATGTTCTGATAATATACAGGGGGTAACTTCAGTTCTTTTACATTTACTTAGACATGTCCTATGACCTAGCAGGTGGTCTATTTTGGAGAATGACCCACGTGCAGCTGAAAAGACTGTGTATTCCGATTTTGTGGGGTGGAACACTCTGTAAACATCTATTAAGTCCATTTGTTCAGTAGCTTGATTCAGTTCTAGAATTTCATTGTTAATTTTTTGTCTAGATGATCTATCTAAATGTGATAATGGGGTATTGAGATCCCCTGCTACAATTTTATTAGATCTTATTTGTTTTTTCATGTCCATTAATATTTGTTTTGTATAGCTCAGGGCATTCGTATTTGGTGCATATATATTTATGAATGTCATTTCTTCCTCTTGGACTGTTCTCTTCAAAAGGATGTAGTGACCATCTTTGTCTCTCTTAATTAGTTTTGGTTTGAAATCTACGTTGTCTGCAAATAAAATTGCTAACCCTGCTTTTTTTCTGGCTTCCTGTCCCACGGAGAGCTGTTTTCCATCCTTTTACTTTTAGTCCATGAATTTCTTTTGGAGTAGGTGTGTTTCTTGTATACAGCACATTGTTGGATTTTGCTGCTTCTTTTTTTTTTTTTTTTTGGTACCAGGGATCAAACTCAGGTCCTTGCACTTGTGAGACAGGTGGCAGAACCACTGAGCTAAATCTCCAGCCCCTGGATTTTGCTTCTTAATCCATTCTGTCAGTCTATTTCTTTTGACTGGTGAATTGAGACCATTAACATTGATAGTTATAATTGATAGATATTGACTCATCCTTGTCATGATGTTTTACTATTATTGGCTCTTGTTTTGTTGTTGTTGTTGTTGTTGTTGTTGTTTTCCTTTCCCTTTAGTTTCTACCTTGCCTGGTGGCTTCCCTCTGTTTGACCTCATGGAGTTGTGATCTTCATATTCTTTTTCTAGGATATTGCTTAGGATTGTTTGGAGTGCGGCTTTGTTGTTCATGAAATTTCTCAGGTGTTCTTTGTTGTGGAAGTATGTAATTTCCCCATCGATTTTGAAAGATAATTTTGCATGATACAACAGTCTAGGTTGGAAGTTATTTTCTTTTAGGGCTTGAAATACTTGACTCCAGGCTCTCCTTGATTTAAGGGTTTGTGTTGAAAAATCTGCCGTAATTCTGATGGGCTTTTTTTATAGGTGATTTTTTTCTTTTCTCTCACTGCCTGTAGGATTTTGTTCTTCTGTTGGGTTTCTGGGATCTTGATTATTATGTGTCTAGGTGTAGATTTTTTTTGATCATGGCTAGGTGGACTTCTATATGTGTCACTTATCTGTATGTCCAGTTCTCCACCTCTGTCTGGGAAGTTTTCTCCTGTCATTTCTGTGAACAGTTTTTTTTAATGTCAATTGTATTTTCTCCTGTTTTTTTTGTGGACTCCTATCAGTCTTATGCTATTCTTCCTTGCATCATCTAGCAGTTGCTGGATTGATTTCTCATTTTTCTCACTTTTAACTTTCTGTATTCTTAAAAATCATAATTATGTGGTTCAGTGCACTGGCTAATGCCCCACTATCATATTATTTTCAAATTTAATCTGCATATTTTCTACATCCCTATTCTTATTTTTAATAAGTGGATTATATTGATTAGCATGAAGTTTAAAGTCATGAAGGGTAACTTGAAGAGAGATCCCCATCCCCATTTTCTTCATTCTATACTCTTAGCCATTCATCAACATTAAATTTATAATCAACATTTCATTGAATGCTTTATAAAAATAAAAATATAACAAAATATGTCATTTCCATAATCTTCCAATGTAATCACGCCATCAGAAAGGAGATGATATTAATCAACCTAATGTTAATTAATGAAAAAGTGATGGGCTTCGAAAGCTAAAACTGTCCTACAAGAATGCATGTTGTCATTTTTTAAAATTATTAATTATACTTTAGTTCCTTTTACAAGTGAATTGTGATAAGTTAAAAAGATAAGTGGTAAATTTTAAATGATAATTGTTCATGCCCTAATGACTTGACATACAGCATTTCATCTGGACAGTCTCCATGACAGAAATGAATTAAGTTTGGAGGAGGAACAGAAACATGGTTTATTAATCCCAGTAGGAAAGAAGGTCATTGCTATAGGTTTGTGGGACTCCAGGTATGTGAGTGAATAAACTGATCTCAAGTAACTACTATATAACTTTATTCTTTAGTATTTTTTTATTAGCAGTAGGAACAATAATAACCATTATCTCAATATGCCAGAAACACTAATTGCATTATGTTTAGATTTTTAATCAATTTCACACTTGAAGAAAATATTTTATCTCATTTCTGAAATAAGAAAACTAAGGTATAGATGGGGGAGCTGTTTTCCGGGAGTTGCAGCTGGTAAAATAGCCTAGAACCAGAATGGAAACCCACTGTCAATGCCCTGTGCATTGATGCTGCCCTTGTTGCCACAAAACAGTATTAGAGTTTTAGTCTTCTGAAACAGAGTGATAAATAAGCATCTTCTTTTTTGTAGGATTGTGTCTGTATATATTTGTTTATGTATTCTTTTGTTTATTTTGAGTTTAGGTATTATTTGGTTTTTCAGTGCTTGAGGTTTTCTTTAATAAAATGTTTAGCAAAGTAGAATAAGCACTGCATTGCCAACCTCCTGGGAGATTATTGATCTTACTCACATTTAAAGAAGAAAAGGACAACAGAATGAAAAGACAAATTTTGAAACAACACATTATTATTGCCTTTCGATACTGTGAAAAAAATTAATGTTATTTTAATCCTTCCCTAAAGGAATCTTTTCCCCCCATTCTGAATCAAGGTAACAAATGAT
The DNA here is from genome assembly GCF_000247695.1 of Heterocephalus glaber. Next base: position 41,492,503 of record NW_004624732.1, on the reverse strand, counting down.
ACTTTAGCTTTTGGAAAAATTATTGTCCTTTGTATTTCTGAATAGGAAGTAAAACTTTATTTCTATTCCTATTTTATATACAAGAGTCTGCACATGTCCACTATATATACACATATATTTAGTATGGTGTAGGACTTTGATTTGAATTTTTAAAAATCTTAAAAGCAGACCTTCTTGACTCTTACATATTTAATTTTTCCTCTGTTAATAAATACAGGTGTTTCTAACTGCATGCAACTTGAATTGGATATTAACGGGGGAGAATGGCAATATTTTTTCTGTAGTTATTTTTGTAGTTTGAGTCATTTAACAGCTTGACATGAAAAAGATTACATATGAAGTTTAGATTTGAAAATTAGAAGTAGAAAAACTGTCAAGTATACTTGTTCTGGTCGGGAATAGTTTTTCTAATACTTAAATTTATCTTGAAAAATTATATAGCTATTAACTTTAAAATGGGCCATAAATTCCTGTCAGTTTTGCAAAAAGATAAAATACATCTGAGGTTTTGTTGTTGTTGTTAACATATATATTGAATGAGGCCACTCAACACTGTGTGTTTTTTGAGTCCTGCGCAACAGAATGTGGTGCTGTTCTCGTTGACCGATGGGAACTACACGTCCTGCAGTTGTGCACTGTGTCACTTATTCAACTGTTCAGAGGCTTCACATTGTGTGTGTGTGTGAGTTACACAAATAAGTTTTCTGATTTTGTCAGATCAAAGCATTTAATGTTTTATATAAATTGGAAATATTTTAATGAAAACTGGAAAGAGATCTAGAAATAAAAATTTTTCAGTTGTTCGCTAATTAGGCTTGACTTTGCACACTGTAACACTTTCATTTTACTACTGTTAGATACCTATTCTTCAGACTGATATTATGGAAATCTGTAATTTTCTCATATGTGCCTAGGGTAATTTTGTATTTTCTAAAGCAGATTATGATATGCACCGCATTATGCAGAGTATAAGTTTTTTTCCTGGAAACTTTATGTGCCTATATTAAGAGAGGATGAACTGATGAAGACAATTCAATGGTTATTCTAACTGAATTTTGAGACTAGATTTAGCAAACTAAGAGATAGTGATAGAACAATAAACTATCATCATACTCTATCAACAAAACAGTGGGACTTCTACAAAAAAAAATGAGATTTTAAAATAGATACTTCATATTCAGAAGTCTTAGTGAATTTGTGGGAAAACAAAATTCCCTTCTCAGCATGACTTAACGTGAGTCAAATCAATAACCAGAACAATACGGTCATCAGCCAAAAGGATCATAACTTACCTGAGTTGCAAATGATACCTCGTTCTATGAATGTGAAAAAGCAAGAGACAGAAATTCAGTTTGCCAAAAAATTATATAATCTCATGGCCCTCGAGGTTTTTTTTTTTTAATGTCTAACATGATGGGATAAAACAACATCAACGTACATTTCTACCAGCACTATATTACAAGAACCTCTTTACCTTAAACCAATAATGTATTTCATTAAAGTTGAAGATTATATTTTATATTTTGAGACTTCCTCCCCAGGGCCCAGATTCGGAGTGTGGTGATGCTGATGACATTTAATATTTGTGGTGATAGCACTGGTTCCCCTTCTCCCCTTTTCCTTCCCCTCCCTCTTCTTCCCTCTCCTCCTCTGCTTTTATTTAAGAAGCTTTACATCCTAATACATTCTCAGTGTTAACATTCTAAGTTATAACTGCCCTGCAGCAACTTCTGATTCTAAAAGTCTGTCCAGAAAAATGGCACGTTGCTAAAATTAGGTTAAAGTCTCAACCATATGAGAGGCCAGAAGCTGTCTGAGTCTCCTTGCCAAGCTGCTGTTAACTGTTCTGCACTTCTTAAATCTTTATTAGAAACAATTTGTATGGCTTAAATCAACAGAAACGTATTGTCCCACAGTTTCTGAGATTAGAAGTCTGAAATCAACATGTTGGCAGAGCCATATTTCCTGGAAAGTCTCTGCAAGAGGACTCTACTTTGCATCTTCCATTTTTGTCCTCATATGATTTTATCATCTTTGTGTGTCTCTGTGTCCAAATTGTCCTCTTCTTGTAAGGACATTAATCATATTGGATCAGGGGCTGCCATGATGACCCATCTGAACTTAACAAATAAATGTATTTCCAAATAAAGTCACATTCAAGGGTAACAAGGACTCAAATTTTAACCTATCTAATCAAGAGACACTTCAACAAATAACAACAAATCTGACTTCCATTTATGACAAACCCATTCAGAGTTATATGAAGGGAAGGAGACAGTTTTGTACTCACCCCCAAAAATTGTACCAACTGTGTCCTGGTTTCCAATATTCTGGACTTTAAGTCACTCAGCTTATTCTAGGAACAGCCTGGCCATGGGGAGATTGGGGGATGAGCTGTCTTAGTTGATGTCCTGTTCCAGCTGAGACTTTGACTTAGAGTAGTAAGTAGCACATACATAATTCCTATCTCTGCCATCATGTAACTTAACTTACTTTCATTTTACAAACAACAAACACAACTTTTCTACAGAAGGTGATTCTAGCCAAAAGTTAGCATCTCTTCTTTTCAAACAGCTCTTGTGTTTAGTGCCATGCTGTCCTTCAGAGTGCTAAAGCCTGGGGCCAAACTGACATGTTCCTTCTGCTTGATTTCTATAGTTCTGGAAAAGGAATAGAAATTAGAGTTTCTGAATATACCATAAATTATTCATAAGTTATGAATCAAGCTCTGTAGCAGGAAAAATAATTCTACCTTACTACATATCCAGCTATACAAAACTCTAATTGAATTAATAATAAGGACAACATTGTACTTTGATCTTCCATTGGTAGATAATGGAGTGCTTTGAGTAAGTGCTTTCTCTCAACTGCTTTTCTTATATTTCAAAACAGCCTATTCTAAACCACTTCTGTTCCTGGTCCTACTTGAGTCTTTGCTGGGATTTACTTAAAATACTATCTTCTAACTAAAAAATGTGTGAATCCAGTTGAAAAATATTTTCCTTATGTCTTACGCATCCATTCTCTATAAACTTCGAGATTGGGAAAATACCCACTGAAAGTGTGTCCTTATTAGCCACCCCATTCCAACGTATTGATATTTTACCTATTCATCTCTTATGCCATACCACTTGCATCTCCTTGATATATTCTTTCTTCTGAATAATGCATCCCAATAGACTTATCTCCGAACGAGTCTTTGTCTTTCAGATAGATCATTTCCATTTCTCTAAAGAAGCACTCTCAGCATAGAAAATTATTTTTAATGCTTCTCCAAGGTCACACTCTTTCTACCTACAAAGGTTTATGTCTTGAATAGGAGTAAATATATGAGATTTTAGCATTCAAACAGATGACGGGGAAAGTACCACAGTTTAGTAATTAATTAATTTAATTTTACAACAAACAAACAAACAGAATTTTTTAGCAGACCTTAATCCTGGCAAAAAGTTAGCATCCCTTCTTTTCCAATAGCTCCAGTTTAGAAACTGGAGTCCAGGTGCTTAATAGCTTATTCCTAAGGACTCCCCAGCCTCTCTCTTTGTTGTTATAAAATGCTTTACTTTGCTGTTTGTGCAATTCTAAGGCCCATTCACTTGCAGTTTTCAGCACTTGTTGTCATCTAAACAGCTCTCTAGAGTGTCGATAATGCGAAAGAGACCGGCAGAGGGGCCCTTCAAAATATATTTTTAAAAGAGCAGAAGATCTGAAACTTACCTCAAACACAAATGTCTGGAAACAAAAAGAAAAAGAATTGTCATTGAATAATAGAATGATGATCTCATTTAAAATATTTCCAGGTTAAAGCATATTAACAATACATATTGTCTTTTAACTATTTTCCTTAACTACCTTTTTATCCTACACTCCTCTCTCTCTCTCTCTCTCTCTCTCTGTTTTCAGTGGAATGTTTTAAATATATTTTATGTGGAAAGAGATTCTGGTATTAAATATGACTGTTAAGTATAGAATCAAGAATTTGTACACTCTATATAGCTTAAACATTGATTTAATTTAATTCAATGTATTGCTCTTCTTGTTAGTGTTTATTTCAATTTACCAATCTTTCAAAGTTGATTATATTATTGGTATTTTTTTTTACTGCACCTAGTCCCTACATTCTGTTTTCCTCTCAGTAATCCGGAGATCACTTCATCACTTAATTAAAATGGATTCATTGTTGCCCTTGGTCTACTATAAGCAGTTAATAAAGGATCTTTGAATTTATTTTTCTTTTTTTAAATTTCGGGGTCTAATTGCTAACCTCCTTTGTTGTTGTAATGAACAAATACAAAACACCTACTTTAGTCAAAATAAAATGAGAGGTACTAACTATGATGATGATGATGAGTGAGGCATGATGGATAAACTTTGAGGTTATGGTAAAACAAAGGTAGGAGTAGGAAGTAACAGAGCAAATAAATGTCTTAGGTTCTGTGGTGATCATGTACAGCTGTACCTCCACAGTGACATGTCAAAGAAGGATAGGATGTGGTCTGTTAAAAAAGTGCTTCATAGTCCTTTTAACTACTGCACCAAACAATAATACTGGGCTTGTTTTAGGAAAGCAATGAGGAAAGGAAGGCCACTGCAAGTAGTACGAACTACGTACTCAAAAGCATGGCATTCTGAATTATGTAACCTAACTGAACATCTCCAAGGAACACAACTATGATAGAGTGGGGCTTATATCAAGAGATACAACTGCAGTGTAATCAGGAGATGGACAAGGAAGTGCCTTGAGCCCAAGGAAACAATTTAAACTTACTCTGGCAGCACTGGAGAGACATCAAAGGAATTCAACCAAGTGAATAAAATGATGAGTTTTGCAAGTCATCTGAAAACGTGGTAGATGATGGATTGTAAGGAGTAAGATCATAGACAAGAAGCTAGAATGTTATTAGTATAGTCCAGGAAAGAGCTACAAAGTCCAGATCTAAAACTATATAGGATATTGGACTGAGAATTTTGTGATATGCCCAGGTAATCTATAGGACCAGTGCATTTCTATGTGTGGGCAGACATTTACAGGAAGACAAATCATAATTCAAATATTAATTTACAAAAATAAATGTGTTTTAAGAAACTTGAACCTTGTGTTCTCTTGGTCAAACTATTTCCTCTTCATGGTAGAAAAGTCAAATTACAATTACACTCTCACTCTGAAATCGGAACAACAGAAGATAAAATAATGTTTAATAGCTTCAGACAAGCACAGCCTCATATGACTATTTTTAATAGGGCAAGTCTTGTCAAAGGTATCAGAATACTTAAAGTCCTTGGCTACCAGCTCACTATGCACCATCACATTAGACATGGCTTTGCCCCTGGAACTGAAATGTAAGATGTTCTAAGACCATCAGCCGAGGCCCTTGCTTTTTGTACAGTATGTGGGTTAATGATGCCAAGATTTGTCACTTGGACTTTTTTCTCTGTTTCCATTGCTCCTTAATGTATTTTATAATTGACAAAACTTTCTTTAGTTACTTTAGTAGTTGATCCATCAACAATCAAATTTTCCAAAGTTATGATTGAAATGGCTTGATAAGGTGACTATGTATCTCTGAAGGCATAAATTTTCTGTGATAAACTCTCTTAGGTCTCTCTATCTCTTTCCCTCTTTAAATCCTGCCAACCTATTCACTGTTATTTTCTGCTGTCTCTTCTGACATTATGATGGACTGACTCTGTAAGAAGAAAGTAGTTACAGTGCTAAGATACTTGAACAATATATAAAGTCAGAGTTAATGATACTTGAGGAGATGAGTCCCAAAAGTCCATAGCCTTAACAAAAAGGCAAAATATTAGTAGCATTAGGCTTTTGATGAATCAGATGAAAATCTGCCCATCTTAATTTTAGCATCATCTAATGGACTCATTATTATGTTAAATGACCCAGAAGCATATCTCTTCCACATAAAAAAAGGCCATTTCATAAGGGCTGAATTATTTTAAGAATCTGGGTAATTTCTGTGTCCTCATTTTTACTCCAGAAGCAAGAGTTAGAAGTTTTAAAATTTATAGTTAGAAGTAATTTCTCAATGTTGTGGCTGTCAACC
>NW_004624732.1:41283038-41475309 GCF_000247695.1 Heterocephalus glaber | reverse complement strand
GTACATATTGATTATACAGACTAATAGATTTCCTTGTGAAATTTTCATATATGTACATAATATATATGATCATATCCACCCCATTACTCTCCCTTAACCTTCTGCTTCCCTCTACCCCAATCTCCTTCCTCCTCTCTAATACACCCCCAGTCTGCCTTGTTTTGTTTAACATGCTGATCTCCACCTCTACCCATTTTCATGCAAATGACAAGATTTTCTTCTTTGTGGCTGAATAATACTCAACTGAATATACATTGACATTTTCTTTCCCACTTATTTATTGACTGACACATAGCCTGATTCAATAACATTGTTACTGTTGTAAATTATGTTGCTATAAAGATGAGTACACTGTTATCTGGATAGTATACTGACTTTAATTCCTTTGTATATAGAAAAGAGTGACATGCTGGGTCATATAGTGGTTCTACTTTTAAGTTTTTGGGGAACCGCCATATTGATTTTTGTAATGGCTGTGCTAATTTACATTCTCACTGATAGTGGATGAATTCTTTTTTTCCTGCATCTTGGTCAGCTTTGACTGTCTTTTGTATTCTTGATGATAGCTATTTCAGTTGTGGTGAGATGGAATACCAACTTTTCACTGAGATACAAAATAGAAACAGAGTTAGAAGACAAGATAATGATTTCATAAATTCTTCAATAAAATGCTTAGTTAAGTGTGATTCAGATGACATAAGAATGGCATTACCATGTAGATATCAATAAGATTTACCTGGTAGAAAACCACATTCAATGGGTGAATAGAGACAGAATAGATTTTTCATGAAAAACACTAATAATAAATACTGAGAAAACTGAGAGATGAGCCAGGATAAAGTACTATCAAAAGATAGATGAGTACAGAGTCTTTCAGAAATAGTATAGAAGCCATTGCCAAATGCCATGAAAGAGCCAAAATCTTCATCTAAAAAGAATTGTGAGAAAAATAATGACATGTTCAGATACTAAATTTTTTTTACATGTAATAACTCTTTCCTACAATAGCCCAATAAGGTTCATGTCCCTGTTTCATAGATGAGAAAAATAAGATACAGAATACTTAAGTGATTTTGTCTGAGGTCCTAAATTTATTAAGTGATAGATTTGGAATTGGAACTAGTCTAGCTTGAGAGTCTGGAGACTGGGATGTGACACTGTGTCTCAGATCAAAGAACTAATGGACTTGGCTACTAAGAAAAGAAAGGTGAAAGATTTCCCATGTATCTTTTCCTGTTGGCTTTACAGTAAAAGTAGGTAGCTTTCTATGGTAATACAGAAAAAAAATATGAAGGAACAGAATGGAGCAATAATGGAGGTAATTTTCACATGGCAGCTTCAATTTTCACATCTAAGTAGAGGACAGGTTGAACAAGAATCACATAAGAGAGCTGAGGAAGGACAGGAGGCTCTCAGTTGAGCCTAAGAGGGCAGATACAACCATGGTTCTTCCATAAATGTGGCTCAAGGCCTCCTAAAAGCTTTTTCAAAGTACTCAAGCAAATAGAACATATCCTTAGAAATTCTATCAGTATCACATATGGTTCAGAAAATTTGAATTTGTGGAAGTTTTCCAGATAATATTGAAATATTTTTTAAAAATCACTGTATACATAATTAAAGAGATGGAATTTCTGTTTTAACAAAATAAGAGAGGACCCTTAGACAAATTAGCTTTACTTGGAGCAAAGCTACACTTTCCCAAACTGAGTTTGACCTCCTGTTCCTCTTACATATTTTTCCATGTCCTGATGGGTACTGCCTCTCCTGTATTGGGTTCTTCCCTTCAGATAATTGCTTTATAATTCCTGAAAGGATATTAGGTCATAGGTTAATGCTTGACTCCTCTCCAGAAATATTTACGTGTCAAAAAAGGAATCCTCACACATAGGAAATCTTGTAGATTCCCTTCTCCACCCAAAACAAACAAACAAAAAAATCTGTGAAGTGAATAGTACCCTACTTGATGAAGAAAAGGACCTTCTTTCCCCTTCATTCACAGGGTACAGGCAGCACCCATTCCAATGACTTCAGGGGATAACTCTGAATCTAATATGCATAGTTCAACTATAAAAAGGTAAAGTTTTCATAACCTTTAATCATGAAACAAAAGTTTCTTCTGGTTCACAAATATGTAATTAATAACATTATTTAGGGCAAAAGGAGTAGCCTTAAAATGTGGACAAGAAAATACACATTGTGATATTTAGTGTGTTAGAGCACCATTTTCAAGGAGTTTAGCAAAGAAAGCACTTTTTCCTTTTCCTCCCTAGTGTTCTGTCTGTTGTGAGTCAAATCTGCAGAAGGCTCAGCTTCTTCCCTTGGCAGCGCCTCAGTATTTCTCGTGCAGTTTGAACCAGCAAGGATAATGCCAGCAAGGAAGTGTCTGATATTCTGTGTCCAGAACCTGGTCCATACTCAGCCAATTAAAAGGCTCTCCCATCTGGTGACTGGTCTCCTTGTTCCTTGTCTCCTGCACAGCATGGCAGCTGGGACTGAGGCTGGATTCCTTGGGCTTCCGATTCTACGACAAAAGCCAAAACTGGCCAAGCCACATGATGGTTAACAAAAATTGCCTCAGCTGGAAATTGCTCTTCACAGTTTTGCAAATGCCTTTTCTCAATTCCCTGAGACAGCTTTGCCTTTGTGTCTGCCTGGAGCCTCCGTAGACTTCAAACCGCAGTTACAAAAAAATGCTTTCATTTAATGCACACTATCAAGCAGAGATTTCTGCTAATTTTGTGAAATGACCTGACTTGGGACCACTCAGCGTTTTGCTGGATGTCAGACTCTTGCTCCATTGGAACCTATATAAAGAATTTCTAATTATTATTTCTATAAAAATAGGTTCTTTTCTCCCATTTTCTTTCCCCTACAGTATTGCCAAAGCATGACTAGAGCAGGAGTAGAAAATGAAAGAAACAAGATGTGCTTGTAGAACATTTTGAAAACATAAATTCAACTTCAACAAATGTTGAAAACCAAGATAAAATAATGAAGTAATTTAGATTATAATTTTATTGGTTGGAAAATTCTAGTCTACATCAACCCTTTGCAGAATATATCTTCCTCACCGTCACTGCCTGTCCTTTAGACATTCTGGGAATTATTGGTAACCGATATGTAACATATCCTGAGACTCTGCCACCATTAATGTATCTTCTAAGCCTATGATGTGTGATTTCTGATTCTAGCTCTCTTCATTCAATCTTTCAATAAACTTATATTGACTTTTCTTGGTCAGATATGATTATTTTTAAAGTCTTCCTAATAAGACTATTCTTCAAAAACCAATAAACACAAATCAGGGCGGTGATAATCTCTATAATATTTTTCAACTGAAAATAAGACACAAAAACTAAAAAATGGCATGACATAAGCATTTTGTTTGAAGTTTCAAGTATCATCACCATGCCTGGTTGATGCCCCAGTGAAGTCCTGCAGAAAAGCTGTCAGGGTAAGCTGTAGGTAAGCACTTGAAAAACAGAAAAAACAAATTCCAGCTGAGGCAGTCTTAATACAGCTTCTAATGGCTAAGCTGCCTTTGGCTCACCTTGTTAAGCATCTGCCTGTAGCTCACAAAGAACCCAGTTTGAGGCTCAGCTGCTATAATAAACAAAATGAACACATGGAGATTTCAGATAGCAGATGGACACTTGTTGATTGGAAGAAACTGATCTAGGTTCTGGCCACCTCTTGGAGTTACAGCATTCCTGGAAACCTCACCCAGCAAGTTCAGATAAGAGGGACTCAGAAAGGGAAATTAGTCTTTAAAGAAATAGATTCAAGGAATACATTTGTTAAGCCAAGCATGATGTGAGAAAAGACAGAGTCAACCATTGAATAATGCTGCTTGGTCACAGCCTATGGATTACAAGTCTTTCCGGAATCATGTGAAATAAATTTTAACAACGTATTTATAATATTTTAAGTGTGGATTTAAAATGCTGAGCAGGGATAACCTTTTAGCAATGATGCCAGTAGGTAGAGAAAAATGATGAATTTGTCTTCTTACTATGAACCATTGCTACTGTCAAATGAACTTTTGAGTAGCAAGTGGTTGCAAAAGGCAGATTTTAGGAATAAGTTTGTGTATCTCTGATATAGTTCCATGGAGATTCCATATAGTTCCATGGAGTTTTTCTTTAGAACAACAAGAACAATCAGCTGCACTTGGCGTTTATCATTCTTCCTCATAACTTTGGATATCTACTTGCTTAAAAAGAGTGAAATAAAAAGGAATTCCCTAGACTCTCATATTTTATTGATTCAAGGCAGGATTGACAGGTGAAGGGTAGGATTGTTCGAAGGCCCAGCTACTCTGGGACTACCATACTCAGAACGTAGGAGGCAATACAATTACCTCTTCCAGGGCCCCATATTCAACACCCTTTGGAAGAATGAGTGAGTGACTCTTAAACAGAATACCGTGTAGAGAGTTGCCAGACAACTAAGATGACCTTTATTTTACAAGTTCTTTCCTCCTTTCCACACATTCCTCTTACCTGTTTCCTCTCGGTTGAACATTTCACCTTCAGAAGCTGTTATACCTCTTGAAAACGACTGTTATCCTCTAGAATATGGGCTTTTCTTTCCCTCTATTATAGCGCTAAAAGTACTACCTTCAGGGTAAAAATGATAGAGTAGAAGTTTCAGAATAGCAAAGAATTTACAAAAAAAAGGTTGAAAACTGTTCTCAGGCCACTTTGCTATGGTAACTTGGTGGTTTTTTTGTACAATATGAAGAGTCTCTCTTGACAGAAATTCTCTTGTCCCACTCCTATCACAGTACCTTGTCAAATTCAATTCAGACCTTTTTTTTTAAATAACCCTTCCCAAGAACTCATATGACACGCTTTAAGAGTTGTTCAAATGCATTCTGAGCAATGATTTTATGATTAAAGCTATGTATTAGACTTGGAAAAAATAGGACAGATTATTTCATTCTTTTTATTTAAGGATTTGAAAATGGCAAATAGAGCTTAAGTGGCTTGATGGAAATCACATAATTTGAAGATGAATAATCAGAATTGAAATCCAAGTTCAATCTCCTTAATTCATAATTCTTAATAGAGCTTCTTAATTTGTACTGAAGCTGTGGTGAGTGATTCTGCAAACCCTTAGCAACTTACTTCAGCCCAGAGCCACGGGCTATGGAAATTTGATATGAGTCTAAATTTTAGCTCTGCTTCCAAAATGTGATCTTGGGCCTGTTATTTAATATATTTCTGTTGCTCAAGGTCCTTATCAGCGAAATGGAGAGAACAAAATTTACCTCCCAGGGCCACTCTGAGAACCAACCGGGCTCTGTACATTATGATTCTCAGGGCACTCACTTATTTCCTATTACTACCTTTCTCTAAGTATTTTCTCAAAATATTTTCCATATGATCTTTTCTACTTCTTCAGAATAGTAAAATTTAGCCCATTTAATTCTCTGTCTACAGGAGTAGAGATTAACTCTCTTTGCAGGAGTTGTTTTGTTTTCCTCTGTCAATTGTAAAGATTTTCAAATTAGTATAAACTGGTTTTTCTAAATGCACTGCTGATTACCCAATTCTAGATCACAAACCAGATGAAAGATTCGAGTACAATTTACTGTACAAGCTGCTGCTACTGAATACCTCCTCATCCTTATAAACAGTGTCAAGTAGTATCACTCTCCAAACCTCATATTTTAACCTGTCATATGCTGCATTTAACTGTATTTGCATAATCCTCTTGTTCCACTGGGGGGAGATATCTGTGCAATTTGACTAATTGGATTTACTTTTCATAAGTCACACTACTTTGTTTTTTAAATGCAATCAGATTTTCTCTATACCATATATTTATTAATTTACTATGGATAAATATCATAGTAAATTTCCAGGTTGCTGTTTGAAATGAATTACAATGATTTGCTTTACCTATTATCCTAATTCACTATCACTTCAAGAATAATGAGTAGTATTTCTAAATTAACTAGCTATCTTGACTCCTACAATTTGAAGAAACAGAGCAGCATTTATTTTTTTAATTAAAATTTTTTTGTGTGTATCCTTTTATTGGTACATTTTAGGTGTACAATATAATGACATTCATCATTGGAGATATGCACCTTTACATACTCTCTTGGTTCTTATTTTTCCCCCTTCCCCTGCCCCCAATTCAACCCCTCCATTCCTCCCTATTTACAAAGACTTTGTTTCCTTTTTTTCATTTTCTTATATTCCATTCCCTTCTTTCCTTTCCCCTACCCCTCCATCTTCTCCTTCCCCTTTGCCCCTTTTCTTCCTACTTCACATTATCTATTATACCTTTTAGTCCTTATTTACACTTTCAGTTTCTCACACTAGAGAAACTATTTGGTATTTACACATGTGTGTCCTATTTCTTTTAGTTAAGAGTATCACCTCAATGTACATCCATTTAGCTATAAATGTCTCTAGTTTCTCATTCTTTATGGCTGAGTAATACTACATTTTATTAAAAAAGAACAACACTACATTTTCTTTATCCAGTCTCCAGTTGAGGGTCAGTTGGGTTGCTTCTAAGTTTAAGTATAACAAATTGTGCTGCTATGAACATGGGTGCACATATATCACTGTGGTATGATTCTTTTAATTCTTTGGGGAAGATCCCCAGCAGTGGAATAGCGGGGTCAAATGGGACTTCCAATCCTAGTTCTTTGAGGTATCTCCATACTGATTTCCACAGTGGTTGCACCAGTCTACACTCCCACCAGCAGTGGATCGGGGTTCCTCTTTCCCCACAGTCCCACCAGCATTTGTTATTGGTTGATTTCATGGTAGCAGCCATTCTTTCTGGGGTTAGGTAGAATCTCAGCATTGTTTTCATTTGTATCTCTCAAATGACCAGTGATGTTGAATATTTTTTTGCATGTTTATTTGCTATTTCTACTTCTTTGTCTGAGACATGTCTGTTCATTTCAGATGCCCATTTTTGGATTGGGTCTTTAAATTTGTAAGGTCTGATTTTTTTTAAGTTCTTTATAGATTTGAGATAGTAGACCTTTGTCTGAGGGACAGCTGGTGAAATTTTTTTCCCACATTGTGGGTTGTCTCTTCACAGTGTTGTTCGTCACTCTTGCTGTGCAGAAGCTTTTTTATAAGAAGAGATCCCACTTGTTTCTTTGTGTTAGTTCATGGGCAACTGATATTTTATTCATAAAATCTTTCCCTACACCAATGTCTTCAAGAGTTCTACCTAACCTCCCTTCCAGACGGTTTAGTGTTTCTGTTTTAATATTTAGATCTTTAATCGATTTTGATTTTAATTTAGTGCATGGTGAGAGATATAGGTCTAGTTTTCATTTTTGGCAAGTTGAAACCCAGTTTTTCCAGCACCATTTATTAAAGAAGCTACCTTTCCTCCAGTGAGTGTGTTTGGCTCCTTTGTCAAAGATGAGGTGGCTGAGTGTGTCTGGAGTTGTTTCTGCATTTTGTAATCTGTTCCACTGGTCCTCAGGTCCGTTTCTTTGCCAGTACTGTACTGTTTTTTATCACAGTGGCTTTGTAGTATAGTTTCATTGTGGGAATTGTGATACCCCCTACCTTGTCTTTATTGCCTAGAATTGCTTGTGCTATTTTAGATCTCTTCTTGTTCCAAATGAATTTTCGGATTGTTTTCTCAAGGTCTGTGAAGTATGCGGCTGAAATTTCAATTGGGATTACATTGAATCTATATAGCAGTTTTGGAAGTATGGTCATTTTCACTATGTTGATTTTTCCTACCCAGGAGCAAGGGATGTCTTTCTATTTTCTGATATCCTTTTCAGTCTGTTTTTTCAGAGTGCTGTGGTTTTCAGAGTAGAGTTCTTTGATTTCTTTTGTTAGGTTGATTCCTAGATATTTCAGTTTTTTGGATGCTGTTGTTAAAGGAACTGATTGCCCCATTTCTTTCTCGGTGAGTCTTTTTTTTGTGTAATCCAGCAGCATTTAATACTGATTAATACATGCACAATTATTGATGCAAGACATGATAATTCACAAGGTTTCTCTTAAAAATGAAGAAGTTAAATTTCTGAGGAGTTGAACTATAGTTAGTTTAAAAGCCTTGGATTCAATTGTACAGAAAAGAATGTCTTAAAATGGGATGTGACACAATTTGACCAGCTTATCACAACAGTGTCAACTTCTACCTAGCTGTACTAATGCAAGTAAAATGGTATGTCAGGATGTTCAAGAGTTCCCAATTATATATATATTTAAATTAGGAACCAATTCTGTTATATATGTGTCAATTCCTTCAGAATAATATTTTACTGACACTTAATTTAATCTACTTTTAGTCTCTATAAAAGGTGACCAGAAGACATAAATCAAGGACAGGACTGGCAATTTTAATAGCTATGCAATATCCACCTGTGGTGCTTAGAAATACAATTATTAAATTAGTAGTTTAGATTTAAATGTTATTTAATTTGAATTTCATTGAAAAGAAAGATACTTTTGTATGCAAAAGTACAAATGCATGAGTTTTAAAAACCATTTTTACAGATTCAAGGTATTGTTCTCTTAACACAGGACAAAACAGTTAATTTAGAATAACTGGAACTTTTTCCTTCTCTTTGTTGCTTTGAACTCCCCCTTTCTCTGCAAGCCTGCCCCTTAATGGTTTAAATTTTTTAAATCCAGGGAGAATTTTTTTTTCACTTGGACCAAGTGAACTTGCTTATAAACATATAAGTTTAAATTTTCAACGTTATGGTTCTTTTCTCAACCTAAAAGATATTCCTGTTCAAGAATACCAATGTTTTATTTAGTATAATTTAATGCATAAGTGTACTTTTCAATAAAGTGCTTTTTTAATAAAATTAAAGCAACTGCTATATTAATTCTTGCTACTACTGTCATGAACAGAACCATATTCAGAGCACAAATTTTAAAGCATTATAAAAAATAAGTATCTGTCTTAAATTTCACATTAGTTCTCAGACTTGATCTGCTGTATCTTACCTGAGCATTCTTGTCCCTCCACTTATAATTCATGACATTTCCTAATTAAAGGGCACCTTATCCTATCTCTGCCCAGACTCTTTCACCATGGAACAATGGGAGATGTTGAAATTTTCTGTCTTTCTTCTACTTCGGCTTTCACTCTTTAAGAAATGGAGAGTTTAATCTTAATATACATTCACTTTAGTCAATGGCAATCATTAACATCCTCTTATTTATTTTTCATCCTTTTCTTGTCTCTTGTCTCTTTCTGGATTTCTATGGAAAAACATTCTCAAAGAAAAAATGGATGGAAAAAAGATTGACTACAGTAGTGACATTTAATAGCCTGAACACTATGACAATTTCCTAACTAGAAATTTTCTTTCCACCTGGATGCTCCTCATACTTTCTATCACAGATTATTTTCATTTCTTTCTTTCTTTAGTTTTCTCAGTTTCTCCCTCATAAATTTAAGTATAAAGTAATTCCTACAGTTCTTATTTCATGGAGACTAGTACATTTGATAAGGTATTGCATGAAAAAACCCTACCTAGTCAATGTTTTTGACTCAAGGCAAAGACTATCAACTTTTCCCTATTACTATAAAAGTTTAAAGTGTAAGCTTGGCTCAAATTTGCCCAGAATACAGTACCTATGAGTTTTAGACATTATCTGTATTACATAATTGGTTTTGATGATTTCCTGTACAGGAGCCAGAAGATAAATATTGAATCAATATAATATTGTGAACAAACTAATATTTTCACTTATTTTCATCTTTGGTCTCCTAAATTCCACTTGAATCTCTCATCCTTAAAGATGCAGTTCATGAATTATTTTCTTCTCTTACGAAGAATTGTATGGCACTAGAAATTAAACAACAAAGTCAAAGCTTCCAAAAAGCCATTTGATAGGAACACATTATGTTTTGAAATAAAAAGAAGTAATTTAATCACTAACTTTAAGACAAATGAGTATTTACATGTAATTTTTTTTCTGCTTTTATATAACTAAAGATACTTTATTTAAGAAAAATAATGTACTTCCCATCTGGCGGTGCTGAGCGGAGCTCCACACCAGTTTGTTTGTTTGTTTGTTTGTTTATGTATTTATTTATTTATTGTGTGTGTATGTTCTAAGAAGCTGTTATTGGAGGCTGCAAATTAAGGTATATTCTATCTTATTTCATTTATCTGGTTATGAAAAGTGTTAGATCAGTCTGAAAATTTTAGTCAAGTCATAAGGTGCAGATTTATTTATTTATGTAATTATTTTATCTGGTAAAGGGTCTTACAATAGTGATTCTTTCCAGTAATCATTTGACCTTTTCTTTCTTGTGTATTTCTGGGAAACATGAGGATCGGCCATAACTGGAATAATTATAAAGTAAGATAAACCTACTGTGTCACTGGACCTGATTAGTGTTGACATTTTTGGAGAATTTTAAGTAGATTGCATGAGAATATGTAATATTTTTCTTCTAGCCCTCATTTATATTTTAAAATATTTTCCTGGAATGGCCTGGAGGTGATAATTTGAAGAGAGATACTTTGTCATGAAACCCAATTATGGAAAAATACAGTTTTATCTACCAGAGTTGAAGAATCACATCAATTTTTGTTAACACATCTTTCTGTAAGCCATTTAGCTAGTAATACTCAAAAGAAATGCAAAGCATTAAAAAAGGTAAGGTAAATCCTTAATATAAAAGAGAGAAACATGTAGAATAGTAAACTATATTTACTTTATCTTTTCTCTTTGGTCTCTGGTACTTATGAATTAATACTTCATTTCAATTATATCAATTTCTGAGGGAAATTACTTATTTAATTATATAGATATACCCTATTGAGCCCACCAAATTAAATAAATTTACCTTCTTTGTAATATGTGAATAAACTGTACTTTTTCCCCTTTCAACTAGTCTTTCTTAAAAAATCTCATAGACTGACACTTGTAGAGCTGCAATAATGAAAGTTTCACCTCTTAAAATGGGAGAAGTAGTACTGTATAATTGAAGTAGAGAAAACATTTTATAAAACATTTTGGCAATACCTGTAAAACTACAATGTATAAAATCTGTAGCCAACATTGTGACAGCTCTACTACATAAATAAAAATGCAAGTATGCAAGAACATATGTGCCCTGTTTATAAATTATAGTACTGTTGAGATTAGCAAAAACATACAAGCCAGCAAAATAGACAGCAGAGAAGACTGAGTAAATACAGGAATCCATATGTTGGCTATTATGCAGACACCAAAAATAAAGTATTAAGCCAGGCACAGTAACACATCCCCATAATCCCAGTGCTCAGGAAGAAGAAACAAGAGGAAAGCTGCAAGTTCAGTGCCAGTCTGTATTATATAATGAGTTCCAACCTGAACTACATAGCAAGACCCTTTAGCAAATAAATGAAAATAAAAATACAGTAGTAGACATTGGTATGGAGGCATAAACCTGTGGTTCCAGCTCCTTGGGAAAACAAGGAAGAGGAACTGCTTGAGTCCAGGAATTAAAGACCAACACTGGCAACACAACAAGATTTTGAAAAGCAAACCAAAGAAAAAAAATGCCAGAAAGTATTACCATATGCAGTGATTTGGAGGAATATGTCAATGATATGATAAAATAAAACAAGGTAACAATAGCAAAACCAGTAAAGAACTCTAATCCTATACATGTGACTATGTTTGTAGAAACAGGGGAAAGGAAAGGTTGATGCAAGACATATGGTGTGACAGTGAGGAACGGGAGAGGGAAGGGTGGGGAAAATTGTTAAGATTTGCTTAATACATTTTTACATTGTTGTACTAGCTACGGTACACTTGAATTATTCTAAGAAAACCAAAAGTATCACTAATAAACTTATACACTCATAAGAATATGAACACACACACATACACACAACTAAGTCTAAATCAGTTGTATCAGTGTATCATAAGTAAGGCACTGAAAATATCGAAGTGCTGCAACTTAGTGTACAATGGAACAAAAACCATGAAGTTGCTCGCTCTTCGGGGAAGCACAATATTTCAGTGTTTGTGGAAAGGCACAGGAGTCTGAGTATCCTCCAGAATCTCAGTTTTGCCTAAAGATTAGAGAAGGTTAAAAATATATATTACGTATAATATATATAAAACTTATATATATAATTATATATAACACATAACTATATATATGAAATATGTGTATATATGTGTATACAGACAGACACAGAGAGGGAGGGAGACAAAGAGAGAGAGATGGAGAGAGAGAGACAGAGACAGAGAAGAGGCAGAGGAGAGAGAGACAGGGAGAGAGAAGCCACAGAGAGAGACAGAAACAGAGAGAGAGAGGAGGGGAGAGAGAGGAAAAGAGGAAGAGAGAGATGAGGAGGGAGGGAAGGAGGGAGGGAGGAAGAGAGAGAAAGAGAGAGAGACAGAGACAGAGGAGACAGAGAGAGAGAGAGGAAGCGACAAGTAGGGAGCGAGGGAAGGAGGGAGACAGAGAGAGAATGTAAAGCCACAGTGGCAGGCAGCAGGGCCTGCTCCACTAGAGACCGTGACTGCCGGTCGGCTGACACAAGGACTGAATCTGGTCGCCTAGGTTGTCTAGTTGGAGGATGTGAGGCGCAGATTGCTTTGTCACCATACCAGTAAATTATTCAAAAGTCATTTGTACAAAAAAAATTGGATAACTTAAAATCAGATCAGTTTTTTCATAATAATTTAGCCACATAACTCTTTTTTTTAAATATGATTTTGACTAGTTATTTTTTTTCCAAAGAACAAAAGTTTCTAATCCTAGGAAAAACACAATTTTGGAAAGGATTCTGTGTTTTAAAAGTATTTGTTCTAAAGATTTATCAAGAATTTTTCTATGATTTTAAATGGAAAAAATAGTTTAGTCTAACAGAAATACACTAATTTGAATTTTGAAAGAAAATTTTTCCAAAAAAAAGCTACAAATCAATGAAAATATGCAACATATTGAGAAGAGTGCTGAAAATCTAATATCTTGAAGAAATATGATCAATTTGGCCTCATTTCAGGGGCTTTTTACAATCTGCCTTATAATTAAGATCCTGGTGGCACTAAGGCAAACATTATTAGCAGATTAACACAAGCGACCACAGTTTATCTAGAACTAGGAGTACTTAGATGCTTCTTAAATAATTAAGAGGAAAATACAGATAAATAACAACAGTAAATGATTGTTTTGACATGTTTGAACCAATCTGACAAGTTTTAGAATAAAGACACATTTTATTGGTAAATAATGGAACATGATGTAGAAAACATTAACAAGAAACATAGTCCATAATAACTTATTTATAGTCAATTTTAATATCCCCTTTGCTTGTGAAGTATAGTAGGTCA
Organism: Heterocephalus glaber; assembly: GCF_000247695.1. Next base: position 41,462,005 of record NW_004624732.1, on the reverse strand, counting down.
ATACAAGGTGCTTCCTAATGCCACATATACGGTGGAGAATGTTTGTAATTTTTAAAAGTGGACACCTTGGCTAGTGAAACAAAACCATACTCTTTTCAGACAACATGATCCAACAGTGCACATTAATATGCTTCCGAGCTGTACCTGGATATTGGAAACTAGTGTATAACCTCATTCTTTTTCTTATAGTGATAAATTTAATAAACTTATTTCTCTTTACTATAATGATAAAATATATGAAGAGTTTGATTTTTTAGTGAATGTGATGCTAACTAAAGAAATAATAATATAAACTTGTGTATGGATAGGTGTGTTTTCTTAAATTAATTTTATTGAGATCATACACCCTGACCAAGTGGGATTCATCCCAGGTGTATTTTTTTCAAAGGGAAATCTGGGACTAGAAACCAGTCTATACCCTGAGTGATTGAACATCTGGTGCATTTTCAGTAGAGAGAATGTGTCGGGAAGAGCATCCTCTTGATGATCTTTCAGTGATCTTAATGTGATAATTAAAATTGTAAGTTCATAAGTTTGCATTACCAAGCAGGAGAAATGTACTGGAAATCATCTTCTAACTCACAGTCCATTTATTTCCTCCCTTGTGGGGAATGGGAGGATTACATGTACTTACAACCTTGTATAACTAATACATTTAGAGTTCATGATAAAAGTTGGCTCATTTAGTTGATAGTTTGTCAAGGTAACCACAGATAAATCAACTTCTAACCAAAACTCTGATGAGGAAGAGAGCCATGGAAATGAAGCTTGAGCGGTGAGTGTCTATTATAAGTCGTATGACATTAGTAATTTACATGTGATTAGAACCAGTGATGATCTTAAAATAAGAAAAAACAAATTAGCCATCTCATTCCAAAGGAAGAATCTTTTGATGAAGTACTCCCTGGAGCTATAAATGGTGCTAGATGGTAGATTAGAGACATTTTATATCTACTAGATGACAGCGGTCACCTTACTGCTCAGTAAGAAACTACTTCTTAGAAACCCCCCTCTCTGACTGAAATGTCTGTTCCATACACTCAAGAAACTTGTAGGAAAAGGAATGAGAATTTTTATTTCTTATTTAGCCCACTTTTGAGCTTCCATTAAATTTCCATTCATTTCTCTAGAACCACAGGCAAAATGCTCAGTAGTTACTTCAAAAATTTTCAGTATAGTAGAAATGTTTCCTCTTTAGTCACTGGCAAAATTAACCTTTATTGTTTTATTTGTTTTTGTGTTTTTATTAATTTTGCCCCCATTTTCCTCTGAAAAAGATAAGCAAATACTTAATGTTTTTTTCGAGAACCAGTAGAAAGATGTGAAATATTTTTCCAGTTCTTATAGTGGTGAAGACATCTCTTCCTCTGCTAGAAAAAGATGTGCTCAGACTGATATATGTATGCCTGAGAGGATGCCCTTTTTTATATATCTGACTCCTACCATTACTGCAGCACACACAACACAGTTATAGGATTTTGGACATCCCCTGTCTGTGACTTTGTGCTTTGTATTGCAACATCTCAGCTCTTACCTATGGATTTGAAAATAAATACATAGTTTTAATAAATATCACTGAACATCTTAGGGTAGAAACAAAATCTTCAAAGACTTTACAAGTGCTGTAGTTCTGCTGTGTCATTCCTATATGAAATCTGATACTCAAGATAAGGGGTCTAAGTTTAAAGGCAAAAGAAGAAAGCATCCTTTTTGAAAGTGTATTTAGTGGAATGCACCAGGCTGAACACAGTAGATAGATGATTCTGTGCCTGACAAACATAGTTTAAACTATCACCAAAGACAGTCAGTCAAGGGGAAAGAACAGCCAGATAGAAAATGAACAAATTGCAATCAACTTGAGATATAGGGAGGAAAGAGAGAGACTAGCCCTTGGCGATGTGTAAGTTTGCTGTCAGCGGTGCGCACTTTTCCTCCTTCTATCTGAAAAGCTCCAGCAAGTATGCAGTGTACCACTCCTTTCTCTATTCATTTGTCCTCCTCCCCTGCAAATGCATAGCTAGATTTGATTTCAAAGGTCAAAGAATTACTTAGACTAACTTGTCTCCCATATGGTAGCCACTGTCATGGTGGCCATTGTCTATGCAGAGTTATACATCTAGTCATAGAGCTAACAATGTCACCACGTCTCTGCTCTCTTTTATCTTTATCTCTCTCAGCTACATTGGAATGGTTGTTCAAAGAGGCTAAAAACTACTTGTCGCCTATATCTCCTAGAAAGAGGTAGATTAGTTAGCCATGGTCAACCTTAGCATTCCATCCTCCCTTGAACCCTTTACTTACTTCAAAATTTAAACCAATTATTATTTTCAGCATTGTCAGGATGTTGTATTATTTTGCGTATAATTAATAGTGTGCAAAAATGCCAGGAACGAATTGAATATGGGTCCTGTGACCTGCGGAAATTATGTTGATATGCTGCTTCTTTACAGAGACCAGCTGTCCTCAGGGCTAAACGAGGGCAATATTTAGTATGAGCAGATTCCTTTATTGACAGTCCCGGAAGACTGGCCCTAGATTGAACCAGCTGTAACTGTTATTTCCATTGGAGATACACTGAGTTATATTGGAAAGCCAGGGTAGTGTGTGCCAAAGCTGTCACCAGATGCAGCACCTGATATTTAAAAAACACAGGAATTCTATTCTCATTAGTCAGTCTAACACCATTGATTACGTTGATATGCTGTAGAAGAAAACCACATTTTCAACTATATAGAGCCATTATTGGGCATACAATAACCATTCATGTACACTAGAATTGCCCTCAGCATTTAACTTTTCTGGCAACTCAAATTAAAAAAGGCTGTCTTGGTCCAGAAGAATATTACTATGTAGTTAATAAATAGTTATAAATTAGTTGCTGAGAGAAAATTTCTTTTAGTGCTATTAAGTTAAAGAAGGTCCTATGGGGTTAGTGCCAGCCAGAGATTCGTCCTGGCCAGAGATTAATTTTTATTGACATTTATATCATACCTCTGAGCATTAGAAAAATAAAAATGAAATCAAATCAGGTCAAGCAAGTACAATTGAGGAGATATTGCTGAGAACTGGATGAGAACACCTAAACCTAAATTAAACACAAGCAACTCTGAATTGTAACCCCACCTGTGAATCATGCTGAGGGAGAAAACACAGAGGGTTATTTAGAAATCTTGACGACAGACAAGTGGTGGGGAGGCAGGTTCAAAATTGCTAATTTATATTGCTGAGGAGCTCATCAAGACTAGTAGACACAGGAAGGATTTCAGACTGTCTCATAAAGTGGCTTACAATCAATTGCAGAGCTAGACATATTAGTCTAGAATCAAAGTGTTATTGCTTTTAGTCACTGAACATAACTGAGCACAGCATGCTATAGAAAGATTGCAGGCCGCCAAAGCTGCTTGGCTTCAGCAGATTTTTTTTTAGCTTTTCCAAATGACAAAAACATATGCAGAACTGTAGCCTTACTTTGAAGCACGTTCCTGTTAGCTGATCACCTTAAATTACAACTTAAAACTTTGTTACTGAAAGAATTTACTTTCTTCCTGATCCTAAGGCTCTCCTTCATTACTTTAAATGATATATTTCTCACCAACCGTCATATTGATACTGGAGTTCTAGCATTAGTAGTCATTTCTCTGGTGAAAAAAAAAACACATACATATTGTCACTTTTGCAAAAAGAATTTTCATTTAAACTCTAGCATCTGTGACTCTCCAAAGACTTTTATGCTTGCTAAGGCATAAAAATACCTGTTCTCCAAATTATAGGACTAAAGCACTACAATTTTGTTGCTGAGGCTGTTGAACATTTTAAGGAGTGATTCTAATCCCGTTTATAGCTTCTGTGCTGAATGCAGAAACACTGTTCTCTGGTGAGAGCGTGCCCTAAGAAGTGTTAAAAAGTGCTAGTTGGTTTTTGCAAGGTTACAGAGAGCTTTCTTAACTTCATCTTTTATTATTCTGTGTTCTTCTTTGAAGACACAGGTACTTTTCTAGCAGTGGTTGAGGGTATCTGTAAATGAGTCTAACTGAAATCCTCACTGCTGAAGGCAAACTGCTGAGTTTTACTTGCATTCCAGTTCCTTAACTTTGACTATCAAATAGTTTGTGGCTAGCCCTGTCGTCTCACACAAAAAGGTAAATTTGCTGCATTCCTGATAGGCTACTTTAGTAGCTATAGCTTTTCAAAAAGTAACTGGTTCTTTCTGTTCTTACAACTCTGAAGCTGTTTTCCTGCAAATGAGGAAATCTTGGAAATTGCTAACTTTGATGCTCACCGGAAGTCTGAGAAGAACAAAACCTGTGAAATCATCTGCTTGCTCACTTTGGTGTTTAGTGTAAGGAGAGGGTGATTCCAAACCAACTTGGGTCATGCTGGTCCAGATCTTCCTGAAGCAGTTAGTGAAAGATGCCTAATGCCCCTTCCCCTCAAAAAATGGCACAGTAAAATACAAGCATAATCAAAACTAAAATGCTTTGGTTATTTAGGCAGTGTCCTTTCTTCTGTTCAAGCTTGTTGGTACTTCTAGCTGCCCTCTCTAAAGGAAAATTTTTTGAAAATTACTCTTTCCACATACATGTGAAATCTACATCTGCCCATTCTTATTCTGATTTGGGAAAGCAAATGTAGTTCCTATCTGGGAGTAGTCCCTAATTTTCGCTGTCCCAATTCTGAACCCTGATTTCTTCCAGGTCCTGGGTTTCTAACAGTATCTGCCTACCTCTGGAGCCTAAAACTCAGAGGTTTAATGGAAGAAAAATAAATGTATAAATACATACATGCATTCAGAATATAAAAACGGAGAGGTTGGCAGAGAAAAATCCATTTTACCTTTTGACACATATGAACAATCCAAACCTAAATAAATACTCAGTACACAGATATAAACTGACTATAGTCATGCTATTGGAAAATTAACTTTTTAAAACCACTGATGCATATTAAATGGCATCACTTACTAAGAACACATTTTATTTTCAGTATTAGTGCTCATTAGCAATAACATTCATCCATCCTTCCACTCATCTATTCATCCAACAGATGCTCATTAAGAACAATTTCTGAACATTTCATTTAGTACTTTCAAATGTAATGAGTAAAACTTACATCTAGAAAACAAAGATTATATAGTACAGTTGTTCATAATGAAGGTTGCACTCTATTTAATCTACATTTTACCTCTGTTAATCTCAATTTTATTCCAGTCTTTGGTGTTTCCCTGAGTTCGCAAAATGTTGCAGACTGAAAATAAAGGAAAAGATACTGGAATAAATTTAAGGGAATGACTGGGGAAAAAAAGGCTGTAGCATTCAGTAGACCTGTATCTCTGCACCATAGTAAATCATATAGGAAGTCAAAAATTTCAGCAAATCTAGGAACTAAAATTTCCTTCTACCTTATGATGCTAAGACAGAGACCTGATATGTGGCTGAGAAAGATTAATTAATTGATAATTTGATGGATCTTCAAGCATAGGTTGAAAAAATATACTTCAGATCATTAACATTATTTCCCAGTGATTCATAAGAAAATGAATAATAATATTATATAAAACACTATAAAACATCTGAAACAATATATATTTCACCCTGTTTTTATATTGTGATACCTCATTCTATTCAACTATATTTTAAATGTTATTTGGCTGGATTTATTTCAGCAGTTTGGTAATTTACTAGAGTAATAAAATAATTCATTTTAACTAATAAGTGCCCACAAAAGGCTTTCTATGTTAGAGTTGAGTTTTATTGAATTTGAACCTGGTCTGGCATTAACATTGCTGTTTAACAGATATACATTCATTATGCCATATTATCCCCATTGCCTGTGCATTAGTTCTACCATTTCCTCCAATGCATTTCGGAAAAGTATTTAAATAAGTGTTCACTTGGATCTCATGTATTTTTATTTCATTAATAGCTTTGTCACTGAATTAAAACTAAATCTTGGGATATGAATAAACTTAAAAATCACTTGGCTAGTTTGTACATTGGGGTTTTGAACCTGAAAAAAATTCAGAATCAATTAAAAGCTATATTGGATTTAGCCTCTTTTTTGTGGTTGCTGCTATTGCACAAATGAACCCATTTATCTTGGGCTAGGGATGTACCCAGTAGTAGAACTCCTATTGTTCTTTCAATTCCTTCTGTCTCTCAGGGCTGTTTTAGGGTTAGGCATCTGCCACTGTTTCTTGCAAGACCCACAGTGCCATACCCCCACTGCTTGTCTTTTCTCCTTGTTTTACAACAGGAAGAGCAATAGTACTTGGCACAGGGCCTGATGTCAGTTTTTAATGCACTAATTTCCTGAGGGAGACACCAAACTGAGCTCCACATTCCCTGGCAATTTTAACCTTATTGGCCTATTTAGCTACATTTCTGGGGACTTAAGCTTCTTTTTAGTACTAATCATTTCTCTGGCCTATTTGATGTTCAGAAAAGCCTTTAAAATTAATAATAAAATATTGTAAAAGAATGTTTATAGTGGGACCTATGTTTTGTGAGCAATGGTGATTAGGATAGTACCTAATTTCCTGATACTGTGGGAATATGTAATATTAACAGTTTACTGAGTAACACTGACCACTTACTATGGGAAAGCAATTCTGCTTTGTGATTGATACACACTATCTCTTTTAATCATTTTACATGTCAGTGAGGTAGATATCATTGTTATTCCAGTTTTACAATGAGAGCAGTGATAGATGAGGGGAGAGCAATCTTGGGATGCTCAGGTTCACATAGTCAGTTCTTTGTACTGAGCATAGCTTGACCTATATTCACTAAAATTACACACTTTATAAGTAGTAACTTATAAAGTTACTACTGTGGCATTTTCAGACAATGTTTTGTTAACTAAAAAGGTGCTATTTTACGGTAGTTAGCCACTTGTATGATTTCATGGAATCATAAATATCCTGGCACAAATGTTGAGTTCCATTTGGTATTACATTAAATGTTAATGTTCTCAAATAAGGAGAGTTAATCTTCACATTAACTATAACAAATTGAAAATAAACACCATTCGCATGCATTTATTTTGAAGTGAAATTGGCAGACTAAGCTTTTTGAGTGGGTGGCATAAGTGATTTTGTGTATTATACAGATCCAAAGAAGCTAATTAGAGTCCATTTTTTCTCACAGCTCTCAAAATATATGTGTAGTTGCATGTATGTATGTTGTGTGTGTGTGTGCGCGCACACACACATAGGGGAAAGACTACACATTTCAAAATATAAATAACCTCGAGACAGACAAAGTTAATTTAAAGTCACATTAAGATATATGTGATTGTGTACGGAGTGTGTTTTCAATGAAGAAAAGTTGAGCCTTAGTATAATAAATACACCTGGACATCTGGATGGGAAGATCTAAATGGGAAAGCAGCAAGTGCAAATGGACTTCAGTTCCTGATAGAAAGGGAGCCCGTGAACACCTCTGAGAACTTTTGTAGATGTTACATAATTTAAGTTTAACTTCTATATTAATAGGCATTTTAATTTACAGCTCAAGGAATAATGCAAAAAATGCAAGGAAGAACAGATGTATTTCTGGATAGCCTCAGAGCATCTAGGGAAATGTTATTAGCTGAGACAGGACTTTCTCTCTGGATTTTGCCCTCTCACTTCCACTCTCTAGCTCTCTCTTAATCTGTCTCCACATGGTATCTCCACTGTGGTCGTGCAAGACTTCTCATTCCTTCTTACTATGCAGTATAGTTTTCTCTGGATATGCACATTTGAAAGCCATGGCAATTAACTAGCATAATTCATTGTTTGTCTCCTTAAACTATTTAACCTCTCCTACTTCTAATATTCCTGGACAGAATGTGATTGGTTAGCTAGGATCACAAGTTGGTTTAGCTACTTGATAACTCAGCTCTGGCCAGAATGGCAGAAAATACGTGGGTAGTGCTAGGTACCATCTATAAAGGGTCTGAAACTAAGTGTTTCAAAGTGTAGTTGTTCATTGGGGTTAATATCTTAATCAAACCATGAGAATAAGAGATGACAAAATTAGAGGAATTAACAGATGATGTAATTGTCCTAAAGACCAGCAATGAAAGGTTGAGAATAACTCCCAGATCACCCTGGAAGCAAAAGATCAATGTATCAGCTAGGTATAAATAAACTGTTGTAACCTGTACTTGCTAGTCTAAACCTGAGTAATAGAATCTTTTCGTTGCATTTTATATTTATGCTCATATCATAATCTATGACATTGGTGTCTAATTAAGTTCTGTTCTGAAAAACAGCATTAGTTATAATGCAGAACTTTTTTTACAATACTCAAAATGGCTCATTTGCTGGATGTTTTAGAGCTAAATTATTTTAACCCTTATAGATATAACAGTAGGTAATAGATTTTAGTGGAAAAAACTAATGCTGAAATGTTCAACATTTCCTTGCTTAGAAGAAGCCCACTGGATTTCTATAATTTGCCTTGATGATCACAGGGTAGCAGTTCTTTGCTTTTTAACCACTAAAGGTATTCTGCCAAAAGAAATAAAGATAATATTTAGTAATTTCTGACAAAACAATTCCTTCTACATTTTCTCAAAAAAATAATCACTGTTCCTCCTCCTAAATTACATTTAAAAGACTGTCAAAAGAGAATTTGGGAAAATGGCTTATTTTGAAAGTAAAAACAGGAAAATATTCAATATTTTACATGACTGTGATTGTGATGAAAGAAGACTAATGTTCAGTTGAAAAATGCAAAAGCAAAGCTGGCTGCTATAGACTGAATGTAAGCTATTCATAGGTTGAAGCTCAGTCCCCATTGTGAAGGTGTTTATAGTGGACGCCTCAGGAGGTGAACAGATCATGAGGGTAAAGACTTCATAAATGAGATTGATACCCTCATAGTTGAGGCCTCAGCAAGTTCTTCCTCACTTTGAGAATGTGAAGAAATAGTAAGAAGACCTCTATATATGAATAACAAAATTAATCCTCACCAGAAACTGAGTGTGCCAACAACTTGATCTTGAACGTCCTAGGCTAAAAAACTGAGAAAAATAAATTTTTATTGTATATAAACCACCCATTGGATGATGTTCTGCTATAGGGACTAAAACATGTAATCAGATTTACTTTTTACCCCTTAGCCACTCATTTTCTTCTATGGGCTTCTTACCTCCACCCACCAAATATAGCAATGGCTTTATGTGTCTCCATGTCTCTCCTTCAGTCCCTGTTTTGCCAATCTACTCTCATAAAAGGCTAAGATATATATATATATATGTATATATATAATCTTGCTTATTCTCTATATTGTCCAGATTGAGCACAAATTTTCCATCCTCCTGCCTCAGCCTCCCAAAGTTCTGAGATTACAGGCATTTGCCACTATGTCTGGTGAGTGACAAATCTTAATACATTTTTCCATCCTAATATATTTCAGTAACCAGCAGAACCTTAAGTCAAACAAAGAAATTCCAGTCTTGGGTCCAATAAGTACTTCAAAACCTCATAGATATGTTTTTGGTGTCTCCACAAAAGTGTTTCTGGCCACTTGTAACCAGAAGCTAGAACCATACATGGGATGAGAATAATGAGTTCCCAAGCACACTCCCTGAAAGGGTCTCTTTTCAATGGTTTTAATCGTTCTATGTTGGTAGGATGAGATATTAGCTTACTAAGGTGACCAAAACAAAATACCACACACTGGATGGTGAAAAAATGGAAATTTATTCTCACAAAGTTCCAAATGCTAAACTTCAGGATCAAGCTGTTGTTTGGTTCAGATTATTCTCTGGCCTCTCTCCTTGCTTTAGAGACGGCTGTCTTTTGCCTATGTCTTCTCAGAGTTTTTTTCTTTATGTGTGTATCAACTCATGTCTCTCACTATGTCCAAATCTATTTTTATAAGGAAATTGTTAGATTGGATTACAGAATACCCTAAAGGTCTCATTTGAATTAATGACACCCTTGAAGGCTCTATTTCCAAGTATAGTTCAAGAAAATTGGACTATACCATGTGAATTTTGGGAAGACAGTTCATCCTGTTATAGATAATCATTAAGACTTTGAGGAAAACACATTAGAAAAAGTAGTATAGAGAGTATAAGTCAAGTCTAAACTAGAAGACAAATTTTGAAGGCAAAGTCTAGGAATTGCATGTTTTGCTATTTTATTGAGTGTGTATGTGTCACATGTGCCCTTACACTGCTAAAGAGTGACCACATCTTTTCCCCCATGAACCCTTAGGGTCTATTATTTCTTGCAGGAAAGCCGTCTGCCTGTGGCTTATGACTCCTGTTAAGAGTACCCGGTGAGAACAGGGCTACTCTCACATACTGAAGAGATTTTTGTTACACTGTTTCTCCTATGACATTAATAAAGGAAGGCGTCACAGACTGTAGAGCTGATGTATTTAATATCACATATTAAATTTTAAGTGGAGGTGTTTGTTTATTTTGTGAAATATCAGGAAGCACACATGGAAAACAGTCATTATATGGAGACTTTCTTCCTTTGCTGCTCACATTTTCTTAACTTGGGAGTTCTGAAAATTGCGTAAACTAACATGCCAATTGCATGTTAGTTTTATCAGTATTCTAAAACTGCTGATTGAAGCAACACAAAGATTGTTAGGAATGTAAAATTTAATAAAAACTGGTGAAATATTGGAAGATTTCCACTTTCTAATGTAAAATTATTCTTTGTTGGATCTTCATAAATACCTGTGGTTGAGTGATCAGGCAGTCTCCTGTATTTCTGTGGCATTTTTACACCTGCCTCTATCATGGCATGCCTTGAACTCCAAAATCAACATGTGTTCTCATGTTAGTCACCTCAGCTGCTCTGCATACTCAGCTCATTTCTGTATTCTTAAGGACAGAATACAGTCTGTGGCATATGACAGACACTACATAATAATGTCCATAGGATTTAAAAATTATATATATATATATATGGGGGGTTGGTACAGGGATCGAACTCAGTACCTTGCACTTGCGAGGCAGGCGGTGGAACCACTGAGCTAAATCCTCGGCCCTGAAACTTTATATTTTAACATCAATGTTGATATAACTAGGTTTTCATGGCCCTGTGTTTTCAGTGATTGCAGAAATTGGCCACATTTACTGCAGGCCCCAAATTCCTTAATAAGTTATTTTTAACATTGGAGATCAGCCTCAACTACCAAATATTTCCAGAAATGATAATACTATAATATAAATTCACAATACAATATGGAGAGTTGGTATTGGATACTTTCTAAAAATAGATTTTGATGGCTTAATTGGGGATGGTGAAACAGTTGAACCTTTTCTGCCTAGTGAGTGGGTGTTCAGGGTGAGGAGTGGAAAGAAGAAAGCTGCAGTACATCTTGTGCTCTTTCTGTCTCACTCTTACTATAAGATTTAGCTGGATAAAGTCTAGCATTGGCATATAGAAGATACAGTGAACAATAAGCAAAACTGCTACAAATTCCATTAAATAAAGACCTGGTATGTAGGTCATCCATTCATTAACATAAAGACACTTAAAGTTTTATGGATTTTCTTAAGGTAATACATATTCAGATGCCTATAACTTATTGCTTAGTCATGTTTGCTTGATCTTCATATTTTATTTGTTGCCTGTGTTTTGGTAATTTGATGGTCTGTTGATAAGAGAATGGGAAAAGCATTTACATAAAATATGTGCAGAATATAGCTTAACTGATAAAATACCTGCTGATAAAGGATATTTATTTCCTAATATAGAAATTAGAAGTTATCAAGAACCAAATACAAACCAACATCCTGAGCTTTTAATCAGTGATTGAAATTAAATAGTATGTTTATGGTAGTTTTAGAAGTAAATAAAATTTGTTTCTTAATATTTGATGGTAGGAGAATTTTACTTAATACATTTTTAGCCTAAGAATATATTAAGTGATAACCTCCAAGAATTGAATATTATGTTGCTGTTTTCTTTGGATCTCTTATTGCTTTCTCAACTTGAATATTTTTTTCTTTCATATAGTAGTTCCGGGGATTAGCTATAGTGATTTTTAGTAAGAATTGAAAAAAAAAATAGTGCCTAATTAATTTTCTGCAATCTGCTGTATGACTTAGAAGCAAGTTGGTATAAGAGAAACTCACCCCTTTAGGAATCCAGTTGTGGAGTTTAGTCCTGCCACTGTGTAGTGACTATAAACAAATCACTTAATTGAACTGAAGATATGTTTAATGAGAGTTTACTACACACCTAGTGTAGTTTTAGGCACTGAAAATGTAAAGATGAATGAGATACAGTTGCTCTTCTGTGCCTCATTATTTGCTGTCATGAAGGATGTGAGCAATTTGCATGGCAGAGAAGACAATCCAATCAAAAGGCACAGCATGAACAAGGTCATAAAGACTGGAAAGTGTCCTAATTTATTCCTCCCTCAGCATTGGGATAAAATAAGTATTCCACTGAGAATGAAAGATCGCGTGCTTTTGAAAAGATTGCATTCTCGTGAGGTGTAATAATATGAAGGGCCTTTGAGGGTCACTAAAAAAAGTTTAGACTTTGTTCATGCCAGCTTATCTAAGTAAAAGATAAATTTAGAGGACAGAAGGCAGGTATGCTTCCTAATGTAAGCTTAGTTGTACCCTATTTAATTTAAACAAGAACAGATTTTTAGCAAATGGGAAATTTGAATCCATAACTACAAAAGCAAAATATAGCTGGAACTATGGGTTGGGGACAAAGTATAAGAGGCCTTGAATGCCACTGTATACAATTTATGTAACCAATGTGTTTTTTATGGACAGAAGTGTCATGGTCTGTTCAACAGAAATATGTAACTCTGAAGACATTTTCAGTAGTACAGAGTATATTTTGCACCAAGTAGACCTGCAGTTCAATAGCTATTTGTCTACAGTGGATCCTCAAGTTATGCCCAACCTGACATATGAACAACTTGTTTTATGACCAGAATTTCAGTTTTAACTTATGACCAAAGTCTTGAGTTATCACCTGAATGCCCTCTGCTTGTGCTTCCAGTTGGTCTCAGATACAGATTTAACTCTTAAAGAGTTCTGGAAGGAACATTACAACATCCTTTCCTGTGTGGGGTTAATGGAGAAATCCTGGGCCAATGTCTCTCTAAGAACACTGAGATCTGCCTACACAGGAGAGAGACTTTGAAGGCTGTTTAGAGGAGTCTGAGGCTTTACTGACCAACTTGAGTTACAACCAGCCCCCAGAAACAAATTGAGTTCATAAGTCAAGGGTCCACTATTTCCTTGATATTTATGGTTGGAAGAGAGACCTCAATTCTTCAAACTTTTTCAGGTCATCCTTGAATGAAGATAACATCTATAACCATGGACAGTGTCAGGAACACAGTAAACATTCACTAAATGGTAGCTTCATTTAGTTATTATCCTTAGAAATATAACTATGAGAATGAAGAGAACTAGTAGAAGAACTTTCATGAAAGTAGCATTAAAACAGTGTTGTTAGGAAAATGGAATTAATTGGGAAAAACATTCATGGAGAGCTATCTAAATATACGTATAGAGTGAGCTAACTTTCTGATTTGTCCAGAGCTCGGGAAGCTACCGGGACATGAGATTTTCAGCGCAGAAAATGGGAAAGTCTTTGGTAAACTGTGGTGGATTAGTCACACTCTAGTATCTGAGAGAAACTATAATTGTTTATTCCATAGATGAAGCAATTGAAATTTGAAATTTAGATCATTTACTTAAAGACACTTGATAAAAACTAGCAGATATTGGTATTCAAGCCTAGATTCTGCTGATCACAGAGAAGCAAACTGTACAAGTACATTGATTCCAATGAATCAAGCTAATTCAGTTAAATACTAGCATTAAGGTGGACCAGATTATATGGCTTTCAAAATGCCATTTTATATTCACACCTTAATTTTCCTGTAAAATAAAATTAATTGTGTACTGTTTTATAGGAAATATAAGGACTAAGTAACCCGGATTATATAATAGTGTGGATCAGTCCATGGCACATGGCAAACTCCCAAAAATGTGGGTGAGTTTGTTTATAAATAAAAAATATTAGCATGCTACTATGGAACAGTTTAAAGATGGGAGGTTGCAAAGGACTAAATTTTATGTCATTGGACTTTGAACCATCAGATGGGTAACAGATGAGCCTATCAGTAGATAACTGGATGTAGGAATTTGAATCTGAGAAGCCTGAAATAGTGATACGTCCCATTGTGCCAGGTAATGGTTAGTGACATGGCAGCTAGGAGTAGATCATTGAAAAGAAAGCATGTGGTGAGAAGAAACTTTCACCAGGACCCTAATGGTATCAGGGAGAAAGTACCAATTAGATGTTTTCAAGCAGCCATCTGAGCTGAATGCTGAGCTTATTTTTAACAGGGGAGATAGGTGCAGACTCAGATGCATTATGCACGTTACACAGCACCTAGGGGATGGAGAGGTAGGGCTGCAGCAGAGAGCAGCAGGTGTTTTCAATCTGCCTTCTAAATTGCCTTTACATGATAAGCAGGGACGTTCTGGTTAATAAAGCATTTTAACTGATGTCATTTTGAATAAGAGAAAGTTAGTCAATGCAACAGAAGAGAAGCACAGTAGAATGAAATCCTAGGGCATCATGACACTGCATGTACTTTCAAAAATATTCCTGATCTGAGCATGAATGCAAATAAGTCATTCAGCAAGAACATATTATATTACTTAACAGTCCTTTGAGTTCACCATTTTTCATCTTTTCCTTATTAAAATGGACCACTTACTTGGCTTATTTTTAATGGAGCTCAGCTTTTCTCTCATTAAACGATATGTAAAAATCTCTCGGCAATCACCAGGGACCTGGGAGGTATTGAAAAATAAGTGAAGTATTGAGGAGAAAATGTGAAAAAGTAATAGAAGGAGAGTGGCAACTTCAAACATCCTTTGTAACGAGGCATTTTCTTACATCACGGTATTTCAGTACGGCTTAGGAAAACTAACTGGAGAAATCGCACTGCGAGTTGGCATTGACATACCCAGCTAATTTCCAAATGAGCAAAGCAGGTGAGAGCAGCATTACCCTGTCCCCACCCCGGGTTTCTGTTCTGTGTATCTTCCCCATTGTGGGAGGTGCTAACTCAGGGGCCTTGATTTAGGGATGAAATGCCTCTAGTTGATTTTGCTGGCCGCTGAATTCATTTCAGAAAGTTCAAAACAGGGATTTTTGTGTGGGAGTTGAATGAAAGGAGCCTGAAAATTAAAAATAATATCCCTCTAAAACTCAGCAAATGAGCCGACAATCTGAAGTGCCTTGGCGCACACCCAGAATGGTTCTGCTCTCTGCATTGGGAGTAATGCAAACCATTGCTGAGTCAAACGATGTTCCTGTAAGAGCTTTTAATTTCATGTGAGAGAAAATTATCCATAATCATTGTTATTAATACATAAAAACAGACTCATGTGAGCCATAGTTTAACCATTGCTTTTTAATTTTACACCCTAGAGAGAAGAAGCCAGGTAATTATGCTTTATCACCATACAGTAGGCACAGATTTGTCTTTCCTGGCTGTGTAACAGCATGCAAAACCTTCAGTCAAGAGGACCTTTATGGCATCTTGTGCACTTTGCAGTGCAGTGTTCTGTCTTCAGCATGGACCTGGTAACTGCTTATTTTTAATCTACTAATTTTTAAAACGTGAGGTGCAGAGATGACTTTTACTGAAAATTGTGTATGATATACTTCTTGAGGGACACAGAAGAAACATTGAGGACTACTTAGCACAGATGTTGAAAACGTTCTGTTTACCCAATTATACATGATCAGATTAACCTTTCTTTTTGTGCTATAATTATTATACAAAATGGCAAGGTTCATTTGGTGAGGCATGACTTTTTTTTTAATGAGCTCACTTATGTAAATCCTTTGATTCAAAGAGAAATAAGAGAAATGGGAGCAATTAACACAACTTGGGCATACAAAAACCTAATTTGAGTCAGCTAAAATTAGAGAGAATCAAGTGGTTTACTTTGAACCTTAGATGGCTCCCTTTATAATTCCACAACTAATAACCTAATTTGGACTTTAATACCTCACACCTGAATCAGAATAATCATTTGCAAACTGGACATTTTGTTTGTCAAATGTTTTTCCATTAATCTGTCCTGCAAACTATTTCCTGGAAAAAAATCTGCTTAAATTATTTCTGATCATATGATGCTTTTCCTCAAAAACCTTCAATGGCTCCCTACTAAAAAAGGAATTATAAATGTTTCAGCTGCCAATGAGACATACACCCACCCTCCTTAAAATGTCCCTGATGGTTACAAATTGGCAGCCAGTGACAACATTTTTTTGGCAAGGATGGGTTGTGTCTTCTACACAGTGTTTCTTTTTTCTTAACATTGAAATAGATTATCCGTATTTAAAAATCAAGCAAGGTCTTGTTTTTCAAAGCACAAGAACTCATTACTATGTGACAAATGTTATATTAAAGCTAAGGGGAAACTGCCCCCAATAGACCATAAGCCCTCTAGTTTGCTACAATATAACTGATTCTCTCATGGATATCATCTGCCTTGAAGTGCTGCAATTCAAAACCCCTCTTTTATAATATTGTTCTACAAAAACCCTCTGCCTAAGCCGGAAGTGGTGGCCAATGTCTGTCATCCCAGGACTCAGGAGGCTGAGGAAGGAGGATCACTTGAGTTCAAGGGCAGCCTAGACTACAAAATGAGATGCTGTCAAAACAAACAAACAAATAAACAAACAAGAAACAAAAAAACCCTCTGCCTAGCCAAGTCAATCAAACCATGATCATGTCTAACTTCATGCCACTTTATACACTCTTATCCACTTAAAGTATCAACTGCAGAATATATCATCATTTTAACAGCCCATCCAAATTTTCCTAATTCAAGAGCATTCCTCAGTTTCTCCTCTCTTCCAGGATTGTGCTGGCCAGGACTTCTCATACTGTCCTTGATCTGTGGAATTCTTTTGGTATTTGGTTTTCGGTTTTACAACAATTATCATAATTTTTAGTGTTTTTTGTAAAATTCAGTTCCGAAAATACATTACAAGCTGCTAGAGGATTGGAAGAATCACATTTACTTTTTCTAAATTCAGGTGCAGCACCAAACTATATAAATAACAGCAATTAAATGAATATAGAAAATAGTTATTCCAGGTATTATTTTGGACACTAGATTTCTAAAATAAAATAATTATTGTCTTTTCCAATGTTAGTTTATAGTCTAGAATGGAAATACTCTCTTATAGGGCAATATTATATGAAAAAGTCTACAGATTAGATTTAAAAATAAAATTTGTATCATTTATTATGTATCTGCACGACACTATTCTGAGTATTCTCATATTAACTCATATAATCTTCACAACCATCATTTGAGGCAGGATCTTAGGGAAATGATGATGTTAGGTTATTTTGGAAGGATGTCTAGGTTATAAGTGATAGTGTCAAGATGTAAAGCCAGATATTCTGGATAAGGGTTGTAAGAGTGGAATGAAGACTTCTCTCAGTGAACCAAGGATGACTTACTAGAAAGGCTGACTCACAGAGTTGTCTTGCAATGTTGGGATTCCATCATATGAAGAGTAAAGCATGCTTAAAGTTCTGTAAACAGTATGATTAAGATGTGGTAAGTGGAAAGTACATGATGCATGCAGGGTTTAGTAAGCACCTAAGTGTGATTAGAATGCAAAGTGGTGCTAAGGAATGTGCACCTTTTACTGTGGCTTGTAGAAAACACTGAAAGTTTATAAGTAAAGTTTTGATCAGATCTATTTTAACCAGATATGAACATCTGAAGTGGCTTGTATGATGTATTAGGCCGAGGGCAAACAAGGAAGGCAGGATTCCAAATCACACTTAAGGAAAGTGTGAACAGGGGCCATCCATTGAGATATCAATCAGGGAATTAAGAAGAGACTCTGAGGTATGACATCAACATTTAGAATTTAGTTGCTGATATCATTAACAGAAGTGGGGAAAATTCAGAAGATTTAAAGCAGTGAGAGACTGAGAGGAGACTTTTAAAACTTTTCTGGCATTCCTTATCTGATTTTCCCCCTTTTATATACAGCATCACAAATTCTACCCTTAACTCTCTAAGAAATTTCCAGATCTTTTTGGTATCAAATGTAAGTTCTCCTTAAAGGCTGTCAAACTCCCTGCATCAATTAATCTTATTTTCACATCAGAGCCCCTTCAAGCGTTCTACTAGTACCCATCTGCACATGTTGATAATTTAGAAATATCTCTTAATAATCTTACATACCACAAAACTGATAACACATTTATTTCATTTAATCCATTATGAAGGATGTTGCCAGTATCTCATGAGAGATTTTTTACCAATTTTCTTGTTGTAGAACCACAGTGAGTAGAAGCTGCCCTTTTTTTTAAGCTAATACATCCCATAAAATGTGTATGAAATCAAATATCCAAAGTTTTAGTAATAGAATTACCTTATAACTAGGGATTCAGCATAAAATAATTTAACCATCTTCAATTATGGTATTACTTTTATACTATAGGTATGATACGAGCATGGATTGAATGTAAAATCTAGAATAAATTTCTTTTTTAATTAGTGTGTTTGTGATACATAATAATTACATTTACCTTGGGAAATGGGTACATATTCATATCACATCTTAAAATTTTTTACTTCCCATTATCTTACTAAAATAAATTTCTTAAGAAAATCTTGATTCAGGTACTATTCTCTTAGTTTATTTGAAGTTGAACTTTTAGTAAAAGAAACACATTTTAACATCAAGTATGAGGTTTCTCCTGTGTCTTCCTTTATCTTATGAAAAATGTGTGACAAGCACATGGTCAGTGGTAAGAGCTGTTCTAGACACTGAATAAAATACACAAGTTACCGGTTTTCATGGGGTTTAAAGTCTGGTAGTGGAGACAGGTAACAAATCCTAGTTTTCTCCCAAGGGTTTCAGAAGAATGTTCCAATAATGTAGAAGTAATGATATTTTACCAGGCTGATTTGTTTTCAAATTATCAGTAGAAATCTAGTTACCACACTACCACTTTTCTTGATTAATATTTCCTCAGTAAACTATAATTATCAGAAGTCTGGTGGACAGGAGTTTACGTTGATGGAAACTTTGTTTAGAGCAATACCTAAAGTTTCTCTGTTTCTTCTCACTCGAAATCCCACATTGAGGTACAATCTTCAATTGCGTTATTCTCTAATATTATGTATGTTCTTTGATTTTACTCTTTCCCTTAACAGAGTCTTTAACATAAAATAAATTAGCAGATATGAAAGCCATTTGCCATCGAGACAAATTTCTTGAGGCTTACCTAATAATGCCATCCTTCCTTCAACTTTTTTTTTATTTCTGATACCAGGGATCGAACTCAAGACCTTGCACTTGCCAGGCAGGCGCAGCACCACTGAGCTACCTCCCCTGCCTTCTTTGCTTCACTTTTACCATCTCTAATTTCAATACTTTCATTTTCCATTTTTCATATTTTCAGAAGGTCACAAAGTTCAAAATGCAACAAATAGTCTCATATTTGAAAGCACTACTAGAAAGGGCATTTTAAAACCTGACATTATTGAGTATACACTGTAGGAAAATCATTATGTACTGCAGACATATACATCTCTGAAATAGAGATTTTGGCTGGAAAACAATAACATTGTGTAAAAGTTTATCTCATCATTGAGGAGTGGTCTAGGGTTGTAACAGAATACAGGTTAAATGTAAAAACAATGAATAATTTTATTGAGTATAAATATTAAAATAATAAACAAAACATAAATACTGAAATTTAGTTAAGAAGCTGAAAATGGTTATCCTCACTCTCCCTTTGTGTCCTTGGAATGATCAACCATTAGGTTTGCTATCAGCATTTATAAATGACCTGAGTATTAAAATATATCTTTAAAGAGATATATAGATATGAAACATCTAGAAATACTACACTGGTGTAATATTGAAAGCTAGATAGTTTTTCTTTCCTTTTGCCCCTTGTTTGTGAACCTAATGCATATAACAATTACCTGGTGTCGATGGGTGGCCCCCAACCAACCAGTGACCCTCCTGATGGTGTTTGAATGAATGCTGTAAGTTTTAAAGCTCACCTGGTGATTCTAATGTTCAGTTAGGCTTGGAAATACTGTTCTTTCTCTTTTCCTGCCTATGATCAGTATTAGGATATGTACAGAGAAAGCTCTTTCAAGTCCTGTAGGTTTAACAGGATTTTTGTGAAGGAGAAATAGAAAGGAGAGAAAAGGAGAAAAGAAAAAATCATCTCTGCTGTCCCCAAGTAAGACCTACTAACTCTGTTCTTAGCACATACTCTAACTTAGTGTTTCTCAAGGTGTAGATTTGAAACAATTCCATGGAAAGAACTCTGGTTAAGAACACAATGCATTGAGTCGAGCTCCAGAGCTCCAGGAATGCTGTCTCTCAATAAAAATCCAAATTTTTGTTAAGCACCATGAAGAATTTCATATACCCAAAATTTGAGAATCACTGCTCTAAGTTGACTCTCTACGCTTCTAATTTATTTTTTCTTAAATTTATGCTAGCTTGAACTATTGATGGAAACAAATATTGCACTTATCATTAAATTATCTCTATGTGTAACATGCTACAGTTCTGTCAGTATTCAGAGAAAGAGAGTTTTATAACTCATTTGGTTTAGCCTAATGGGTTAAATCTGTCAGGAAGCAACAATGGACTCAAGCTTTTCTTTTTGTAATTAGCATAACTTATTTTATGTCTGAAGTCAGACTTTATAAGGTTCTACTTCATTGGCACTTTCTTAGGAAGGACTTGGCTGATACTTGGATTCATCAAGCCAGCTTGCATAGGTTTCCCCAGTATCCAGTATGGCACTCATAATCCTTTATGTTTTCCTTGTTTAATTGTCTCAACTTCCCGCTAGACAGAAAGAGGTGATAGCAGGATCCTCATTTGTCTTGCTCATCACTGTTTTCCTAATACCTAGCAGGTTCCAAACACAAGAGAAGCACAATTTGAGTGAATTAAAAATGCTTCCTGCGAGGAGGGAAAAAAGCTGGAATATGTTTGGGAATGAAGACTCAAAGTAAAAATATTTTCCTGCATTCACTGACTTCTAAGCTTCTCTCCAGAGAAGCAGCCCCTGTCCTTGGAGGAGACACATCTAACGCTGTGCTGGTTCCTCACCTTTCCTGTATGGCTCAGGATCAGAGGTATGCAACAAAGACAGAAGCACCATAATCAGAAGCTAGTCGTATTAAGGTGTGTAACAGTGCTAGGTGCCATACTTTCTCTGGTGAGGTATTGTGAGGTTTGTTATAATTTTCTGGTTCCGAATGCCATTTGTAGGCAGTTGTATGTAAATGGTACCAAACATTTCTTGTAGAGAAGAACTTGTCCTTTGTAGTCTTGCTGATTCTTGACTCTTTTTTCAGGCATATTTGATGTTCAAGTCCCTCAGTGGTACCAAATGCAGGATTATCAGTGGGTCTTGAAAGATCTTGGAAGTAACTGAAATTCAAGTTCTATATTACCAATTTTTTCCAGCACTTTACATGGAAAACAACCTAATATATTATTTATTTTCACATTTAGCTCTGTATGTTTACTTTAATATACTTCAGATAGTCAGTTTTTTTCTAAAATAAATCTCATTCCTTGCACACTTTTCAGTATATGTGAAAGTAACAAGTGTCATATTTAGTATCTCCTTCCAGAACATTAATAGAGAGAGTAAATGTGATTGAAACTAACAACAACGTTATACCTGTGAGCTAGGCGTGCTGTGCTTACTCGGTGACTTACTGTGTTTTAGGAACCTTGGTTTACAAACCATTAGCTAATAATCCAGCTAGTACACATTCGTTTTTAAGTTAAAATACACAGGATGACAAATTTTATGCTGATCACTATGTTTATCTTTAATCATTAAAATCATGTAGAAAAAATGCCTGAGATTTTATCAACTACAGAATTGTTACTATTAAAAAGAATGACAAAAAATGTCATATTATCTTAAAAATAATATGGCAAACCAAAATAGTAAAAAGTGTAATTCATAATTTAAAAAAATTTCTGCTTATTGGAAGGAAGAAAAGAACATACAGGTTCATTTATAAAAGTAGATGTCCTTGACATTAAGAACGCTGACTCAGGTCTGAACGTCGGATTATATAAGGACATTTCTGTAATACATGAAAGTTATCACAAAATTATTTTATCCTCAGTACTGATGTTTTCCTGAATGCTTCCTTTAAATTCTATTGCCAATCACCGCATGGTAAACATTTCAGTCCTTGCAGATGTCATTCAAATATGACAACATTTACCCACATCCTTTCTCAGTCGTCTCTTAGCAAAATTATACATATTTCTTTCTTTCATCTTTCCTTATAATTGAATCTCAACAGTCGTGGTGGTTCCTCCATTTTGTCTGGTGAAAAATGTGTGTGGGTGGTGTATTATATCTTAATTGTCTTCGAAAATTCAAAATGGAATGTTGTAGCGTGACTGTACAGCTATGTACACACACATATATATATTTAATGGAACAGCTGTTGTTCAGAGTTGTTCTGAGTCTTTAATTGCCCCCGTACATTAAAAAGTTAAAGCACCCTGAATAGTGAAAGAGAATTAATAATACTGAGATGAAATTCTTAATTAAAAGACCATAAAAATGAATTACAGCAGGAACAGAAGATAATTGTTATTGATAAATTTTTTCAGTTATTAAAAGCAACTGATAAAATTTCTATTTTATTTGGTTCCATGCAGTTCTTTTTTAGATTTATATATTAAGCATTTATACTTCCATTTTAAATATCAAAATAAGCACTCTATATTTGTTCTGAATTTTTTTGGAAAATATTAGACCTCTACTTAATGCCTGCTTTAAGTTAAAATTTGTCTTTTCTGAGGGTTGTGCTAAGTCTGTTACAAATGTAATACAGAGGAAGAAAAACTTATAAAATTGTATCTGGGACACTGAACGAGTAGGACTTGTGTTGATTTCTCTTATTTAAAAAATGAGCTGGGGTATATCTGAGCAGAGAAGTACTTGTACGGCATGTGAGAAGACTGGGTTGACTCCAAAACACTGAAATCAAACCCTAAAACAGTTACATCAGAGAGCGTTTGTGAATTACAAATTCATAAAGAACGGAGTTTTGTATATAAGATTTTTCTCGCAAGGAACAAATTCAACATTTTATGAGTTATTCCAATCTATAAACCAAATTCTCATACATAAAATGGTGATTACTCAATTCATAGTACAAAACAAGTGACAGCAGACCTTGGCCCTTACAATTTGTATATTGGTGTTATTCAGGACTCTTACTTTTTATATATGTATAAAATATATATATCTGTATATATCTGGCATACAACAATGGCATTGCATTCAATGGCATTACAACACTTATCGAGTGGATAGACATGTATTTATGGGGAGGATAATTGAGGAGGTGGTTATTGTTTATTTATTGTTTGAGCCAGCTGCTTGTATTTATAACAGCATATGGATGAAATCAGACAGATAGAGTTCAAATTATAGTTTCGCTACTTTCAAGGGCATGATAATTCCAAATCATATAACATCTAAGCTTTAGCTTCCTAGGCCTTAGAAGCGGGGTAACAAGACCTACTTCATAAATTTGTTGTGAAGAACTGGGTTAATCTATACAATGAATTTATAACAGTACCTGATGACATTATTATTATTTTTACTCATGGAATGGAATGCTGCTTTTAAAGATGATAAAGCACATTCATTTCAGAATACCGGGGAATTTCTCCAAGTGTGGAGTAAAGGTCATCTGTTCTGTACCTCTGTAAAAGCACTATAAATTTACCCCATCCTATAAGGCATCAGAAAAGTGTCAAATTGCATTTTATTTATTATGAAATTCTCCAGTGAGGAATGATGTCTAAATCCAAGGAAAGTTAAATAGTAAACAGACCAGCTGTAGAGAATTATATTCAGTAATGTTAAATATATGAAAAATCAACTGCACGCAAAAAGACAGTATAAAGGGTCCAAATAAAAAATCCACAGTTCATGGTGGACAGTCATTCCACATGACACTGTTGACATGAAAGAATCGGGCATCTTTTCTTAAAGTATTATTGAGTGGCAAACTTACAGTAATGCTATTTTAGGTATTCAGTCTGCTGAAAAGAGACATTGGGGATTTAAAAAGAAGCTATGAACAAAAATACCAGAGACGATGAGTGTGCAGAACAAAGCCTGTGAAAAGTATTCAGCAAGAAAAATAAGACAGAGATGGGATGTGATCATCTGCAGAAGTACGAGGCCCAGAAGGAAGGAAAAAAATGCTTTTCCTATCTATTGTCATTTCATATCTCCCTTCCTTTTAAAATTGTGTGAGAATTATATTTTTATGTGCATTGTGACTCCTAGGGAGCATCACTTGTTCCTTAAAGATCGCTAAATGGGAAGATTGTGCTGTTTTCCTTCCTATTTTTTTCCTGATAATCCAGTTGTAATGAGCTCAAATTTTTCAGGATGTAATTGTAGAGTTTTCCTACTTCTGTGGGCCTAAGACAAGCATGAAATCAAACCAAATGATTTCAAGATCCTGAAAGAATCACTAGCTAGGCATTGAATTTAATTTTCCATACCTATAGAATAAGGATGAGAATAGGATTGCTGGTATGGCGGCACCTGTTACCACAGAAGTAAGCACTGAGCACTCAGGCCATGTTTGTGTTTGCTGTGATAGATCTGACTCTGGGGCAGATGCACTTATGGTGCCTGTGGGCATGATGCCCATTTCATGCAGGCCTTACTGAGTGTCCGTCCTCTTCTCCTTCCATTTACCTAAGTTCTGTTTCTCCCAGGCCCAAACTTTTTTCCTCTGAGAGGAATGTGGTGGGATGGTGAGGCAGAAAAGAACAATGAATGTCACAGGATCCCAATCCGTCCTTCTACAGATGAAAAACTACAGACTGGAGAACGTAGAGAGAGGAAGGGAAGAAATGGAGGGGGAAGGAGAGAACTTGAGATGCTTAATTCAGGAATTGACACCTCATAGTCTTGTGCTGCATACAATGTTTATTCAGTTCCTCTGTCTGTTAGATTAGTTTGGATAGTTACAGTATTTGGGCAGAACAAGGGAATGAGAGGATGGCAGAGTGCACCCAAAATCTGAGAAGGACTTAGGAGGGAATGTTGATATGCACTCTTTAGGATCAACTTACTTCGGTACAACAATAAATTAGAGAAGGATTGGGACAAAATATCAAAAGAAAAAACAACCTGCCTATGTAAGGCTAGATGTAGATGTACTCCTTGAAATCTTACATATAATCTATGAGAAGGACTATGCTGATTAAGGCCACTGATGCTCATTGGCTAAAACATTAAATTCCATATCCCAATAAAATACTGGGAAGGCTAATAATACATATTATACTTATATAAATGTATACGTTACAGGTAAATCATATATTAGTATTTTAAGAATAACATTGAATTTATGACCTATATTCTTAATCACTCTTCTGACTGATTTTGGAAATAGTTATAGATTAGAAGATTCAAATTAATCTTTTCCTTGGAAGTAGTCAATTACACCATCTAGCCAAATCCTCTCATTTTACAGGTGTTACCAGAAAACTAATGCCAATATTGAGATTTCCTTCTCAGAATGGAGAATTTAAGTCAATAGAGTTTTTTGAGTACTTGTAATGGACAAAAAAAAAAAACACCCTGAAAACTTCTGAAAGAATTGGAGGCAGAACAATTTCCCAGACTCTACTTTTTGGGAGCTTATGATTTAAAGAGTAACAGAGATAAGATAAAGGCAACAAAATGTATTTTCAGTGAGTTCCATGAAGTTGTGACCTGCACAGAGGCAAAGTAGTTAATGTTTTGCTTTCACTCTCTTGAAATTCTTAATCATTTTTTAACAAAGGGTCTCTCATTTGCAATTTGTGCCCCAGCAAATTGTGTCATCAGTCCCAAGTATTCTATAAGTACTGCAAAAGAGTAAGGACAGGCAACAATGGTTGTTCTTAAAGTGGAAATATAAGCTGACTGTGGAGAGTCTGGAGCTGACTCTCAGAGAGGGCCTCTCCCAGGAAACAGTGACAAACTCATGATGAAATGATGAATAGGAATTAGTCATTTGGAAGACAGGATGGTAGAAAAACTTGCAGGGAGAGGCAATGGTTTATGCAAAATCTCTTTGGTGCACCGAAGCATGGAGAAATCAGACTTGTTCAGTATACTTGAATTTCAGAATAAAGATAAGAAACAAGAATTGTCTTAGATACTCTGTAGAAAAATCAAAGGAAGGAGTAGCACAGCAGTGCTCCCATTAATGGAAAGCAAGAAAAGATAACTTGAACCAAGAGTCTGAGAGACAGGGCTTAGAATTCAGACAGTGTGCTGACTGATAAGATTTCTAGTAGAAAGGATGGGTAGTAGGGGTTTAACACCATATTTTGGGTTGGAATAATGAATGTGTGTTCATGACATTTGCTGAAACACAAGCTATAAGACAGGCAGCAGGTTTATTTAGAAAGGCCCAATTTCCAAGTTAGAGATGATAGATTAAAGTTATCCATATGTTATACTCAAAATGAGGTACAGGGCAGATGGATAAAGGATTCTGGAATAAAACAGATGTTCAAGTTGAAAATAAAAATCATGTAAGTGGAGAAGTTTGTCCTATTTGCCTAAAAATAAAAGTAAAACTTTGAAAGCAACCCAAAATATAAAATGTTTTAACAGAGTAATCAAGTGTAAGATCTTCAGCTCTGGTATCATACCTTATTACTATATGGTAAATCTCCACATATTTAGCGAAGTGCCCTGCTGTGTGTGTGTGTGCATGCGTTCGTGTGTGTGTTGGTTGATTGCTTCGTTGATTTTCTTTTTCCTCTGACTTGAGCAAAATAGGAATTCTGTTTTCATTTGGTCACTGGAACAGTTCAAAGTAAAATCCCTTTAGTATAGCACCATAAATTCTGGGAATAAATCCGAGGGAAACAAGAGACTGTCCTCCTGTACCGAGTTGTCATTACAGCAGTGCATCCCAATATACAAGAATCATTCTAGCTGCCTGTTACTTTTCAGTTGCCATCTATAATGAATATAAATGGACCAGGTTAATGAGTAAGTACTCTGCCATCTATTTGGAAAGTTAACAGCAGTTACTTAATATCTAGTCTTTGACCTATAAGTCTCACCATCTTTTATTTAAGAAATGATTTCAGGTCTACCTAATACTCCGTTCTTAGAAATATCTTAACATCAAAAATTTGTTGGATTTCTCCTGAAGAACAAAAGTTATATTGCATTCACTCATATATCTTTTGTTTCTCTATATGATTCGCATGATCTCCTGATGATATACTTCAAAGAAAAATTTAGTATAATAGAGAGGAGGCACCTTGCAAGAGGAGAAAAGAATCCACTGTTTCATTCTGTAGGAGGAACGTCAGCTGAATGTAAATGTGCTCTGAAACTACTAGATTTATTTATTTATCCTTAGTTAATGACTAAAACTTATCTATAAAATTTAATTTTATACCCAAATTTGACACTAATTCAGTATCATAGTTAGATTTCTGCCAGTTTTAGGCTAAAAAACAATTCTGATATTTATAAGGATAATGATATTATCCCTAGTTATTGATTACAGCTACCCAAATCTATACCATTGTTATCTAGTATTCTAGTTTATTTTGTCTATCTGATCAGCTTCCATCAAAAGCATATTGAAAATTTGAATACAAATTAATTTTGAAAATACATATAGTCCATTATGACCAATTTATATTTTCAATTTTATATGTTTTTGTGTCTGTGTACATATGCACACATAAATTTATAGTGTAAGCCTCTTTCTGGATTTGGCATTTTTTTCTTCTAAAAATACAATTAACTTGAACATATGGGACACTTATGCCTCAGCATGGACTAAAAAATTCAAAGGGATATAATTAATTGGAATACTAAGACACAGCATGGTTTTACAAGCGTAGGAATATTCAAGATAATAATTTTAGCCTAATTTATATTCTAAATATTTGAAAGATGAAGATGATTAGAAAAACAGTTGGATTTCAAACTGTTACCTTCAAGCTATATATTGAAATACATTGATAATGCAATTCTTGTAAAGACAGAAATCAAATGTATAAAATAGAATGTAGTTAAATAATAATGGCAGAAATTCCATCTTTCTATTGCATTACTGTACTTCCATTGTGAAACGTACAACCTTTGAAAATTAGGGGCCAGGGATTTAACTCAGTGGTTCTGGCACCTGCCTCACAAGTGCAAGGTCCCGAGTTAGATCCCCAGTACCAAAACAAACAAACAAACAAAATCTTTGAAAATTTAAGTCTTCCAAGTGTTTACAAAAGCAGATAATACTTTTAATATCACCATATATTTATTGTGGTTATTGGAAATCTCATAGAAAATTTACATTTTAACCAGTCTTTTTATACCAGAGACAGAAATGATACTTTCACAATACATTTCCGTAGCTGGTTTGAAAATATGTCAGATGAGTGGTGCTCATCCTATCCCTAAACTAGACATTTATGAAGTAGAAAAGCTGCTGCTTTAAAATTTAAATGTGTACCAAATTAAACAACTCTCTTCAGAAAAGTGTTCTTTACCATTATGACAAACAACATTGCCATTATTTTAGTCATTTATACAATAAAAAAGAAAATAATTTATTATCATCTTTATATCTGGATTTTAATTACATTCAGCAATTTAGCAATAGTGTATGTTCTCTTTCTCCAGATAATTTCCCTTATACACACCTAACACAGTAAATACTGATACATACTAAAAGCAATCCCACACCAAAGGGTATATATCATGTATGTTTTTATTAATGTGCATAGATTGTTTTCACCCTTATTTACATATCAGAATGGAGTATGTTTGTGTTGTGTGTGACTGTGTCATTAAGTGACTATAGAAAAATCTTTGAGGCAGACAGGCCCGAAGTACAATCCTGTTTCTGTCCCTTATTAATTAATTTATTTTGGATAAATGACCTATTCTTTTAATTTTTTCCTTATCTAAAAAAAAGACCACTTCTTTGGCTAGACTACATTGTGAAGAATAGCACTAATGTAGGTGAAGTGCAAAAAGGCCTACAATCCTGGTTAATATATATATATATATATTTTTGTTTTTCCCCTAAGCAGTTCTGGAAGTCTTCTTTCATGATTATCTGGTGAAAGCCTCTCCCAGGTGCATCCAATGGAAGAGCAGACATGTACAAACATGACATATATATTTCTAAATATATATATATACACATATAAATATGTATATATAAATATACATATATATGTATTTCTAAAATCTGTGATTCTGTCAGGAATTTTCTTAAGGAAGGAAGTCCTTAAAGAAGACTCACATTGCAAAGAGAGTAAGACAGTACTTTAATTTATAATATCTGTGGTATATTTTTATTCTATCATTTTATTTAGAAAATAGATTTTTAATGAACAAAGGCATTAGAAATAATCAGAAGTCCAGAAGTGATCTTGAACTATTTGTATACTAGATTCCAGTTTGGTTACCAAGCCTTAACTCTGTGAACCATAAGCTGTAAATATGCCAGGGCACTTCTAAATCAGAAGAGAAATAGACTAATGACCGTTTAGTATGTTAGATTAATGATCATTTAGTATATTAGTACATTCTACACTTTGTAAGGAAAGGAAGAAGTATTTGGTACATGGTCAAGATGGTTCCCATCACTTCTCAGTTGAAACACTTTTGATACATATGCATAATAAGTTTTTGTGTCTAATGATTCTGTAAAGGTAAATATCTTAATAAAATGGCTCCATATTAAAGTGGACAAGAAAGGTTTTTGGAATCAAAGTACATGGACTAAATTCTCACAGTTCTATTTACCAATTATTTCACTCTTCATAAATTGTTATCTTTCTGTACCCCTGTTACATTAATTATAAAATAAAGTATATGCTTTATTTCCATCATTAGTTTGAAGATTAAATGATGCCTTCTCACCTCATATTCATTAATTCAAATCTCTATAACACTATTAGTTTTCAAACATGACTGGACATTTATATTTTAAGGTTTTTTAATCTATAAAACAGAAATAGTAATAGAATATACAAAGGGTGATTAAGAATATGATGAACACTTAAATTTCTTAAATTTAGTACAGTAAAAGACATATTGGCATTAATCCCCCTCAAAATAGTCCCTTAAAATACACTTATCCTATTGTTCTTGTCATTTTCCAAAGCTATTCTGGAGGTTCTCTTTCATGATTATCTGGTGAAAGCCACTGCCCTGTGTCATCCAATGGAAGAGCGGGCATGTAAAAGCATGACAGTGTGTCCTTGTCCACCTTACTTACTGCATTTGCCATGATGCAATTTCTACCTTTTCCCCAAAGTCAAAATGACTATGAAAGCTTAACAGTTTGAAATAGTATAGGACATGGAGGCAGCCATGACAATGCAATGAAAGGTAGGAAAGAAGGCTTCTAGCTTCTGGAAGGCCAAAGAATGCTAAGGTAAGTGTGTTAGAAGCAGGAGAGCATTTTCAGGGGGATTAATGAAAACATGTTTTAGGTAATACATTTTTATATTTAAACACACGGTATCTTTCAGTAACACCTTATATTTTAAGGAGTTGTAGTGAAGATTAGATGTTGTGTAGGTGCCTGTAAAGTACTGACACTGGTGTTAGGTATTTTATACTTGATAGTTACCTATTATTGTTGCTACTATCCAAACACATGATGTAAATATAAATTATGTGTATGTAATACATGAATGAGAATATCTAGGAATGTGTGTACATGTGTGGATGTATATATATATATATAATATTTTTGACAGATTTGGAAATTTTTTTTTTTTTGGTATTGGGGATCAAACTCGGGACCTTGCGCTTGCAAGGCAGGCAGTGGAACCACTGAGCTAAATCTTCAGCCCCTTCACAGATTTGAAATAAAATATTTGTTTCAGAAAGAAAAGTGACAGGTTAAAATTTGGAATCACTAAATTATGTTTATATCACAGCGTTTTTATAGAGAATTTGCCCAAGCAGAGTACCCAGAAGACAAGTGATTCTGTTTAAAAATGTCTAAATTCTTGAATCATTTCCTGACCAAGGTTTAACTCTATGAACCACGAGCTGTAAATATGCCAGTTCAGTTCTAAATGAGAGGTCTTGTTATTGAAGTTTCATTCATAGAATTGATCATTTCAAACTGTCTTCTAGCCTGGAGAACTGGCAAAATGCTTTACATGGAAAAAAAGACATATCTTGGTTTATATCTCAAGGGTTGAAATGAAATTATATTTTCAAGGGTGAAGTAGAAACATAGAACAAAATTATGCTATCAATCTGTTGACATTTTACTCTGCTATCTTAAAAAGATACTCAACTTACTTCGTGTGGTCAGTAGTCAACAACTCTGAAATGTCAATGAAAGGTAAAAGGGAAAAATAATTTGATACATTATTTTCACCTGAAAGCTGGAAGACAGGTGTGGCTATGTAGAGAATTAAATAAGAATCCACTGGAACTCTGTTCTTGTGAATTTAGGAATTGTTCATTCATCTTTTAAATCAGGATGTTTGGCTTACTATTTGCATTAACTTACGATGAAATCTAGGATAGTAAATGACTGCATTGTCCATTCCACATTATGAGTGGTTTGCCTATTGATTTTATCTAGTTCTTCATTTGATGAACTGTCTCATCTCATCTATGGCCTTTCTGACTGAGACCAAATCAAACAAAAATTTAAGACTCTGTGTTGTTGAGTGTTTTCTCCATTTCCTCAGAATGTATTAGAATTAAATAAAAACGAACATTGGAAAAAATAGTTTTTGCATTTAATTAAATGTAGAATGGGTTTTCATATTTTAAAAACTATATTCTTAAAATTCTACAAAAATTTGTGTCATTATTTTGAAATAGCATGAAAAGCTGAAAATCAGATATGGGGAGTAACTTCCAAGAGATTATTGAGAAAAATAAATACCATTAACTCTCCTTCGGATGACAATTCAGAATCATAAGCCTATTGTGAAACTTGTTTTAGTAATTCTTACATGATTTTAAATATAAAAGAATGATTTCATATTTATTTTCCACATGGAAACATGTGATGCTTACCTGAGAAATTGTATAACTATATCGTGCCTGCTTCAGTGTTTAACAATGCTGTTCTAACTGGACTATACTGCATGCCATATTTCCTTACATGTGAATAAAAATACTGAAGATTTTATGAATCATGAAAAAAATTCATTAGTTTTTTTGTCACTGAGGCTGAAATCAAGGTGTCAGTGTCTTGGTTTCATCTAGAAGCTCCATTGAAGAATCTGTTCCTTGTGTTTTCTGGCTCCACGAGTCCGTCAACTTCCCTTAGTTTATGACCATATTACTCCAATGTCTGCTTTTGACATATTGCTTCTCCTCTGCCTGACCTTCTTATACCCCTATTGTAAAGATCCTTATGATTACATTGGTCCACCTATATAATCCAAGATAATCTCTCCATAAAAACATCTTTAACTTAATTCCAGCTGCAAAATCCCATTTTTCCCCATTAAGATAATATTCACAGGCTCTAGAGGTCAAACATGACATGTTTGGTGATTGACACTATGCAGCCTAGAAGTTCTACACTCTTGTTTTCCCATTTACCTCCATTCATATGCAACGTATATTCAAACTATCCCAACATTCCAAAATTCTCAACCCGCTACAGTACTAACTCAATTAAATTCTCACCTAAATGTCATCAGAACAGTAGTCCCAAATATGATCACCTAAGTCACCTAACACAGGTCCAGTTTCAATTCCTACATTGTCTATCGGGGTAAAATTACTCTCTAGACTAATGACACTAAAAGACAAATTATTTGCATCCAGAGTACAAAGTGATAAGAATGGCATGCAAATATAGACATCTGATTTAAAAAGGGAGAAAATGAAAGTATATAAAAAGAGTTGTCACCCCCAGGAAAATGTAGAAGTTCAACATGGCAAACTCCATTAAATTTCGAGACCTGGGAAGAATCCCCTGTGGCTCTTGACTGTACATGGGGCCTGAAGCTCTGCCATCCATCAGTGTCCCTTTTTTTTCCCTAAACACTAGGTATACTGTATTTGTATCTGAGTAGTTGTACCTGCCTTTTTCCATCTTGTGTAGTTTGGGAACCTGAAAGCCTTCTTTTCTTTTTTTTTTTGGTACCAGGGATCGAACTCAGGTCCTTGCGCTTGCAAGGCAGGCGGCGGAACCACTGAGCTAAATCCCTGGCCCTGAAAGCCTTCTTTTCTATTGCCCTGTCTCCATCCTTTTCAATTCAAGCAGCCAGTGTGGTTACTGATGTAATATCCTGAAGATTCTTGTAAGTCTTCCATATATATCACAGAGATTTGCTCCATTAGACAAGGAGCTTTCCTACATAATCTAGTATCACTTCTTGACTTCTGCTAAGAGGGCTGAAAATTCCATCAGCCACATGCATAACATCTCCACACTTCTCTCTGTTTGTGATGATTTAGGTATTCCCTGAGATAATGGACGTTTCCCTGGCATGATCTTCACTTCTTTCTGAATCTTTCCAAGCAGTCCCCTTAACACTTGCATTTCTACTAACATTCTGCTCAAGGAAATTAGTTCTTTTTTAAAAATCATGTTTCTTAAGCTTTGTTCACCTTTTCTCCATCACTGAATTCTAAAGCTATTTCTTTATTTTTGAGTACTTGTTATAGCAGGACCGTATTTCCAAGTTCTGAAATCTATATTAAATTTGCTGGAGATAAACTCAAAGTGTATTGGCAACTAGTTTCTTCTGGATCCTCCAAGGGACAAATTTAAACTGTTATTTTTCAGCTTCTTTTGCCTTCTCCTATCCTGGACATGTACACATGCAGAATACAAAACCAGCGAAAGCTTCCTATACACATTAGAAATAACTTTAAATAGACACTATGCATCAGTAACATACTATGACCACGAAATGCATGGAGAGACTCTAAAGTCCCATTTATCAGTATTCAAGTAATGTATTTTATTTATTTCTTTACCTAGGTACCGGGGATCGAACTCCGGACCTTGCACTTGTGAGACAGATGGCCAAGTAATGTATTTTAAATAGAGAGAATATTTATTTAAAATCTCTCAAAAGATTTCATATACTTCTAACATTCGATGGCACAAAATAGACATTTCCATTCCAAAAGTTACAAATGGGACGGCAAGGAATGGGAATAAAGCAAGACCAAAATCCAGCAGGGTAAACATTAAATCCCACAGTTGCACTTCCAGAATCCACAGTAATCTGTCGCCAAGTGTGAACTCCCAAGGGCTTGGGTAGCTCCTCCCCTAGAGCACTTCTGGTGGTTTTAGCTCCCATGGCTTTTTTCTTTGACTGGCTCTGCTCACTCCTTGAAGCTTTCCTTGGGTGATCCATGTTCCTGGATACTCCAGTCTTCTGGGGTTTTCAGTGCACCTTTAGGTTTACACTCATAGCTTCACACACTGCCCTCTCAGGGGCACATTGCCTGGCCTCCCAGGCCTTCTTCTGAAATCTGGGTGGAAGTGTTCCTGACCCCACAGTGCTTGCATTCTTCATGTGCCTAAAACCAGCACCACATGAATGATACCAAGGTCTGCTGTCAGCTGGAGCAGTACCCAGGCTTCCTTCTCTCTTGGTTATAGGGATCCAGTGCCTATGAACCAAATCCCAAGGAACAACTTCCCTGGGCCACCACTTTTCTGGAACATGGTGTTCTGGGTCTCTCTTCTCAAAGTAAAGCCTTTCACTTTTGCAATTTTGAGGCTGCAAAGGGTGAAGACCTTCTGCTTCTTGTGATGCCCTCAGGCCATCTTTTCTATTGTGTTTTTCTGAAATACTTGACTTTTTCTTGCTAGTCTTTTCAGTGACTAGTTTCTCTTCTGTTCTATATTTTTGTGGTCATAACTTTACTGGAGCATCTTTCTGGTCAAATTAAAAATGTTTTAATTTATTCTGCTGGGCTCTTTTGCTCTTGATTCTCAACATTATTCTGGTTAAAAGCTCCAACAGTAGCTATACCCCTGCCTCAACATTAGACTGCCTTGAAATTTCTTCTGTAAGATTAATTAGCCCACCAGCTTAATCTTAGTTACAGGCAATCTCTGAACACGAGCAAAATGCAGACAAACTTTCTGCCGAGCCATAACACACATCATCTGGAGTCCAACAAACAATTCAGTCCTTCCCAGTAAAAATGTCCTGAGCCTTGCCTTTACTGGCATCATTTCTGTCAACATTCTGGTCTTCTGAGTTCTGACTGGAATCTCCCATCAGCTTAAGGTGTTCCAGCTCTACTTTTTCAGCTGGCACCTCTGAACCTTTCCTAACTCTTTCCCTTTGCATAAGCCAGCTCCAAAGTCTCCTACACCACATGGTCAGATCTTGTCACAGCATGACCCCACTTCTCTGGTACCAAATTCTGTGTTAGTTACTTGCTCATTGCTGAGACAAAATATCCAGCATCCACAAGTTAAGAGAAGAAAGGTTTATTAGCTCACAGTTTGTAGAGGTTTCAGTCCATAATTGGCTGGCTCCAAGGTAAGGTGGCTTGGCAGAGAGGCATCACAGAGGAGAACCAGATCATGGCAAGCAGAAGACAGCAAAAACAAGCAAGCAAGGGACAAGACAAGCCTCTTTTTGTCCCTTATATTGTATTAAGGCTACCTGGATTAGGGTGGTGCCAAACCAATCAGTGCACTGATTCAGTAATCACACACCCTTAATCCTAGCTCACATACTGTAGGTTCAGCCAACCTGAAAAAGCTCCACCTATGACTTCATGAGGCTTTTGGGGGACATCTAACACAAGTCATAAAACCCCCAGCCCCTCAAGCAAGTTAGTGTGATTTTACTTACCATTTAAAAAGTATATTTATATATTAAAAAGTATGTATATTATATTACATTATATATTATATTATAGTATTATATTTTATTTATATTATATATATTATACTATACTATATTATATTATATATATTAAAAGTATATATATTATAGGATATATATATAAAAGTATATATATATAAATATATATATATATATATTTGAAAAGTTTCTAAAACTGGCTTTTTCCAGTGTTGGTGTCAAGCCTAGTTATATGAAGATTGACATAAAGTTTTGCACTTATTCAGGATTTTTTTGTAAAAGGGAATATCAATAGAGCTGAACCAAATTATAATTATTATATTCATATATTTTTATACTTCATTTAATTTTTGAGTGTTAAATCAATTGTTACTTTTGCCTATCAACTGAGTAATTATAAGACCAATTATTTATTGTTTTGTCATATGGTTTTTGCTATTTTTGATTTTACTGACATTTTCTCTCATTTTTCTAAAATAATTTTTCACCCAGATTAAATTGTACACGTAAGTAATGTTACTTAATAAAACTTGGGCTAAGAAGGTTGCAGATGCATTTTCCCTTTGCTCTCAACCCCTTCTCTCCCACTTGTAGTCCATCATGATCGCTACTTTCCTCTATTTATTTATTTATTTATTTATTTATTTATTTATTTATTTAGGGGTACCAGGGATCGAACTCAGGACCTTGTGCTTGTGAGGTAGGCATGCGGTGCCACTAAGCTAAATCTTCAGCCCTACTTTCTTCTAATATGAGAGAGCACCCAAGACTCTCAAGGCACCACATCAAACATACACATTCTTTTTTCCTTTTACGTCATTCTAACTTTCACTGCTATCGACATTTGCTTCTATAGTCTGTCTCTGAACCTGAAGAAAAGTAACCTGGTTACAGCAAGCTGGAATTGAGAGTACAAAGACACTGATGTCAAAGAGACATTGTTAATCCTCCTCAGAGCCTGGCTGTATTGCCACCTTGCCTTATTGTATAGCTGAAAATTGGAAATAGCTGTGTCTATTGGATCTTTTTTTTCTTTAAAATTCTATTGAATTGGACAAGAGTAGGAAATTTAAAAATAGGATTTGGGAGATCATTTAATTTAATCTTACGCTTTTGTAGACAATAAAATCGAGGAATTCAGAGACTGCAGATAGTGTCCAGACTGGAATCTTTAGCTTAATGACACAATCAGAGATTCTTTTAACCACATCTTTCATCCTTAGTCAAGTTAAGAATAAACTCAACTTTATCATTACTCTCCACCTTGCTATCTTGGATGATTTCTTTTTCTGACTCTTTCATTCAAGTTATCTAAATCATATATAATAGCAAAATTTATTTAGTAACAAATCTTAATAATATATGAATAAAACACACAAAGTAAAAGGTGAAAGTAATCATTGAATAGTAAAATCATAAATTTTTAAAATCAACATTTTTTCTTCTACGTGATAGAAAAAATATAGAGTTGAGTCATTATTGTATTAGCCAGGTCCCAAAAAGTATATTGCTCTTTGTGGTTTTGATTTGCATTTCTCTGATAGAATTTTCTTAAATATCTGCTGTTTTTTTTTATGTCATCTTTTAAGAAATGTCTGTCATCTTTTCAGCCCATTTTTAAATTCAATTATTTGGGGGTTTTATGTGTTTTGTTTTTTGTTTTTTGATATTTTGCTGCTGAGTTCCTTACAACTTCTGAATGTTAACCTCTTGTCAGATATATAGATTTTGGCAATAAGGATGAACATAGAGGACATTATAGTAAGTAAAAAAGCCTACAGAATGGCAAACAACTCATGATCTCACATGTATATGAAAGTTTAAAACCATGACAGTAACCAGATCTCTGGGAAGAGTACATGGGAGGGGACCAGAGAAGAGTTTGTCAACATGTACGATGTTTCAGGTCAGTAGGAGGAGTAATTCTGTGTCTGGCAGAGTAGGATGGAATATTTAAAACCCATCACACATCTCAAAATAGCTAGAAGAGAGAATTTTGAATGTATTTATTATAAAGAAATAATAAAATTTGAAGATTATATGTATGAAACACCTTGATCTAATCCTTATACCATGTATACATGAATTATAGAAACACATTGTATCCCATAAATATGTATGTATACTGTCAGAACATTATTTAAAACAAAGTTATTTAAACAAATAAGCTCTTAACTTCTTTGAGATCTGTAGGTTAACATTTTGTTGAAAATTCATCTAGAAAGTTCACAAATTTAAAAAGATATTTTTTAAATTGTGAAAGTTTCCTTCTATCTTGTCTCTAATGAATTCTCGGGCTCATTCTTTGCAAATACTGCCTGGCAGCTTCTCTGTCATCCTTAGATTTCAAGCTTTCTTTTCTGATCCCTCTATTTTTGTGGATGTGTCTCATTCTGATTTGACATACAGTCCCAAGATGGAAATACTTTTTCTGCCTTTGTACTCATCCTGTCATTCCATCTTGAGTTACAGTGGAGAAATGTATACTCCATGATGACTATCATTTTACAACCCATTTCTCTGTTCTAAGGGCTTTGTACTCTTCTACATTCAGTTTATTTTCTGGACTTTCTATATCTATGTCAAGCCAAATTATTCCCACTGATATTCTTACATATTATAGTTACTTCCATTTAAAATATAATAAGGGAAATAAAGGCACTAACTTCTTTTTTGACTTCACAAGTTCTTCAGCTTGTCCTTACTTTTCCTTATATTTTGTAATGAAACTTCAAGTGTTTGCTATAACACTATAACTAATGATTCTGATTCACAATTCCTGAAGTTTAAAATATTATAAAATACTTCAAATATATTAGAAAGCACAAAGAATAATATAATGCATAGCCATGTACCCACCCTCCCCAGATTTATTTACTGTTGATATTTTGTTGTATTTGTTTTGAATACTTTTTCAAACAAATATTATACATTCAGTTGAAGCACATATCATTTAATTTCTCTTTTTCATTCCTGGGGTTTACTGTTGTTCTAAGATAGGTATATAGCATTTCCATAAAAAATATATATCTTATATTTATATCTGTTCATAAAATTGATGGTGTTATTTATATCTTTTATGTCTACTTGAATTGTATAATTAGTGGAGTTATACAGTTATTTTTAATTTTTTTCATTTTCTCTTTCTTTTTTTATTTACATATATGTATGAGACATGTTTAAACATCCATCATTGAGAATTGGCACATATACATATCACATCTTTGTCCTGTCTCCTCCTCTCCTGCTCGTCTCCCACCATGCCCAGAACCAGTTTCCACTACCAAAAGGGCAAAGCTAATACTGAACATGTATTTCTCTTATGTTGGCATTTGTGTAAGGTACTGCACATGAATATCTCAGTTTATTTATTTGTTTTCATATCAATGGACATTTAACTTATTTAATTTTCATTCTTATAAATAATCCTTAATGTTTGTGGTTGTTTATATTTCTTTGCTCACATAAAAGTAATTTATCCAAAGATATGTTGGTGGCCTGAGTATACAGCAGCTTCAGCTACATTAGTTAGAGTCACACTGGCTTTTAAAGAGGCAGGCCCATGTACATATCCATCCTCAGTACCTGGGTGTTCTTAGGTCACATTTTCCTTATCAGTATTTGGACATCTTTTCATAGTTTTGGCATTAGGAGTCCCATTTTGTGAATTACTCATTGTTATTTTCCCACTTTTCTATTGAGTTATATATTTGTTTTACTTTTTACATGTATGTATTATTTATGGATCTCCGGTAGTAAATGTAGTTAGTCTCATAAATTGGAGCACATTCACCCTCAGCCAATTTTAATCTGATATCTTTTTTCACCAATTTCCCAGACATGATTGCCAAACGCATTTCTGTAAGCCCATCACTGATTTTCATATTGTTAAATTTGATAAATGCATTTCAGATCCTTGTTAAGTGATTTGTTGGCAGCATTAAAGATAGGTGAATAATTTCATTTATTTATCTTGGAAAATATCTTTGAGCTTCAACTCTTTGTCAGGCATACTATTTGCTCTTAAATTTTGTGACAATTGTCATAATTTACTTCTACCTTATATGTTAACACCATTTGTTAGGTTCTTGTTGATTTTTCTGCTACTATTTCATCTCAAAATGTTCACATTCAAGCTAGATGTGCTGGTGCATGCCTGTAAGTCCACCTGCCCAGGAAGATGAAGCAAGAAACTCATAAATTTGAAGCTAGACTAGGCAGCTTAGTGAGATCCTGTCTCAAAAAATTTTTTTTAAATGTAAAGCAGGGATGTAAATGTAGTTCATTCTTCCTTGGCTTCAAACCTCAGTTCTGAAGAAAAGAAAAAAGAGAGAAGTAGAAGAGGAAGGTAGAAAGCAAAATAAGAAGGTACAAAAAGAAAACTTAAAAATTTATTAGTATTATCTTCTTAGTGATTGTTTTCAGCTATGTATATATACAATTGTTATTATGCTAACAAAACTATTCTCAATTTTTTATTTCCAAAACCACTCCATCAATATTCTACATAATGTGTTCATTTGGTTTTCTCATAAGCCTTCCAAATTAACTTTCAGATCTACATGTGAACTTTGATCATCCTTTCTCCTGCACTGTATGACATTCAGAAGTGCCATTTTCTTTTATTTAGTTGTAAATACTAGAAAATCAGGAATTACCTATGCCATCTCTTTGTCCTTGTAATTACTAGTTCCTGCATAGCCTACCTACTAGATCCTTCCTATTCCTACTAACCATTTAATCTCTGCAGATAATAGCTAGCCAGGCTGCCGTCTTCTTTCCCCAAAACTAAATTAGTCTTTTATTTTCATTTTGCTTGTCCTTCCACGTTTTTGAAAAAAACCCTATAAAAATAATAACAAAAATGTTTAAATCATTCCTATAGCATTTAAAGTATGTGTAAATTCTCAGCGATTGATATTGCACATCAGAG
The DNA here is from genome assembly GCF_000247695.1 of Heterocephalus glaber. The sequence continues at coordinate 41,421,158 of NW_004624732.1, read as the reverse complement.
TTTAATGCATTTGCTTATTTGTACATCCTCAGCTTTCCCTCCTACAGTGGCTCTAGATATACTGTTTCTCTCTTTTTTATTAATTCCAAACTTCTTTCATGACCATCAGTTTTTTGGAGCCCACAATTATTTTAGTATGAATAAATAACCTCTTTGCCTATCTAATGTGTTCTCATTCTGATTCCAATTAACGTATCACCCACCCTCTTTAGAAATTGTTCCTTGCCCCTCTAGGCTGCTCCCAATATTCTACGGCTTATTTGCATTCTTTTATTTAGTTTCCCTTCATAACAGTTAATACAGTTTTAATAATATAATTATTTATAGTTATTTTAAATTAATTAGGTCCGTGTCTACTTGTTCCCACAGACTATGGTTATATAGGTGATGCTCTCCTATATGGTATTTTTGCATTCCCAGAAACTGTACTATTGTTTGGCTCATGTCAGGCACTTAATTAATATTTGTTCAATAAATTGCTGAGTCTATTGCAAGTTCTAGCTCCAGAGGAGCTTTTAATTCCATTGGTACAAATGTAAAGAGAATCACAAAATTGAAAACTAAAATGTGAGCCATAATCATTAAGAATACTCTGAGGGAAAGTTTCTTAACCTCACTACCCATCCATTTCTTCATTACGAAATGGAAGGTTTAACCTAGATCGAGTCAAAGATCATTTGTACCTCTAAAATTAAATACTTCTAAGTGCTAGCTCAGGAAGAAAATGAAATCAATGTACTCCCAAGTAATTGAGAACACTTAAAGTTTTGATGATGTATGCTACAAATAATAGAAAAAGCAGAAATCCATATTAGCATTGTGAATTAGTGAGATTTGGGATTTTAGGGGAAAAGTCAAATTACAAGCCATTCTCTAAGGTCCTGAAAAAGTGAGGGCAAGTCTGTGGGATTGATTGGAAAATAGCCACAAGGTACTGTGGGATTTCAAACAGTGGTGCAACATGACTGTACCTTATTTTTAAAATAAAATTATTTTCAAATCCATAAACATGTATTTGTTTTTAGCTATATTATGGGCACTATTAAGCACCGGGGATAAAAACAAGAATGGGGTATGACCCCTTCCTCTGTATACCTCAAAAGTTGTGTGACAATCTTGAAAACTAGGTAATTATAATATCACAAAAAGAATGCAAAGAGACTAAAAATTAACTAAAATACACATATTCTTAAGTATTTCATTATAAAAGGTAATGTTACATGATAGAAAGATGGTGTTTTATATTCATCTTTTTTTTTTTTTGAGATAGGGTCTCACTCTATACTTTAGGTTGGGCTTGAACTCACTGTGTAGCCCAGGCTTGGCTTAACTGGCAGCAATTCTCCTGCCTCAGTCTCATGAGTGCTGGGATTACAGGTGTGTGCAACCATGTTCAGCTTATAAATTACCTTTGAAAAGTATGATACTTCTAGAAATCAAACCATTTTTGGAGAGAGACAGGTGTTAATTCCAGATCATTTATCACCTAACTAAATTTATTTCTTTATGTCACCTCTCTAACTGCAGATATTTTATGTTCTAAAAATAAAATAAATGGTTAACATAAGCATTATATTGTTTCCGTAATATAATATAAAATTACCAATGTTGGAAACAAATTAATATAGAATTGAAGTCTAAGTATACAATTGACTTGATTGAATGAAGAAATTATGCAAAACTTTAGCCAAATATGCAAGGACAAATGCCTCTGCATTTTGGAAAAAATACTCGGATTCCTAACTTCTAAAATAAATACACACACACCGGATAAATTTAAAGTAATTAAAACTTGTATTTTAGTCTATACAATGAGCCAGGCATTTTTAGGTTTACCATGTACATTAACTCAAGTGAAACCTGCAAAGTGCATATAAGAAGCTTTTGAAGATTAGCCCCACTTTTTTTCCTAAAAGCATTTTATTTTTTCTCTCATAACTTTTCTGTGAAACTCATAAATCCCCGAGTTTTGTCAAATTATTTTTATTCAAAAGTGTTTCCAAAAGCTGAGTGTGGTGCACTTACCTGCAATCCCCAAATTCTTGTAAGCTGACGCAGGAGTTCAAGCCCAGCCTGGACATCTTAAGGACTTAGCAAGACTCTGTTCCAAGACAAAAAGTAACAAAGCTTGGATATACCTCAGTGCAAAAACATTGGTCAACTTAGCTAATTATCAAGGCCCTGTCTCAAATAAGAAGGGCTGGGAATACAGCTCAGTAAAAAAGTCCTGGGTTCAGTCCCCCCCTAGAAAGCTTCTAAAGATTTTCAAATACAAAATGTATGTGCATAATTTACTTTTTTCAGTGGAACAATCTCATGCTATTTTGTTTTTCTTTCAATTTTTTATTAGTTCATGTTTGTATGAATAATACTCATGCTTATTTTGGAGAACTGGTACATGAATATAACATATCTTGCTTATTTTTAATCTTTTTACCGTCCTCTCCCTTTCCTCCCTCTTCCTCTGAACCTTTTTCCAATCTCCCAGAGTCTATCTCCTAGTTCCCAATCCTCTCTCATTTATTTTACTCATTCATTTGTTTATATTTTAGGTTATTCATATAAAAGAAAACATGATATTTTGCTTTGAGTCTATCTTATTTCACTTAGCACGATGGTGGCAATTTCTACCCATTATCCTGCAAGTGACATGATTTCATAATTCTTTATGGCTGAATAATATTCCCTTGAGAATTTATACTCTATTTTCATTATTCATTCATCTGTTGGTGGCATTTAGGCTGTGTCACGTGCTCAGCTAAAAGTATCTATTTAGTTTATCTGTCCATTTTTCAATAAGGTCATTTGCTTTTAGGGATTTAAGTAAAATTATTCTCATTTTAAGGTCAAGGAGCAGAGGCAGTAAGAAGTTAAATAGCTTTCTCAAATTAACCCACCTTAGTATGACTTTAAAGTAAGTGCTCTGAATTATGAACATGTTTCCTTAATACTATGTTCTACAGTCTCCATACAGATTGGATTAAAATTCAGTAAGGATCGAACTGAAAGTATAACATTAGAAACCATCTGTAAGAATTGCTTTAACAACTTTCAGGTGGTTAAAACCTCTATATATTAAGAACCAGCTACAAAGTAAAAGTTTATAGATCTGATTTCCAAATAAAATTTGAAAGTACATTGTTATAAAATGTACTTTCAGTATAATAAAACAAAAATGTAAACATAAAAGGAAATATTTGCATAGCATGTTATAAAATAATACTATTAATATACAAATAGTCTCCACAAATAAATAAGAACACAAATTTATACTAAGAAAACTAGTACAGGGAAAACTATGTATGTTAATTTGCTTGAAGATGGTAAAATTTTCATTGTATATATATATTAAAACATCATATTACATTCTTTAAAATGTATTTAAAATAGTAAAAGCAAAATTACAAGGCGACCAAGTCACAGAATTCACAATTAAAATGAAAGTTTTCTAAACATATTAGGAAATACTAAGTTGTGAGTGAGTGAAAATACAAATCAAATTAAGAAAGATACCCCTGACAAAAACAAAGTGATAATAATATCCATTGTTACTGGGGGCTGTAACATACATTATTGGTGTGTTTATGCATTGCTCTACTCTTAGGAGAGTGATTTCTAAGTATCAATCAAAGTAAATTGGCTTCCAGAAACCCACTCATTACCAAGTAGTGGTTAAGGATTTTTGTTTCAGAAAAAAATATGCATTAAGGATCTTGCTCAACCATTGTTACTTCTATACCCTTACAGGAAGTTTTCCCTTTTATTAACCACAAATTATTCATTGGAAAACAAGATAGTGATAGCAAAATTACTGCACAGGGTTGTTCTGTAGATTAAGTGAAATCATGCATTTAAAGCAATTAACACATTTAGGAGTTGATAAGTGTTAAATATTGTGATAGTTATTAATTATACTATAGATATATCTCAAATGTGAAGAAAAATCTAAGAGAATGTTTATTGTACTATAAATAATCAATTCTATGAATAGTATTTAATGTAGTCTCAGAATTACTGCAATTATCTTTGTAAAATTGCTGTGAACAGATTTATTCCCAGAAGACAAGAGAAGGGGAGACGCTTCTTTATGTAAGTTAACATATGCCATGGATGTAGACTCAGAAAATTAGTATTATTCAATATGCAAGTCTTAAAATGGTTTTTAAGTAGGTACTTTTAATTCTTCAAAAGAAGACAGTAAACATAAGAGACCAATACACATCTTTTAAGAAAAAGTCTTTCTACATGAAAGAAGTGTTGCTTTGGCATTTTCACAACATAGTTGATTTTATTTCAGAAAAATATCTTGACATTTCCCATATTTGTGAATGAGGTTATGAAATATGACTGGGCAGTAGTGTGCTGTGGAGTCTCAGTGGTATCCTGAACAATGGGAAAAAACAAAGTTTAAACGTATGACAGTTAATTTGGATTCCTGTCAGAAGGAGATCTGTCCATGGATTGTGTAAAATTTCCACCATTGAGTGTATTGTACTTAACAATTTTAATCAGAGAGTTAGGGGAGCCGTTAAGGTTGTGATTCTCAATTTGCAGGTTTCACAACTTTGTATAGAAGTTATGAACTAAGTTCCAAGTAACAGGACACTGTTTGACAGAGAGAACTGTAAATTGAAGTTTAAAATATGTACAGTTATACACATTGATATAAAAAACTATTGTTATACATAAAAACATGGTCACAAATTGTGATGCAAGTGTTAAAAATATCCTCACATTGTTTTACCAGTTTGCCATTCTTTTCAGTGTTTAGATTAATGTATGACATTTTGGACAGCATATTTTAAGAGAAACACTGACTCATTTTAATATGTCTACATAGCATATGAAAACACATGTACAGATTAAAGAGTTGGAAGACCAATGGAGGTTTTTCTAATGCAAAGAACTCAGGGGAGAGGTGATAGGTCTACTGAAACATCAGAAAGTGTTTGTTGTTGTTTTAATAGAGAATAAAATTGTGAAGGTAGAAGATCCAGGTCAAACTTATACTAGCATTCACCAAAGTTTTAAGGGCATTTAACTTACAATGATGTGTACAAGGTTGTGTTCAGGGAAGGCCAAAGTCAGTGACACCTACAAGGAAACACTTAAAGTCCCTGCAAAACTAGAGCTTCAGAGTAGAATGACATCAATGCTCTGCTTGACCCAGGTGGAAGCAGGAAGTTCCAAGGTAGGAATCATTCATAATGATCACATGTTCATTCACTGTTGTGTCTCTAACTACATGACCTGGAAGTCCTCACTTATGTATGACCTATTTATTTTGTGATTCTTTATAACAACATCATAGAACCTCAGGGAAAAGAACTGTCATTTGTCACTTATCCTTTGCCTTGGTTTTATGCATTTTACCCTAGTCATTTCATTACTTAAGCATCTTTATAGAATATTTTACTGGCTTCTAGAATTTGGAAAAAAAATAGAATTGATATGCTTGATTCTGTGTGTTTTTACAAAAAACATTATATACATCTAGGCATAAACTTTTCATTATTTTAGTCTTCCAATCATAAAGGATTTATTCTGTTTCATAATCTCTATTTTAGGAAGGAGTTCAGAGGACTATAAATAACATTAGAGTGCAGGCCCAATTTGAATGTGTTGCACCTCCATCCATCTGAGGATGACTTCCATAGATTTTGTGGCCATTTCGTGCTACCCAGACAATGCCTTGGTATCCTCATGCTATGCGAACATATCAGAAATATCACCAAACGGTTACTGTGATGAGAAGTGGAACTCTTCTCAGCCAAAGCTCATCTCCTGTGCTCATGAAATTTTAGTGATTCTTCATTAGTCTTATATGGTATAACCTGTCTCAGACCCTGAAATACTTGAAGTCTTTAACATTAAGAGTTAATATAATCTTAATATTTTGTGAAGTCCTTATGTAATCTTCCAGACAAGATTAAATTTTAGTTCATTATATGTTTTCAAGTGATACTTTTTTTTTTTAGTACTTAGTCAACACTAGATTTCATTTTTTGTTTATATGAATATATTTTTAAGATCTGTCTTCTTGGATATAATGAGTGTTCTGTGTTGGCAGGCATTCTGTTGATTTGGTTTAATGCCATAATTCTATGATGTATTCCAGTTCCTGTGATATGAGACATAGATATAAATATTCAATGAGTATTTACCAAATTAGTAAATAGAATTTTTCTTGTGTAAAAGCGTTGGATAACCCAAGAAAGTATGGATATGTTTGCTGAGGGCATTCATTTATGCAACCTAATTTATGCTAGGATATATAACAATTTCTAAGAATACAAAATTAAACAAACGTTTGTTTTTGCATACTCTGGGTGATGGTTTAAGGTCAGATTTATTATTAGAATCTTACAAGAATGTAATGGTGTGGTTATATTAATTACTTTTTAATTATTTAGCACTCAGAAGTGCTTCATCACCCTTTCTCCAGTTCCCCAAGTCCATTCGAAAATACTCATTCTTATCTCTGCTCAGGTACAAGTTAACTCCAAAAATCACTCCTTAGGCGAGGATAAAAATTGAGGTCTAAATTGCATGCTAGAGTTCCTCTGGGAGATCGAGATGGTACCATCATCTGTAGGCTTTGTCTAAGATCGATCCTTGTTTGGCATTTTTCCCTTTCCTCTTCCTTTCCTTGACTAGTCAACCATTGGAGTACTTCTTCAGCAACACACTTGTACATAGATCCTCATCTCATGGTGTCTTTGAGAGAAAATGACCCTAGAGCTTTTTCCTCCCATTTTAGTATTTTGATGGTTGTCTTATATTCACTTGTTCGGAAATCAGCAATTACGAATAAAATCATTACTTCTGAAGGCTTATTTAAAGAACTAAATTCACCTTTAAAAGCTTTACCTCAATAGTTGCTTCATGATTCCTTTAAAATACAAGTATTTCTACACAAACAAGTCTTTGCACAATTACAGTTTATCACAATTCGTCTCTTCTATTGTTTGAAATGCAAAGGTCTTACACTGTTACGGAGAATAAAAGCTGCCCTAACCATAGCACGTAATACCATAACATTAGCTATTAGTTTGAATCTAGTTGGGATATCTTTAAGTGTCCAATGTTTTGGGCCGGGTATTTAGCTCAGTGGTTTCGCGGCCTGCTGCTCCAGCGCAAAGACCGGAGTTTGATCAGCGGTACCAAAAAAAAAAAGAGAGTCCAATGTTTTATAAATTTGAACAGTAGTAATGTTCAAAAAGTATGAAAGTGTAAAACACCAGACATTCCCCCGCCACAGTTGTAAGTAGAATCTGACAATTCTGTAAGTCTGTGACAGGAAGAAGTAACCTGTTAGGAGTGAGAAATTTCACTTATTTTCAATTGGAAGCTAGAGACCAAAAGTCCCCAAGTAGAAAATTTATTTTTTATTCTGCTGCCTGGGCAAGCTGTACTTTTAATTAGAAAGTGATTATTATTTAGGGATGTCTGCAATAGTCTCTGATTTTCTCAGATGAGCCTGCTCCTCATCCAATCATACTGTTAGACTAGATAATAACATAATTAGTCTGCTCGCAATCCGTTGTACCTGGCTCCTCCACTCACCCCTCCAGTCATTCCCATGTCCTCTACTCTGGCCAAGTGAAAATGATCATGCCTTTGATATGAAGTTTTAGGAAATTCTTCTTTCAACTCATGTACCTATTTTTCTGTGTTAAAAAGGATACTTTAGATATTTTTGAAGTCAAGTGTTCTGTAGTCATATAGAATTAATATGTGAAGTAAAAATTCATTTTATGTCTAATTGATTGATTCAATTACAAATAACCTCTGAATACTCACTATGTTCTATTGTCTGTGACATAGGATGAGCTGAAGAGATGAATGACACCCAATGTCTACCCTCAAGGAACTCACTTTCTTATAGTCTATTATGTTTAAAAAACACACAGGCTAAATTAGGACAAATAAAAAATATGGGTAGACTATAAGTTTGTTATTTATTTATTGAATTTTTTAAGTTGTCTTATTAATGTTATTCAATATAGGGATGGCAATTAAAATGTCTTTTTTAGGGGCCAGGGATTTAGCTCAGTGGTTTCGCCACCTTCTGCGCAAGCGCAAGGACCTGAGTATGATCCCTGGTACCAAAAAAATAAAAGTCTTTTTTAAATCCACCAAATATAAGTATGTAGAATATAATATAGAAGTAGCAAATTTGAAACAACTTCTCTTCTTTCCTCAGGGAATTAAATTTCAAGTCTTACTGAAAAATTCAGCCTGATTGGCACAGTAAAATTTGGGGTAGTTTCAATTACTTGTAATTAGTCTTACCAAGGAAGCAGGAATATAGTGGGGAAAAGACCAGAAAGCTGGTAGAACATCTCTGCCTGGGGGAAGGCTTCCCAGAGGAGAGTCTTGATCGGGAATAGCAGGGCTTGCTTGGGCTGCCATTACAAGCACTATAGTACATGTGGTTCAAACAACAGAAATTTACATTTTAGTATTTCTGGAAACAGATAGGCAGAGACCAAGGTATTAGTAGGATTGGTTTCTTAAGGGGATTTTCTGTTTGGTGGCTCTCTGCTCATCATCATCTTCTCATGGAATTTCTCAGTGTGTGTGTGTATTCTAATTTCTTCTTCTTATGAAGACTAGTCAAATTGACTGAGAGCCCACCTTTGTGAAATATTTAACCCTAATTATATCCTTAAACGTTCTGTCTCCAAATGCAGTCAGATTCAGAGATGCTGGAGGTTAATATTTCAATATATGAAAATTGAGGGAACACATGTTAATTTCTAACAGGCATGATGTTCATGTGAAATTATAAGTTAGAAAACAAATAAAGATTTTTGCGAACCACAAATTATACAAAAGTAAATGGAACTGCAGGGATGTATGTATTTAGATTTGATGAAATATTGAAGGTTGATAGAGCCTAGAAATTCAGCTAGGTGATTTTTTCCATAACTAGGATCAGCCTTTGAGTCTGATCACTTACTGGAAATGGTTACCATATTTTACAGCTACCAGTTCAATTACATTTGAATTAAGTACCATACCATAACTCTTGGTTATGTATTGTTATATAAAGTATGTGTCAATTTATTTTTAGTCATAGGAAGAATTGAAGGTTAAAATGTGTTGATTCATTCATCCTTTCATTCAACAAATACTAACTAGTTGCCTGCCATGTGCAGGTACTGGATGCTAGTGATAAAAAGTGCAAAGATAGGTATCCTCTCTCTCCTCACAGAGCTTAGGCTCTACACTAAAACACTAATATTCAATAACTAATTCACTGAAATATGACGTATATGAAGAGGAGGTAGAGAGTTCTGCTGTGTGGAAATATAAGGTCCAGATAGAAGCAAAACTGGTATTTAAACACTTATTTCCTGGGTCTGAATCCTGCTCACATTTTATGACACAGTGATAACTCCTTTCTCACAAGTAATATTGTTTTTTCCAAATGTGAGGTTGCTTTCCTTCCAGAGGTCCAGGACCATTTTACAGGATAAAGCTTGTTTTTAATAACTGTATTTAATTTACCTTTTGTTTTCATCAAGTAATATTGTTCTTGTTTTAAAATTTTAGTTTTTTCTTATTGTTTTCTTCTTAAATACATATATTTAAGTAAATGTAGTGATCCAATTTTAAAGGCATATACCAAGAAAATAACTATACAAGAATACAATGAATATGGTAGAAATATGAATTGAAATTTGATGATATTTTTCATCTTGCCAGCTCTGCAGATGCTCTGTTTTTTGTTTTATTGTTTTTTGGGTTTTTTTTTTCTCATTCTCATTCTTAAATACTTGCTTCTGATTTCCAAAATGGGACATGTAGTATTGACCTATTAAGCTTTTGGTAGGTCCAGTATGGTAGTTCATTAAAATGTAACTTGGGTTAAGGACTTCAAATAATAAGGGCTTCAAATTATATAAACAATGAAGAACAATAAGAAGCTGTCTCTTTCCCTCAGGAACTTCAGTTTTCTAATAGTTTGAGCCTTATCCATATTAATGAATCTAGCTAGGAAACACTCCCAATAAAAAAATATCTAGAAATAAAACAAATGATCTGAGGACATCAGTGTGAGACTTCAAATGACATCAACCAATAAGAAAGCTATCTGGGAATGCTATTGTATTTAATGATGAAGATTGTATAAGGGTTAATGGTTTCAGTCTTTACCACTAAATGTATCATGAGGCTCATCAACATGTTCCTCGTGGAACTTTTCTTTCTACACATACATATGTCATGGCTAGATCAGTTCAACAGACAGAAACCTAATCATGACTAATCACTCTTTAAGAATAAGGAACAGTAGAATTATCTGGTTTGGGGGAAAATATCTCCTAAAAGGGTATATTTGATTGCATGGCATTTGTATCTGCATCATCCCTAATAGAGCTGGATTTGTCTTAGCTTGGAGAAAGGAATGCCATAGTAGAAGAGAAGGGAGGTATATTGGCATAATAAAAGAAAAAAGATACATGGAGAAATCTCTATATAAAGTTAACTCAAAATGAGGGAGAAGCCAGGCAAACTATAGGATTTGTACCATGCAATAAAGCAAAACTTTACATGTGTCTGCTTATTGTGATGAAACAAAACCCCATGTTTCTCTGCCCACTGATCTTGCCCTCATCATGCAAAGTAAGATAACACTGCTACCTAGGAAGACTTGTCCCAGATGTCAGCCTATTGGGAAGCCATCAAAGAATGCCTTCTCTTTTATGAGATACAGTAGTTTCCTCTTATCTATGGGATTTATGTTCCAGCCTCCAGTGGGTACCTGAAACTGCAGTTAGTAACCAGCCCTACATATGCTTTATTTTCCCCTATGCAAATATACTTACAATAAATTGTAATTTATAATTTAGTCATACTAAGAGATTAACAAAAATCCTATAATAAAATTAAAAACTTGTAACAAGATACTTTAATAATACTAATGCGAACATACTCCCCCATCAAAGTATCCTAATGTACTATACTCACCATTCTTGTGATGACACGTGTATTGGAATACCTGTGTGATGAGATAAAGCAAATTAAATGATACAAACATTATGATATAGTTTTGCTACTATACAAGTGTTACTTGAACACAAGCCCTGCAGTATGTTAGTTGATCTGATAACTGAGACAGCTACTGAGTGAATGACAGGCAGTAGCAGATACAAAGTAAACATGTTGGACAAAAGATTGATTTCAATATGTCAATCAAAACAAGTAATTTAACACTTAAGGATTGTTTGTTTCTGAAATTTCCCTTTCTAAATGTTGAGACCGCCGTTTGCAGATAACTGAGCCACGGAAAATGAAACTGCATGTAAAGAGGCACTGCTGAATGTTCCCTAGTCAGCTTTTCCTGATGCTGGGACGAAATACCTGAAACTCACATCTTAAAGGAGAAGAGTTTAATTTGCCTCACAGTTTTTCAGATGTTTCAATCCATGATCAGCTGGCTCTGGCTCCAAGTCAGGAACATCATGGTAGAAGGATGTGGTGGAACAAAGTTTCTCACTTCACAGGATGCAGGGAAAAAAAAGCAGAGGGGAAAAATCACCCAAAAAGAAGGGGCCCTCTTAATCCCTTAGGCCACTCTCAAGTCAATCAAGACTAATGGTTCATCCTTCTTAATCCGATGAATATGATTTCCCCTTTTTATTAACTTCTCTTGTTAATTTCTCTTCTATGCTTTTACTTCTTAAATATTAGTTTCCTTCAGGGATTCTTTTTTTTTTTTTTTGGTACCAGAGATCGAACTCCGGACCTCGTGCTTGAGAGGCAGGTGGCGGAACCACTCAGCTAAATCCCCGGCCCTCCAGGGATGTTTTGACTCTCTTGTTTTCTTACCCATCACTTTGTTTTGCTGATGATAAAATTGCAATCAGCGTTAAGGTTGCCTTGCATAGTTTTTAATGACACTGTTGGATTGTCTTGCATGCTTCCTGAATGCCAAGTACTGTCATAAGCAAGATGAGCTTAGCAAGACAATCCAAACCTTTCTATCCCTGGTTTTAAATACTACCTATATGCTAATGATTCCCAAATTTGTGCCTCCCAGACCCAGTCCACCATAACATGTTTCCAAGGAGGTAGTCCACCCTTCTCCCAAATGACCCACTTCAAACTCAAGCTCCCTCAAATAAAATCCACCACATGCCTACTTTTCCCTGCAGTTCCAGTTGCCGTAACCTCTTGTATAATCTGCTCAGTTAGTTAAGCTATAAGTCATAGTTGAAACATCTCTTTCCAACAATGGCCACAGCACATTCAGTCTAATTACAAATCTTTTTGTCTTGTATTTTTCTGTTGTAGTTACTATTTTTTGGAGGGAATACAACCCACAGCCTTGTGCATACTAAGCACATGTTCTAACACTGAGCTGTACCCCTAGCTGTCCTCTATTTCTATTGCCTCTGTCTTTGATCCAGTACATATACAACTCAATGGCTATTTTGTAAAAAAAAATGGGAAAGCAGCTGCACTCATTCATTTACATATTTTCTATTGCTGCGTTCATGATACAACAGCAGAGCTGAAGGATTGCAATGGAGACGTGATGGCTCAAAAAGCCTAAAATATTTATAGTTTAACCCTTTTCAGGAAACATTTGCTGACAACTCCTCTAGCACAAGTCCTCATTATCCTTTTTCTGGCCCAATGCAAAGATGTTCTTCCATTTTGTTTCTCTTTATCCATTCACCCCAGCTCCAGGAAATCAACCATTTCTACCAACATTCCTATTTGCAAACTCAATTCTTGCCACATTACAGCTTCATTTAAAAAAAAAGACAAGATTTGATGTCTGTCCATTGCCCAGATGAACAATGGCAACCTCTATATTAGTTGTGTATTGTTGCATAACAAAATACTACAAAAATGTGTGACTTCAGGGATTGCTTGGGCAGTTTTTAAGCTTTTTTCACAATGTCAGGCTTATGTACCATATTCATTGGACAGATAAGAAGAGAACTATCTCAGCTGAGATGCAAGGATGGCTTGGCATTTCTTTCCATTTTATTTTCACCTCTTCAAGGAGAACCATCCTGGGCATCTTAAATTAAAACTAGTTTCTAAGAGACAAACCCAAATGGACATGCATTTGTCATCTGTTATTTCACGTTTGGTGGCCCCAAACCAAATGTAGGTCACATGGCTAAACCTAGGGTTCTAAGCTTAGGAGGAACCTATTGGGAGGAGACCATATGAGTGTAACAGTCCTGAGAGGCATGATTCACTGGAAGCCAGCAATGTCAGTCTGCTGTACTCCCTTAGCAACTTCCACGTAGTTTCACAGTCTATATTCTCATCTGAGTTTTCCGCTCCATCTCTGATTTATCCTACAAAATATCCTTCTTTTATGTGGTGCCAGCTCTTATTTGGTCACAGTCCCTCAATGTATTATATACTTCCTTACATTCATGCCTATACTCGTTCTTCTTCCCTGAATTTTTTTTCTTTCTCCTACCTGGCTCTCTCCAGTCATACTTGCGAAATCTTAAGAATTTTTCAGTATTTATTTTAAAACTCTACACCTCTCTGAGACCATTTTTAGCCATCACAAGAGTATGATCTCTCTTCTCCAACAGTATGTAACAATAAAAGTTAGAGTGTCAGTTGTCATGTTGTACTGCCTATCTACACATCTGTCTCTCTTTGTGAGAAAAAACAGGATAGTATTTTAATTGTACTCAGATTTTTGTATGTTTAAACCCTAAAATGGGATCTATTTTAAAACATCACGAGCACTATAGATGACCAGGGTAAGAAGTCCAATGGAGACCTAAATTTTTAACCTCTGAAAACAAGATAAGAATTCCAATTTTGATTGCAGAATAATTTCTAAGTATGTGAATTTTTTTCTATTAGAGTGTGTAGTACATGGTGATGATAGATGGTAAAGTTTTGTCCTTTATTTCATATCACAGGAAACAAAGATGAGACCAAAAGCATTTGCACATAAAATAGAATAAGATTATGGGTGCATTAAAGCTGAGAAGGTTTTATCTGTGATAATGCCTTAGTGTTGAGAAAAATAAAGGTGGTTTCTTGTCAAACAACATGGATTCTAAAAAAGCATGTTTTTATAGGCTTGTTTTTTTATAAGCTTTAAGTGCTTATTTTCTGTTATATTAAGTACAGGAAGGCAGTTTCAACACAGCTAATATTGTTAAGCACTATCTGTTGAGTGTAAGTCAATGAGCTAGCTATTTCCTTGTGGAAAAAAAATAGAGGTGTACTTCTGTATGTTCACATAAACATACAACTCAAAAGATATGGAAAGAAAAATTTTACTTCTTTAGAAGGTACATTTTTATCAGGGGGAGAAAAATTATACACAAACAGATATACCAAAGGATAAAATATGAAAAATTGTCAAAATAATGGCAAGTACAGAAAGAATAAAGAGAAAGAGGGTAATTCCAGTAAGAACTTGTTAATGATGGAAATTCTATTTTTTTCCTTTAAGAGATGAAAAATATTAAAATTATACACATAAAATTTTGATTAAATCAGTAATTTTATTTCTTTATTTTTAGTTTATGGAAAAAAATTTGTAACCAAATAGTTAAAAAAAAACAACAGTTATTACACTGTGTATTATTATTTTTCAAGTAGTTAGTACTAGATATAAAACAGAAAGATTCTTGCATAATGGAAACAGCTAACACAAATTTTCTTTTCAAAGAAGTAAGATAAAATATTAGCATAAATGAAACAAATTAGCATATATATATTAAATATTTTTAAAACAACAGAATATGTAATTTGGGGAAACATTTGAACTTCTTGCTACTTTCTATTTATCCCTTTTCTATTTTGCTCTCTCTCTCTCTCTCTCTCTCTCTCCAGAACCACACACACATTTTTCCTTGTATGAGAGAAACTATGCAATTTGGGCTTGGGTGTCTGACTTATTGGGTAAGAAAGATATAGTATTTATATACAATGAAGTGCCACACTGCCATAAGAAAAATGAATTTTAGGCCATTTTTAGGTAAATGGATGCAACTTGAGAGCATAATGCTAAGTGTAATAAGTAATTTTAATCACATATCATACATGATCAGTCTTCAGGCAAAATACAGTATGAAGACATATCTGCCTGGATGCATTTTAATGAATTATTGTTAATATTTACGAAACTAGGAGTTATCAAATAAAAGTTCGGAATTCTGAATTATTGTAAAATCTTACAAATTTGGCAACAGAAGGTCTACATTCTTTTAGGTTACTGACTAGCTTGAATTTAATATTAGCTGCCTTTTTGGAAGGACACACCTTCTCCACATCTCTTCCTTGGGCTGCTACTCTATTGCATTCTAGCTGCCCTATTTTATAATATCCATGGAACTCTGGTGAACATTGGAGTTAGCAAGCCCTGTTTAATTTCTGTTTTGAAAACTAAGTTCTGTGGAGATATTGACATTAACATATTCTCTGATGTGGAAACTTTGCTACATGTGGTTCCTTTAGCAGTTTATTATTTCCTCCAATGTTGTATGTACAGGATACAAGAACCTCTAGGTGAGAAGTTCCTTGATGATCTTGAGATTTGTTTTTCTTCTAAATGTTACCATTTAAATTAACTTCCCCATGAAATGAAATGGTTTTTTTTGTTGTTGTTTTTGTTTTTGTTTTTGACCAGCTCTTTGGGTCTTATGTAAAAATAGAATCATACCAGAGAAAGTATATTAGTGTTTTGGTAAGAATTTATATTTCCATTTGTTGTACTGCATTTGAGCCCATTTCTAGGCAGATTTGTGGATGAGGGAACATTCTACAATATTGTTTAAACTTTCTTCAGTCAATAGTAGTATTGGCACATATGGTAATATGGTAGCCTGCATTTCTGTGCATGTGGAAAAGTGATTTGAATAAAAAAAGGATATTTTGGTTTAAAAAAGGTCATTTCTGAAAGACTGAATACGGAGAACTTCGTAGTGCTTCAACAGCTATAGATTGATCAGCTACTAAGGAAAATATAAACATATAATACACACCCACCAGATAATTCCTAAAATCACCAAAACAATACTACTTTTGTTCAGCCTCTAGTGATGTTCAAGTTGTATTCTTAAATGTCTTTAAAACTACTGACTGTTTCAGCTTATATCAATTAACTGTAAATTGCTGAACAAAAGAGACATATATCTGGAGCAATGACAGACTTTTACTAACAGTAAGTAAATAACTGAACAGAAGCCTTTGAAATTTGGTTAATTTGAATTCTAATGGACCATCTTATCCATAGAATATAATTCATTTGATGGAAATTCATATTCATAATTGGAAATTTTTATGAAAATTGGATATTTGAATTAAACTATATTCAGAGCTAATAATAAAATTTATTTGATCTATAACACAGACTTTATCAAGAATTACATGTTCACTTGTTAAATCTACACTAGAAAATAAATTACGAATGGTCTTTCAAGATTGAATTTATTGTCTTGCTATTCGCAACTTTATATTTCTTTGGGTCATGAAACACACTTTATATTTTCTAGAACCTTCAATGCAAATATTTGTATTAATTAAACATAATGGGTGGTTTCTTTTAGCTGAGAAAATATGTATTCATTTTTAATCTCAAGTTATTTCTTTCTGGAATCAGTAAAGCTATTAGAAACTTGCCTTGTAAATTATCTTTAAAGCAATAATTTTACATAAACATTAGTAGTTTGATTTTTTTTTACTGTGGATTTGCTACTTTATTTTATTGTTTTCCATTAAGTTTATTGGTATAATTTAGGTATACAATACAATTATATTCATCATTGGGTACTTGTACCTTTACATAATGTATCTTAGTTCTTACTTCTTCACCTTTCCTCTGCCCTCCCTTCACCCCCTCCACCCCTCCCTTTTTACAAAGTGTAAATAAGGATCAAAATGCATAATTGATAATGTGAAATAGGAAGAAAAGGTCTAAAGGGGTAGGAGAAGTGGGAGGGTAGGGGAAAGGAAAGAAGGGAAAGGAAAAAATATGAGAAAAGGAAAACATGGAAACAAACATTAGCAGTTTTTAAGTTTATTTCCAAAAAGTTTGGGAAATCCTAGCTAATTTGGAATTAATAATTTGTAGTATTCATTTAAATTAGCTTTCTTTTACATTGTATTATTTCACATATGTGTTTAATTACATATATTTTACTAATATATACATATTAATTATATATTCGTTATATATTATATATATTTTACTATAATATATATCATATATTTATATTTTATATTTTATTATATATTATATAAAATTTGTAGTATTCATTTAAATTGGTTTTCTTTTACATTGTATTATTTCATATATTGTTTAATTATATACTTTAATTATATAATTATGTAATTATGTGTATTATTTCATATGTGTTTAATTATATTTATACAATTATATCTTTTACATTGTATTATTTCACATATGTGTTTAATTATATATATTTATATATTTTTTACTAAGCTTCCAAACATTCTTGCATACAGTGAAACTATATAATGTTGAAGAATATCGAGTTTGGAGCATAGAACAGACACATGCTAGATAAAAAGAAAAGACCTGCCAAAATGTCATGGTTATGGAAGACATATTTTACATGCATGCAGATTTTATAAAATTCTCAGTTCATGGGAAATGTAATCACTTAGATTGTTGACACACTATGAACAATTTTGAAATGTTAACGTTTTAAACTGGGACATCAAATAACTGTACTGCTTTCTGTAGAGTACAATTTGGTAATTATTGATAGGATAAAACTCTTAAAAACATTGAAGTCAATACCAGATGCAGAAAGAAAATCACTCTTTGTTTTGAAATTCATTATTTGATTATTTTTAGTATCATTACAAGCTGACATTCAGGTTTCAATATTGAGCTACATGGTGTTTAAAGATAGCCACTGTTTCAGCTTATATTAATTAGCTGTCTAGAAATAGTGTTCAGTTATTATTACAATATTTTTTGAGAATGCTTCCATTTATCTTTAATATTCTATATGAAATTCTTCATAAGATGGGAAATTAAATTGAGTGATACCTCAAGTCTTTCAAATCGAAGAAGCTGCGATAAGTTTAGAAAGGATACTTTTTATCTGAGTGTCATTATTTGTTTGGCAATCATGTATTACAGTTAAAAACTGCTATTTTATTTTAAGAGAGAATATGTTAAAGAGTCTAGCTTCTGAAGCTACAGTGTCCTCCTGAGTTCTGTACAAACCACACAAGTTTAACAAGAAACATACTCACTTTTACCCCCTTTTCCCCATTAAAAAGAGAGGTATAAGGTTATATCTACCTCATATCATTTTGTAAGGATTAAATAAGTGTATATATATATGCAGATATACATGTGTACATGCATAAATTTATGTGTATGCATATTTGTGAGTTCATGTGTGTTTATATATGCTTAGAACAGTACTTTGTACGTATAACCTCTGTGTAAGGGTTTCATTAATAGTAATGTTATATTAGTGTAAATAAAGCCAGTTATTATCAAAGATGTTTGTTGGTACACATCACAATATTCAGAAATATTCCTACTAAGCAAAATGAACACTGAAACCTGAACATAAATGACTGTGTAGTATCAGGCACATCAGTTAACAGTTCTGAATATATTTCCTCCAGTTTTCATAACTGCGAAGTTGTGCTGTGTGATATCCTCAAAAGTATGATCCCATAGATTTATCTTGCTAGTATCAAGCAAAATATTTTAGGGTAACCTTCCACTGAGAAAATGAAACAAATTAATAATTCATCATGATGTTCATTGATAAGTAATAGGTAATAAAAATATTGAAACATATGCATGATTACAGGTTTTTAATTTTTTCTTTTATCACAATTTCTCTGAATAGACACATCTATCACATGGATTAATTTTATTGAAAACTGGGCTTAACAACATGTTTAGTTGATATGAATTTTTATTCCAGTAATGCAAATTGTTTTTGACTTACTCTGTATCATCAAGAAGGACCAAACCAAACTTAAAAGTTTGTCTTGGCTGTAACCACAACTTTCTTCCTTCCTTATTATTTCATTATGTATAATTAATGGAAAGAAAAGACATTAAGTATTGTAAGTACCTGACTTTATTTTATTGTGTTTGTTTGATGTGAAAAACCTGAGTATAAAACCATTTGAAATGGTTATCTAGAAGATCAAGTTTTGGTAATGTGTTGAAGTAAGTCAGTTTTACACAATGTTATGTCAGTCCCCTTCTTGTCTCCCAAATTTGTTGATACAATGGTTATGAAGTTTGAATTGTGAATGCTGAATATTAGTAAAATAAGAATGGAACATTTCTGCACTATGGAAAGTAAAAATAACATTTAATCTTTGTAGAACTATTCTAATTTATCTGCAGTCCAACTTCTACCCTAATAGACTACACAAGGTCTACAGTAATAAAATTGTCAGCATTGCACACATCCCTCACCTATACTATTGTATTTATATTGCGTGTAAAACACAGATAACCTGCTGTAAATATAACTCGAAGATTGATCAAGCTCTTCTAGTCCCCCTATAAGCAGACATAATTAATGTAGTACTTCTAGCCTTAAAAAATTGTAAAAGAAATTGTAAATATGTGTCTTAGAAAGTATTGTGATAGTTGTTGCTCCCCAGGAGTATATTACATTTCGGTCCACTTTGGTCCAGGGAAGGACTAGCATCATCTTTCTCAGCCCTTCTCAACTGAGAGGAGAGCTATAAATGAAAGGCCTGCTCTATTATATTCTTGAGGAGAAAAATGAAATAGAAGGTGTAACGAGATGAGCAAGGGCGGCACAAGTGACAGATGGAGAGAGAATTTCTCAGGATTGTTAGAGCCCTCCTGATCCTGAACCTGCCCTGCCAAGAGCACACTTGTTCATCGCATCTTTCTAATAAATTTCCCCTTTCCCTTCAGGTAGTTCACTGAAGGCTTCAGTTACCTCTCAACCCACAGTACCCTGATTTATGTCATATTTCTCTACATACTTTCCATTGAAATTATAGTGACTGCGCTGCCTTCCCAAATATTCACTTTCAGGTAAAACTTATTTACAAAGTGTCTGATTTATATGTTCCATTACAAATACATGACTAGGTTAAAAAAGATCTTTACACAGTAAAACATTTAAGTTTACCTGCCTTATTGCGATGAAATTTTATCTTTGTTTTTAATTTCCTAAACTCTTCTCGAGTCCTTCAAAAAATAATCACAGGCTTTTCAACCCAAGTTCTTGTGGTTGAGTGGTTCTAATTCTTAGCAGTGTGTCACTTCCTTTCTCAGAGTGCTTTGGCTGACGTCCTTCCTACTGTCTCTGGATGTGGTCACAATGTTATCAACAACAAAAATGAATATACAGTTGCTGTAAAGGTGAAGGATATCTGGTTAACAACTGTTGAAAAGATTCTAATCAAAAAGTACTGTGGATAGTACCTTTAAAAAAATGACAGTTCCTAACTGCTATAAATGAACCTTGCTTACCAAGCCTCACACTCCTTGGATTCTCCGTGTTGATTGATTGATTTACTGATCTAATCCTCCATCAAATCCAGTAGTAACCCCAGGTAACTTAGACTCCGCTATCTAAGTTTTGATTCACTGTCATAGAATAAAGATTGCCTGGTTCTAAGAAAACTGCCTGGAATAGCTTCAGTTTCGTTCTGTTTCCCAGTGTGATGTCAGCAGTCCAGTCCTTTGTACACTAGACTATGTTAAGTACACCTTCCAGAGTTTAACTAAGAATTTATGTTTGACCGGATCTGTAGATAGTAAAGGATATGTATTTACAGTATTCTACTGTTTCTATTCCCAAGAACACTCTGTATGTGCTATGAACAGAATTTGAATTGGAAGATACTGTTTTCATTTCTGTGACACATACTGATGGAATCTCTGGCCTGGGCTGTTTCTCGGGCCATTATAAATTGTCAATCTGGTTCAGTCTCCATTCCCCATTGGAAGGCTTCATCATGACTCTACACACAATGATCTTACACTATGCCTGGTAATAAATACTCTAAATTACAGCATCAAGAAAAATGGCACAGCTTGAAAATGTCAGAGACAAAGTCCTCACCAAGTTGTAGACTCAGTTGGTGGAATTTGAGTCTCAGAACAAAAACTAATAGTACTGCTCTGATGTGAACTTTCAGTAACCTGAGAGATTCAACAAATTCCTTATCCTTACATAAAGCAGGGATATTAAGAGATTGTGTTATATATAACATGGTACACCTTTAAGGCCATCCAAGTGTATATTATATAAACATAATAATGTTGAAAATTAAAATAGAGAAACAGCACTAGAACTCATTACTTATAAGAATTATCCCACCCCACAGATACCCCAGGTGTTCTGTGTAGAATTTCTTTAGATTTTGAAGGAATTACAAAGACACTTTGTATATGACTCTGATATGCAGCTGTTCTTTGCGTGATATATATTTTATTACAGGATAGATAGAGAATATGAGGTTCATAAAGTAGTGGGAAAATGATAGATTGGGGCTTGGCAAGTTTGGATTCAACCTGGCAGTCATATGACTTAAAATATGTATGTATGTATGTCTCTGTATTTAAGCTGGCTGTCTTCGTGCGGAAGGAATTGGGTTCAGTAGTTTTTAGGTTTCTTTCCGTAAAACATTCTGTGAACAAGTCAGATTGAAGACAGAAATGCTAACAGCATTATAATTGTTGTTAATTTCCCTGCCCTCTGTCCATCCTATGTTAGTTGGAAGCCTACTCAATCAGTGTTGCTAAGGATCAGTAGAGGCTTAAAACAGGAGTTCATTAGTATGCTGATCTTTATTATGTTTTGATTTCCATTTAAGCAGTCATATGCAATGTTGTTCTAGTAAATCATATTATCAAAACAAAGTGTATGATAAATAACTACTTTTCACTGCTTAATTTTCTTCATAAAATTGTCTGAAATAGATTATAAATTGAGGATGTTTTCTAGAAATAACCTCCCCTATTAATATTTCCCTTAAAAATGGGAGAAAATGTTCTCAATGGTAAAGAATTAAAGACAACTCCACAAGGAGACAATAGTCAAGAATTTTATAATGTCACTATTATGCTAAGTAGAATTTAAATTGAATAGAAAGAAGGATCTCCTCTTGAGACTCATATCGGGTAAAATTGAGGGAGATTGTGTGTTATGATCTGATCCACCTATATTTAGTATATAATGAGAATAAAACTGGCTAAAATATAAAAGGGAGCAAAGACAATTTTAATGCCAGTCTGCTACTTTAAACTACTAAGTAGTACATATTTATAAAAAGAATCATGTATGGGCTTTGTTTTAAAATACGTAAAAAATTTCAACTGAGATATATTTTAGATGCTCAAAACATTTTAAAATGTTTTATTAAAAATAATTTTTGTAGCTGGGCATAGTGGCCCATGCCTTCCTGTAATCCCAGCCTTCTGGAAGACTTGAGCAGGAAAATCACGATTTAGGTCCCAGCCTGGCCAACTGAATGACTTAGCAAGAACCTGACTAATAAAAAATAAATTAATTAAATTAAAATAGGGCTGAGGATATAACTCAGTGTAAATTTCTTGGGTTCAATTCCTAGTACTAGAGAAAAAAAATTGCCTTTATTGTACCACTTTTCGGGAACACGCTTGACCAATAAAAGTTACTTAAATATATATCGTTGAAAGTACCAAGCTCTTAATATATAAAAAACTTTTAAAAAGTCAGACCCCACAAAATAAAAGACAACAAAAAAATTGGTAAATGAAATGAATAGATACTTCACAGAGGAAATACAAATGGGCAGTAAATACATGAAGAAATATTCAACATTGCTGGCCATTGAAGAAACCCAAATTAAAACAACCCTGAGATTCCATCCTAACCTAGAAAAAATGGCCATCATCCAGAAATGTAAAGCTGTTCTATATTGTTGTTGGGATGTAAGCTAGGACAACCACTATGGAAATCATTATGGAGTTTTCTCAAAAACCTAAAACTAGAAATTCCCTTTGACTTCAGTATTGCAGTTCTAGGTTCTAGATATCCTGAAAGAGTTAAAGATATCATATTATAGTAATATATGCATACTCATGTATAGAGTATCATGATTCATAATAGCTAAATCTTGGAAGCAGCCTATATGTCCATCAACAGATGAATGGATAAAGAAAGTGTGGTCTTTACACATGATGAAGTACTATTCTGCCATAAAGAAAGATAAACTTGAGTCATCTGTAGGAAAATTGATGCACCTTGAGACCATAATGTTAAGTGCAATAAATCAGACATACAAGCTTAATTATTGCATGACTTCTCTTACTTTAGAAACACAAATTATAACTAGCAAGAAAAACATAAGATAGATAATATAAAATGGGTGAATAGATCTTTCTGAAATGGAAAGAGGATTAAGAGATGGAGGGAGGGGTTAGGAAGAGGAGCAGATGGAAAGGAGATACGAAAATTAAAATGTGTTATGTACGTATACAAACGACACAAGCAATGTAACACTAAGTGCTATAATCATGTACTAATTAAAAGGAATGTTCAGGCAGTGATGGCCATCTGCATAGCTAGAATGTAAAAAAGAACAATCAATGATCGTATTTACAAATTTTTGCCGAACAGTTAAATTAAAATAGAATAGAATGAAAGATGACTTGCAGAATTTAGAGACGGGTAGGGAAAGAACAGCACTAAAAGTCACTGAGGTTTTTATTTTATGAGTGTGTTTTTAAATTATTTTTTAAACATGCTCTTTCTGAAAATCACCCAATAATTTTCTTCATCTCAGTATTCTTCCTTTGACTATACTGGGTTACTCAGATATGTACTAGCACCAAATGTTCACTGTATTCTTATTGATTTCTAGGTCAGAAAAATTGAAAGCATTTCTGCCATAATAATCTGTTCCCACTTGCCACTTTCCTATCCAAATCAATTACGTCAATGGTATTCATAATGTTTGAAAAACCCAAATATGATCAGGTCAATATATTATTTAAAAGTCCTGCAATGCTTTTTTCCAGTAGAATGAAATCTAAACATGACTTGAACTAACACAACTTGAATCAGGCGGTTCCATTGCTTCTCCACACTTATTACCTGCACATTTTCCTCTCTTCACTGGTTTCTTCTCACAGCCAACTCTCTGGAGTGCCTCACTCAACCGAAGGCAGACACATCATAAAATCTCATGTTGTAGATTAATCAACTGGAGTGCTTTCCGCAATCAAGGGAATGGCTACAGATATTGGCCATGGAATCTAGATAAGAATATATGTGATTCTTACTCTAGCTTTAACTCTGACACTGTATCTTGCTCTTTATATTTTCTTCTTTATTGAATTTACTAAATATTTTATCTTTCTACTTACTTTGTTATTTTTGATCATATTGGATTGTTATTCAATTCAGATTAAACTTTCTGGTCAACTTTTTGACAGATTTTACCTTATACAATATGCAGTCTTTACCCATTTGTAGTCTTCTTCCCCAAAACCAACTTTCAACCTGGTCTAGGCATGTGGTTTTCAAACTTTACAATTCATCAAAAATGCCTAGATTACTTGAGGAAACATGGGAGACCAAATTTCTAATAGCATGGGTCTGAGTTTATGCATTAAGTATTTATATTTCTTATGAGTTCCCAGGTAAAGGTAATGCTACTGATATAAACTATGTGTTCAAAACCTCATTGGTCTAAGCAAATTCAAAACTGTGAAGTAAAGCATGAAATGTCAATATTCTTTTCTTAACATCAAGCTAATGCATTTGTTCCACTCTCTATCCCTTCCCCCAGAAGCCCAAATTCTATTCAGAAAAAATGCTCAAGATAATTTAAGTTGTATTAGTGTCTCTTTAACTGGAGTTGTGTCTTTGAGAACATTTCTTCTTTCCATTCTTACAGCCAGTTCATTGGATCAGGCGTTAACATGCCTATGTAATTCCTGTACCTCTTCTTATGACAAGAATCCTTTGGTCATCAATTCTGTTTTTAGCATTTTCCACCTCCAAATTTATTATTTTATTTTTAAAGCTGGCAACCTGATACAGTATAGGGCAAAAGAAAGAGTAAAACCATGTTTCTGGAGCTCCATCCTTATACATCCCTTCTTCGAGTACTCTCAGCCCTCATCATAACCTGTCCTCATTTTTCCAGGCTCTGACTAGTCCATAAGATAAATCTGCAAGATCATGCCTAAATTCTCTGTTATGAACTGACTCAAGTGTGTGTCCCAGTTGAAGAGTCTCTCCTGGATGAGGAAATTAGAATTTATTCTACCCTAGCTTCACTCGCTTCAACTACCTAAAACAAAAGTTTTTAATTTAATGTGTCTTTGCTTCCCCTTGCTATGACAAAAAAAACCCTAAGAAAAGCAGTTTACGGAAGACAAGATGTATTTTGGCTTACAGTTTCAGAGGTTTCAGTCCATGGTGTCTTGGTTACATTCTGGGCTGTTGTAAGGCAGCATATCATGGTATAGAACATGATAGAGCAAAAGTACCTGCTCCTGCTCAGTATAGCCAGGAAGGAGACAGAGAGAGAGAGAGAGAGAGAGAGAGAGAGAGAGAGAGAGATGAAATAAGATAAACCTGTAGAGGAACCCTCATATAATTAACTTTTTCCACTGAGGCCCCACCTCCTAAAGTTTTTATCATCTGCCAATAATGTTATGAGTTAGCAACCATGGTTTTAGCAATGCCCTTTAGGGGACATTTCAGCTCCAAACCAAAAGATGTTCTGATTTTCTTTATCAAGGGAAAAAAAGGCATTGCAAGTCTGATTAAATTCTGTTACCAGAATTTGATAGAGCAGGAAGCTATGAGGTCTGATTTCTTTTGTCAAGGACTAAAAAAAAAAGTAATAAAGAGATTGATTAAATGCTGTTAGAAAAATTGGACAGAGAAGGAAGCACCCACAGTCCTCCAGTCTCTAACTCAGATTCAGGCTTGACCAGAATGGTTTCAAAGACAACAAACATGTCCAGGATGAAGGTACCCAGAGACTTTGCAATTTTTGCTCTGTTGAATTTTCTCCACTCAGCTCCTATGTACAAATTAATCTGTCTGCCAAACCTATTTGCTCATTTCTAATATCAACATGAACACATTTATTCTTTCCACTGACAAAAAAATTATTGAATACATTTTGTGTGCTATAGATCATACTGCTGACTTATAACACTACAACAGCTAGATATGATCGGAAACTCACAGAGTGAAATGGAAAATTAATATATAGATAGGAACATGCCAATTTGTTTTGTAACTAGAGACTTCTCTACAAGAATATGATGTGTGATCAAACACTACCGTGAATGTTTAAATTCACTCATCCAAAGGGGAGAGTCGTCAGTTTTTCCTGAAAGAGGAAGAGGAGTCAGGAAAGGAACAGTTGATAATTGTATTACAAGTCCAAAGAGAGCATGTGTTGGTATAGGAGAGGAATGTGAGATTGCTATAAACAATATTATAATGTCAACAAGGCAAGAAGTTTATATTTTTTTAAACAGGATAGAGTGAAATATTTTGAAAGACTGTAAGATCATTGGATTGGACAAGGTCGCAAGCTTAATTAGTGGTGGGGTTCAGTCAGGAGCTCACTGCAGGGTCAGTCTCTTTATGTCAGCCCATGTTGGATGTTTCCTCTCAGCACAAAACTCAAGATGATTGTGTTTAATTTAGAAGCTGCTGGCTGTTCAATTTTCCCCAGAATTGCATAATTAGTTTTACTATAAAATCTTCCAAGTGAGAGATGAGATAAGAAGTCTCTCATGACACTCTGCCAGAATTTCACGTCTCTATTTAGACACTTCTTATTTATTTATCTTACTCATTTAAATTTTCTGTTTTATGTATAGAGAAATAAAACTGATCTTTTAAAACTCAAACCTGCCTATATTTATTCCCTCATCTCTTATTTGTATATTTCAAATATTGAAGTTAGTTTAGTATTTAAAATTTTGATCATTTCATTAGAAAGGTTCAAAATTTTCTCCTGGGGAAGAATATTGAATTTTTAGAACTAGTCAATGACCAATCAATTTTACCATTGAAATGATTCTCCCACCTGCTTCTTAAAAACTAGGAAAAGCTTATTCCCTGTTCTCAAATTCTCTAAAATTTTTATAGAAATGTAGTCCTTAGGAATTATCAGGCTCATTTTTAATTCAAGGGAATAATAAATACAATTAATATAAATAAAGGTCTGGAAGATGGACATCAAAGGACATTATTTATTCTGACATATCATAACTGACCAAGCCCAGTTATGCTCAAAAATAATATTCAATATTTGTGAAAATCCTTTGAAGTCTGTGAGTAAGTTTACTAGAGAAGCATTGTTGCCCACGAGGATGACACTAAGCAATAGAGACAACCTCCATAAAACATTTCTCCAGGTGGCACGTGCTTCCTCCATCTTATAGCTGTATTGTCCCTTGTAGCTATAGTATCAAGTATTGCTAGAGCAGGGAAATAACACCGAGTTTCTTTGGACATTTTAAAAACTCTGCAATGCAACCCTTATTCCCACTAATTTGACTGCAAGGTAATCTTATAGTTTGAACCTAGTTTCAAAGAAAAGGAAGAAAAATAAGGAATATACAGCATTCTTCAGGTAAAACCTTGATTGAATAATGGCATAAAATTCATCTTCATTCTTCCTTTCATCTGGGTTCCTTCTCTCCCACCTATAACTTTTATTTACTATAATCTGACCTCCATAATCTTTTGGAAAATTTAGCAATATTAAGACCATGAAGTAGGAACAAGAGGATGAAAAGAAAGAAGAAGAAATAGCAGTATTAAAATCAGGATCCTCCTTTCCTTTTCTCTCTATACCCACTGCTACTGTTCTGTCCAAGCTGAACCTTGGCCTTCTGCTGGCCAGACTCTGACTTCTGCTGTGTGACCGTGCACTAGCTACCACCTCGTGGCTTTTAATGTTCTAAGCAGGATAGTTCTCCTTTTACCCCATGAACAAATCAACCCATCTTCAAAGGCTTGTTCAAATTTTCCTAAGAATTTTAGAATTAAGAAGAAACTAGGTTCTGCATTCTCTTGATTACTTGTGTTTTTATTAATTACTGGTGCAGTATATTGTTTCCCATATTTTCCATAAGTACTCTTCACAACTGAATTATAAACTTGGTGAGGTATAACTGGTCTGACTTATTTCTCAATTCCTAATATCTAGCAAAGTGCTTGATATGTAGAGACTCACTGGGAATTAATTAAATGTACTTATTAATTTGTCATTTTACACGCATCATTACTTTCATATCTGTTACCCTGCGTATACTACAGATTCTCAATGAGCATTTACAAACCAGTTCTCTTTTTAAATATTTAAAGATGAAAAATTACTCATTGCAGGATATATATAAGTTGTGTCTTAAGTACATTTTCTAATTACTCTATTTTCTTGATAAATTGGGTTTATTTGTAATGAATTATATTTATCTACATTGCATATATTTTATTTTCAAATATACACACAGATTTCAATGCAAGTACTGAGTTCTTTTCCAGTTTGGCAAAACGAATACAAAAACTAAGATGCAACTCTTGCAAACTCTACCCTGATTTCCCATTCTACTAATATACAAATTGAAATAGGAAAAGGAATTTTAGTTGACACTGTTTAATTAATTATGTAAGATATCAGCACAATCAGAACTTAAATCAGAGCATGATATGTAAATTATATAGAATGTTGGCAGAAACTTTCTGTGTTTCAATTCTGAATGACTGAATGCCTTTAAAAATGATAAGAATTTCTAATTCCAGGCACTTTTCTTAGCTGGAACTTCTTTCATTTTATCAAAATGCACTAAATCTTAGCAAGTGGAGAGCTTCTAGTCGTTTATTTGTATGCATGTGTGTGGCTATATTCTCATCCTATTTTGTATTCATCCCAGAGGTTGTTTGAAAAACTATACACTGTTTGGGAAATGTCTTGGAATCCACATAGTAAGAGCATTTAAGCACCTAAAGACTTATCTATAAAACCTGTAGTTATATCCTCAGTTAATCAAATAATTTTTCTAATCAAATTTCGGAGAAAACATGATAATGCCAATTTTGCCAGTACTGTTTGACTTCTGAAAAGTTAGTTGTCCCAAGTTACACTCTTAAACCAATAAACTGCACTTCAGTTTTGGTAAAACAGAAAGAATAATGATAATAAAATAAGCTTTAGTTGTGAAAAAAGCCTGATCTCTTCTGGATAATCCCAACAATCCCATTTTTACTATTGAGTCCTTTTCCTTTTTCATCCTCAGACATAGAAGGACACCATGAGGCTGAGATTTAGCGCGCCTAGACCACAATATATTTCTTCTTATGAGAAGTGACCTGAAGTCCAATGGAAGAGTTACTGGGACATTAAAGGTCATGTGGTTTTCTATGCTCTACTTTCTCTAACTCTTGGGAATTTCCCATGAAAGTCTAGAGAGAAGTTTCTCTAACCTTAAAGTTTTACCAGCAGTGGAGATTTCCTTCCTTGGAAACACTGCAGATTCAGAAAGCCCTCACTTTCTTTACAGCTTACTCCAAAGGATCTTGTTACAGTGTATACCCCTGGTGTTTAATTCACTGTCAAAAAGTCACTTGCATTTATTTCAAGCGTAGTTATTTCACCATTAACTTGAAAATTCTCTCTTCTCCAGATAGAATATATTTTATTCCTCTGAGGTTTTTTCAAAGTCCATATAAATCTCTAGATTTACTTTCCCTTATAATTCTAGCCAAAGTTCTACTGTATTCAAATGATTGCGCTGAGAGAAAACTCTGAGTCCAAAGCTAATGATAGTGGGTGGATAAGGGGGAAATATTTCAAGAATATTTCTTCAGAGATTATTTGTGTGTGTGTGTTTGTGTGTGTATGTGTGTACAATGATTATTTGTCAGACAACTTGCCAGTTCTATAATCAATATGATTAAAGAACTGTCTTTTCTATTGATAACAAAAGCAGTGTGGCCAGGTGAATACCATATTGTTTATAACCACCAAATACCATACAATAATACACTGAGATACTGTATGTGACACTGTTCCCCCCAAATTTTAATTTTACTAATCATGTGGATAAGAAAATGCTGATAGGAGAAGCATCTTTGCTTTGGTTGGTGATTTTATAGTTGAAAGAACAAGGTTGTAGTCTAGAATCAGTTTTTGAGTAAGATTTTTATATGCTCTTTTACAAAAGCAACACGTACACATACACGTTTCCACCTGAAGAAATATGTATTGATCCTTTACTGTGTGACATGAATTTGTCTAGAAATGAATATATTCAATATTCTAAAACTATTTTAATCCTTGCAATAGCTCTGTGAAGTAATTTATGTCATTATCCCTTTCTGTACATAATGAAATTAAGCGTCAGAGAAGTTAGGGAATTTTCCCCAATGTCATGTAATGGCCATGTGTTGAAAATATTGGGGACCCAGCAGTGCCCTCTTTCCTCTATTGATTCTACCACCTTGAAGATACTCCTGAAGCCTGGTGTAAATTCAGTTTGAATTTGATGACTAATGAACTTCCTTTTGATCTTTTTCAGCTCACATTCCTATCTAGGTAGCTTTATGGAGCAGGACATTGCAAACTGTAGTTTCCTCAATGTACTAATTTATAATAATTTTCAGCACTTTGCACATAAGGATATAGGTAGTGTGGATCTTAGTGAAAGAATGGACAAGTTATGAAATGGAGACAGCTTTTTTAACAACCTACATTTCTGAAAATGCTTAACAACAGAATTTTCATATCCATCTTGCTCTAACTCTAAAAGGTAGGGCTACTCTTCTATTATCTTAAATACATGTATTCCCCAGTTTACAGATGTGAATGGAATAAATTTATTGCTTAATTTTTTTCTCTTAGCCAACCCAAAAGATGTATCCTGTGAAGTGCAATTTTCTGGAGTTTGTAGACCGAGGAGGGTGATTCAGCTTCCTTAATTATTGCACTGCCAGTAAATCAAAGTAATTTAAAGAGGAACAGCCTTCCAGTCATGCTATCTCGAGCTCCAGATTAGTAGTGCTTGCAAGTACAGCACAAATAATGTCGCATACATTAGAAATAGACTACTGCTTTTGCTCAGCTAATTAATAATTCTCTAATGTCTACTTTTAAACTCCCCATACATTTCAGAATGACTCTTTTCCCTCTTAACAGTTTTCTTTCATCACAGTTTTCATGTCTTTTTTATGTCTTTTTCAATCACTTGACCCTCGTGTTTGTCTTTTAATGTTGGCATTAACATTGTTTTTGACTCACGTTTTAATTGTATTGGTGATCCGTGCTTTTTCTGAATAATTTATTTAGCTTTTATTTGGCATGAACCAGAGTTGATTCAGTATAGGTAAAACAGAATTGCTACAAAATGGACCTTGTCATTTTAATCTTTCTAAGAACAGTTTTGTTATCTGCTATTGCATTTTGTACTACTAAACCTTATTTTGTGTTTAAAAGGAGTTGGCTCATCCTCTTACATGAAGTGTGAACAAAAATGCTCTTTACTCATTCTTTATTTTTCTTAGCTTTCCACATGTCATTCCTCTTCTTCATATCCTCGCTGGTTTTTCTTTCTAAAATAAATAGCTTGCCCAAGATTGTGCTACCAAGAAAATATCCATTTCCAAGTGATTTAGGAAAGTCTATATATTCTTTTCATGACATTTCTATTAGGATTGCAGTGATTTTCTTATGCAGAGAACTCATCGTGTAGGTAATCAGAAAAATGACTCCCTCTTTCCTGTGTGTTTTGCTTTTTCCTATAATGCTTATACAGTCGAGCTCATATGACTGATAATTTGTACAGGCCCTTGCAGTTTGGAAAGCACTTCTACTTACTTGGATATATATTTCTTTCATATTGATGATAAGATATAACTGAAATCTGGCTTTACTTCAAAATAAAGAAATTAAATATTTCAGTCAAAACCAGAAAGTTTTCAATAATAATATATACAATTACCATGTTAAAATCATTAAACAATATTATTAATCATTATTTACAGGTCCACTATAGAGGCAATCAAGACTCAAGACAATAGTCTATTTTTTTCTATATTTCACCCCGACATATTAACTTTCATTGTTCTGTATTATAGGCTATGGCATGTATATGTCAAATATTCCCAGAATATTAGCCTGTATAATACCATTTTATGGTGTAGCATTCTTGGGAGATAGTTAGATGCTATGGGTGAGTAGTTATAGCACTGCATTTAAGATTTGAAAATGAGTTTAAAATGTTTTGGGAATATCTGTAATTCAAAACTAGCTTTATTAGATTTTAAAATAGATTCTACAGTCCACTAATCTAAAATATGAGCTACATAGCCTATAATGAAAAATAAGATGAATATTCAGTGTAGTGGTTAATTTCTTAGAGTTAATTACCATACAGTCAAACCCTTTTTATAACACCTTGTTAGTGTATATCATCTTTGGAGACAAACAGAATCACTATATTTGAATGCATATGTTAAATAATGAGATACATTAGATTTTACTAAATACATTTAATGATACAATTATTATTGTTGGCACTTTAAATAAATGGAATTTTAAATATTGCAGAGGACTTTAATTTTCTCAATAGAAAAGAAAAGATAATTGAAAATTAATGAATAATGCAATATATACCTCCATGCAAAATATTTACAGGAATTGTTTGCCTTAGTGGGTATTTAGTAAACTAAGTTCAGCTCTGATTGCAACAAACAATTTAACAAGCATTTATAGGGCATATACTACTCTGTCTCAGGCTCTGAAGATACCAAGAGAAATAAGTTGTTCCCCACTATCAAGACAGTCTCATTCTGATTATTATCAGTATGTTCTATGTGAAGTATGAAGTATCTGAAAAATATTGTGGAAATACAGTGGAGTCTAAACATTCATTCTCACTGTATTAACAGTGGCTTGAGGTATTTTAAGGTTAAAAAATATTAGAGAAAATTCTATGTGACAGAAGCTGAAGCATGAACAGGAAGGATAATCCTGGCCGAAGAATGAAAACAAATTATATTTGGGTTCCTAAGGCCCACATAAGTCCAGTTTTCACCCACCAGGGTATTAACACATTTGTCAGATAAAATTTGCAACATATTTAAAGAAAAAATATGTTAGTACCCAATGTAGATATTCGTAGGTATTTGATGGTCTTACAATTATCATGAACCATAGCAACTAATCAGGGAAACAAAGGAAACCTTTAATAAGAAGCTTGGTACACCAAAAGGGCATGTGGCTACTGGGCTTGAATTTCTCCTCGTTTTCTGTTTTTGGGTATTGTGCTGTTGGAGACCGATTAAGTAATTACAAGGAATGATGATTATTAGCTTACTGTTCACGGTTCAAGTATCTCCGGCTGAGTCATCATTTCCAAGGTGAAACTTCAACTCAAGTTTCCAAGGCTGGCACCTATGGTTATGTTTTCTTCCCCTCTTTTCATAATATATCTGCTCATGGGGCCACTCACATAAGGCAACTCAGACTACAAGTTTATAGCAGCGTCATATGTTACAAAAAGGAAGGAGGAAAAAAACATTGTAAAAAATGCTACCTCTGAATTATTTATTATTCATTTGCTTGTATCTTTATAATAGTCAGGTAAGAAGAGGCTGTCTCTCAGCAGTAATCCTGAAGGGATTTTTAAAATTGGAGATCTAATGAAGTTGAAAGAATTATTTAAGAATGATAATATATATATATACATACATACGTACATTTTTATTGTATTTAAGAATCAAAAACAGGTACAGAGATTCAAGAGGATGGTCGGTAGGGTCTTGGTACTAATTTCTAGTTAATAGTCAGAAACTGAAAAGAAACAAGCCTCATTTCAAATGTGGCTGTATTAGTAACTCAGTTTGATGTAGGCTGTGTTCTTGCTCCGCTGACATTTTTCTATTTCCACTGATGCTGTGTCCTAATACTATGCACTGTTATCTAAAATTAGCTGTAAGTATTGTTTGTATTTTAATTAACTGTATGTACAAGCCTTCAAATTGTGTGCAGGTGCTTACACATGTGCCCAATAATTTCTTCTTTCTTGGTCTACATGAGCTCTGCTACTCTGTGGCCTTTGTCTGTACTATATTATCTACAGTTCCATTTGGTGCACTTCTTGGTAAACATTCCCTAGCCACAGCAACTCATGCCTTGCCACTCACACCTTCAAAAAAGAAGGTGTAACACTATGCTATTGCTGATGTCAACCATTAAGCACCCACCTTGTACTAAGACTCTGAGGATTTCCCTTTCCATCCATTTAATACTCAGTAGGAACAGATGAGCATTGGAACTGCCATGCTTTTCTATTCAGTACACTGAAAACCAGTAGCAGATAACCTGCTAAATATGAAATGAGAATTTTTTCACCACACTCCAGTCAGCAGTCATTTGTTTATGTTTATAATTTTCAAACTCCAGGACAGAGATATTCTCAAGCCCTAGAAAATATCTTTTGTATAAGAGTTACAGTGTGTATTTTGCAGGGCTGATGACTTCATCCTATCCATTCATTCTGGTACTGTCCTCTGTAATAAAATGTGTTCTCAAAATAGCTCATCTTAATTATCATATATTTTTCTGCCCCTGAGGAACTATAGTCTAGCAGTGGCTTACATAATTTTCAAAAAATGCATGCATTTCTTGGAATTCCTTGGTTGCTTTAACTTCATTCTTAAAATCTGTGATATACTTGAAATTTCTAATTACCTTAGTAAGCTTTTATTTTTTGTTACTGAACAGTCCATCAATCTCTTATTCTTGCCCCAAACTATAATGATGATGCTTTATTGACTTTGTGAATTTTCTGCCATTTCACATATTTTGGCTTATAAAGTACAAGTTTACATGAATCCATACATAATTCCAAAATTTAAGCAGTACAGAATTATACAAAACCTTCAGATCTCTGCTCACATACTCTAAATCATAACCTTGCCCAGAACTAAACATTCTAAAAATATGCAATACATTTTCCAAGCATCTAGGTATGTGTTTACATAAATAATATGCATATAACATGAAATAGACAGATACATTAACTTACACAACCATATGTGTTGTTCTGTGATGTTCTTTATTTAGCCTTATGCCTGATATGTGATTATATGGTAATACATACAGTATGTTTCCACTTCATTCTCTTTTAACAAATTCTAAGTATTCTATAATGGAAACAATACATTTTTAAACAATAGTCCTACAGTGTAACATTCAGTTGGGTTCATATTTTTTAGCATTAAACTGATAAAAGTGAAAATTCTTGTTAGCATATGTTGGCATATGTTGGCATTCTGTGTGATAATTTCTTTTTTTTTCTTTTTTCTTTTTTTCTTTATATATTAATTGGTACATTTTAGGTATACAATACATTTACATTTATCATTGGGTGTCAGTTATCTTCCAAATAGACTTTACCAATTTACAAACCAACCAGAGTTTTCAACATTAATCTATTATTAATAGATTATTAATCCATTCAATTTTGTCAAACTTATGACTGAAAATGTATCTCATTGTTATTTTCATTGTTCTTATGATAACTAGGGTTGAATTATTTTCATTTGCTTTTATATTTAATTAACTGTGGTATAAATTCCTGATAAAACTTGTGTCCATGATTTATTTCAATTGAGTTGACTTTTTATTACTTTAATAAAAACTGTTTATGAACTATGGATAGTCATCCTTTGACTATGTGAGTAATTTTAGTTGTGACTCTCAATATTAACAGTATATATCTATTTTTTATTTTTGTATCTTTATACATGTGGATATTAAACTGCCTTAGGTCAAGGTCTTTCATATCTTTCTCATTTTCTTCAGTACTCAAGAAAGAAATAAGAAATACATACTTAACACCGATTGTCAATTGTGATGATGACTACACTAGCAAAATTAAGACATGAATTGGCAGAAATGCGCCACTGGTTCCAGGGTTAAGGCCAGAAGTGACATAGACAGCAGTAGATTTTCAAAGGCTTGCATTATGAAGTCATGTCCTAAGTGTTATTTCACCTGGCTATATGCAGAAGCCAACGAAAACGTTTGGACACATTTCACTTGTCAGCACTTGTGTTGCACAATTTTTTAAAAAATAATTGTCTTTATTTAATAAAAACCTCCTCTACATACATATTTATAAGCACATGACATTGTGCAAATTTAGCATGCAAATAAAAACACTTGTGAGTGAACAGAGGTGCTAGTCTTCTCAAGATCGGTCCAAGCTTCAAGCAAACTGCAGCTGGCCTTTTCTCATATTTCCCCATTCTCTGGCTCCCGATTAACATAAACACTTCACTGCTGAATGGGTTTACTTCTTATTTGCCAGATCCTTAGGTAACACCCAATGTGTTCCACACCCCTAGTCTAGGAGGTATGGTTTGTGATTTGGAAGTAAATGATTTTCCCTAAATGATATATTTACAAAAGGGCTAATTTTTAATCACAGTGTTACTCAGTTTGTAGAGACAACACTTTTTCTTTCATTCTGCATATGTGCTGCACATACACATGTACATTATGTATGTGCTGTAAACATACTGGTAGCTCTCCTTGCTTTATTGTCCCTTTTGTAGTGGGATTTAGGGGGTGGATAGAAGTAAATTTGTTTTCTCAAAGCTGTCCTTCATGATTTGTGTGTGTGTGTGTGTGTGTGTGTGTGTGTGTGTGACTATGGCCTTCCCCAGAGAGAGGTAAATATATGTTATACAATAAAGTTCAAGTTATTTGATTCCTCTTCAAATCTTTAGATGTACCACCAAATATCAAGATACTATAATAGCCATTTATAATCATAACAACAGCAACAATAATGATAATAAACATTTAACCTTTTAGGATATCTCTACTTTCTGTGGAGAATGTTAGTGACAAAAAAATTAATGGTACAAATTTTCTGGACTCTTCTGATTCAAATGGGCCTCTCCAATTGTACTACCAAATCGTGTCAAAATTTTCAAATGATAAAGAAACAATTTATAAATTTAATGTAAATATAGCAAAGCTATTAAATGTATATAGCTTTTATACATTATATAAGATCTACAATTTTACTTATAATTAATATGAAAATAAAGCACAACTGTATTTACTAAAGCATTTCAATATATGAGAGGGATAATAGGTTACAGTTCAGTTTCAGTGCCTACTACCACTTTGGTAAATTAAGAATATGTCACTCATATTTTCTAGCCTTGAATTTTTTTCTTCTGCAAAGCAAAGAGGTTGAAATTGGCAGTATTGTAATATTGCTGCTATCTGCTAAATTCCATAAAAGTATGATCTTATTACTTTAGATGATTACAAAGGTTTATACTTTTTATAGCTTTGCATTTATAATACCTTGTTTGATATCATATTTGTAATTTATTCAAAGCCAAGTCCTGCTCAGGAATACAGCTTCCCAATTATGACATTATTTCAATGCAAAAAGAACAGTATGTTTTAAGATGATCCTTTTTTTGATAGCATTTATATGAGCACATTATATCAAAAATGGGGTTTGTCTGTGTTTCCAAGTGTATTTTATTTTCTCTTAGAGCTAATTTATCAATGGGCTTGTTGTTTTCTGACTACTTTATCTTAAGAATATGTTTTAAAAAACAGTGCATTGCTTTGTGGGAAATAATGACTCCTGTGTAGTTATTTTAATAAAAGTCCTATTGTTAATCTCCTTCCTGCTATTCTTTTCCTTCCAATTGTCACAAATATGTAAGTAGAATAGCTTTCTGTGATGCTAATCTAAGAACTTTAGCACATGTGGTTAATTGTGTTTTGGATTGCTTAATTTTTACACATTTTCCTTCAGAACTTCAGTAATCCTTTAATATAGGTTGAATGTGCATGTGAATATTTTAAAAATAATTATGTGTTTAGTGGGTATAAAGAT
Source organism: Heterocephalus glaber (assembly GCF_000247695.1). Next base: position 41,383,252 of record NW_004624732.1, on the reverse strand, counting down.
TCTTCTTGGATGGATAAAAGGTTCTAGAAATAGATATGGTAATTGGTGCATAGCTTTGTGAATGCACTAAATGCCACTAAAATGTACACTGAAAAATGGTTAAAATGGTAAATTTATTGTACAGACTTTACCACCACCACCACCACAAAAAGCATCAAAAAGCTATTACCTTAATTATTTCTGGAGTTATTGGCAGTATCCAAGGAAAATGCTTTCCAGGAAGACAAAGAGTCAGAAAATACTTTACATTATAATTTGTGGCTTTCTCTATGGTGGATTCTATATGCCTAACTCTCCTCAAGCAAGTCTGCTGTAATAATGATTTCAAAGTCATATCTGTGTCTCAAGGATATAATGACCTTAGTGGGTCTATTAATTTCATATCCATGTACATGTTTATAGTTCTTTCCTTATAGCCAAAATATTCACCTCTGTCATTTTGATGAAATGGATGTAAATGAAATACACAAGTATAGTCACTAGAACAAGAAAAAACCATTTCAGAAATTGAGCTGGCAACCCCACAGGTTTGCAAAGCTTTCTCCTTTGAGATGGTGTGTATTATGCAATATTTATCTGTTTACGATAAGCTAATTATCATGTTATTCTAGGAATGATAAAAGTGATATAAATGAAGGGATACAAGGAGTTATTAAGAATTGTATTTGGGTGGAAAGTTTTGAATTTGAAGATGAAAGTCAATTGGATACTACAGAAAATGTGAAAAATCATAAAAAATTTGATCTTCATTAATCTAGAACATATTTAGAGGTTAGTAGTTCAAATTATCACACTTCTTTAGGATGGTGGAGAAAAGAATACATTCATCTGAGACAATAAGTTATATATACAGTTATCTCTTCCACTATAGTTTCATCCAGTTCTTTAAGCTAAATTAAATGCAAGACTCTATTTGGTAGTAGGTTCAACTACAAAACAATTTAAACATATGTTAAACGCCTTCCTTTACTCTCCTGCAGTTTATTTGTAAGTTAAAAATTTGTATTTTAAAGCAGACTCATGGGGCAATTTAAAAGTAACATACACATTTGTATGAGATAGTATAGTCCTACGCCGGCTGTTCTCCCATCATCTGTATATCTTCAGGAATTGTTCAGTACAGAGAAACATTTCATGGCTAGGCTTAGTCAGGTAATACTTTGTTGATAGATTAAAATTCAGCAGTAACAAGGTTGGAACCTTTAAGAAAAAATCCATAGATACTTGATAGAGACTAACAGAGAGGAATGAAAATGATGAAACAAATCAGATGTCCCAGGTAACGTGGGCCCTTCTGATGGGAAGTTAAGATACAGAGGCCAACATTCCGTATTCACCTTCTCTCAAGGAAGTTACTAGTTTACTAGTGACTTCTTCTATGCTTACTGTGATAGCATAATTCACTACTGTTTTTAAATTATATTTTATCTGACCAGCCTAAGAAGGGAGATGTGTACAATCTCTGCTAAATTAAAATTAAAAAATGATTAAATCTCTCTATGAGACTGCACTGGAATTCAAGTGGGAACCGCTAAGTTCAAGATATAAAGAAGCTCTGAGGGTGACAGCTGAAATCATTGAAAGAATCCACTGTGAGAATTTTTGTCTGCGAGCTTGATTTTATCCCTGCAGGTTTGCTTAAGAGATTTCCTTCTCCTTTATGCTAGGGACTTAATATCGTTGTTTCCCGCAGCCTCGTTCTTTTCACCTTTGCCTTCAGCACTGTGGAAATCAATATAGTATGCACTCTGTGTTCTGTGCATAATATCTGTAGTTTCCTGTGTGCAGTGGTCCGGGATTCTGTAGATACTACGTAATCCAATAGCCACAGTGGGGCCCATTTGTCCAATGTAACATTTTCCACATTGGCGGGGAACATTACAATATTGCTGTAGGTAGTAGAATATTGTTTTTAGTTAGCGATAGGTGGCTGAAGGTCTTGGATGAGGTTAGTATATTATTTTTGTTTTGTGGGTGCTTTTGAAGATCGCATTGATCCAACTCATGAAAGCATTGACATGGGGTGGGATTGCTCTTCTCTCATGCCATGTTTTCTTACCATGTTAGTGACTTCACTCTTGGTGGGAACAGAGGATTTAATCAAATAGTTGACTATGTATCTATTCTCTGCAAGAGTCATAGGAAGGATATGGATAATCTGTTGGAACAAAGAAGATTCTACCAGAGTCTTTCTTTCATATATTAACCTTAGATTCAGTCTTCTCACTTGGAAATTTAATTTCCCAAATGGTGCGTTAAAGAAATCCAAGCTATATTTTGAGATAAATGCTGAAAATACTAACCGTATAAGATTTTCAAAAGGAGAGAAGAATGGAAGTAGTAGATTTGTAACCTGTTTTCAGGGCAAGAATCTTGCTTAGACTAGACAGAAGAAAAGTAATTCTGCTTATATGAGATCCTATCTTCTTTATTGTACTAACTACATATTTATAAAGTATTCCAGCCAAGAGAAATAAAACCATAGTGCTGGATTTGAGCAGGAATGGAGGTAAACATGACTCTTGCCACAGAGTTTACTATGCAGGAAGTTAGAATACCAAACAGCTAATTTAAAGTGTTATAAGGAAGCGCAAGTAATTAACCTAGTCTGGGAGTTCAGAAAGAGCTCCCTAAAAGAAACAATATTTAAACAGGAGGTATAGAGATGGTAGCGGTATTTCAGATAGTTTGCTATATTAAACATTGGAGGTTTCTCACCATCTTCTTTATCCCCCCAGTAGTTATATCTATCTACTCGGGGGAAACGGAGGGTACGAAATATAATTTTGCATTTAAAAACATTAGGAAATCTTGTTTTTCCAAAGGCAACAGGTACATAAAAAGTCATCAGTCATACTAAATTAGAAAATAAAGTAGTTATCACATAGAAATATAGTTTATCCCCTATGGAGTGTATGACCTTTGTATGACATTATTCTCACGTGTAAGTGAAGATAATGCCTATTTTACAGACTGGTTGTCCAAACCTTATAACTGATATGCATAACTCATATTCTTTTAATTTGTAATTTCCAACTGACTGAACATATTGAGCATAGTTTTATGTACTATTGATGTTTGGACATGTGTCTGTTCAAGTCTTTTGCCCATTTTTTAATCAAATTGTTCATTTTTTTTATTTTGTTTTGAGTTTAAGAAAACACACACACAATCTTTATAAGACATAACTTCTAAATGTTTTCCCTCAAATCTGTAGTTTGTCATATTCTCTTGACATAATTATTCACAGAGCAAACATTTTTAAGTTTAATCCAGTTTGGCTTATGAATTACTTCTCAATTATCCTTTTGGTGTTGTTTCTTAAAAGTTCTCTCCAAACCCAAGGTCATCCAGATTTTCCGTTATCTGTTACTAGTTTTAAAGGTTTGAACATATTTTGATCTATGATCCACTTTAAGCTAATTTTTCATGGCTGTAAAGTCTGGCTCCAGTTTCATATTTTCACATGTGGATTGCAACACTATTTGTGAGAACATTTATTTTGATATGCAGTTCCCGGATGGCTGATCAAACTGAACATCTTTACATATGGTGTTTGTGACATAGCATGAAAAAGTATTTTTTCTCTGTTTATTACCTTTGCTGTTTAACACAGGTGAGTTGGTCATATTATATAGGTCTCTCCCTGGGCTATCTTATTTATTTCTGAATGTTTCCTCAAGGATCATGAGTTTTTAAAATGCTAATACTATGGGTCAATCCTCCATATACCTAAAATAATAGGGATTAAATCTTTGCCAATTGAGTCTTCCCATAAATTTAGGAAAAAAATATTATTAATTGTGCCATGTAAATACAAACACTATAAAGTTAAGTTAAATCTGTTTTTTTTTTCCTTTTTTTATTTTTAAGACAAGTTCTCGCTATGTAGTTCAGCTTGACTTCACTATGTAGCTCAGGCTGGCCACCATGCCTGACTAAATGTGTTTTCTTAATGCTTTTGAAACATTCAATTTTAAATTGGAATTCTCAACATAATTCTACATAACTGATCTTACAGTTTCCCAGGTAGGACCTAAAATACTTCAAGGGAGAGTTCTCAAAGCTATATATATATAAAAATTTTTTTTTTGGTACTGGGGATCGAACTCAGGACTTTGTGCTTGTGAGGCAGGCATCCAAACCACTGAGCTAAATCCCTGACTCATGAAGCTATATTCTTAATAAAATTTTTACATGATTTTTATGCTCAGTTACATTAAGGTAACAGTAATGTATGTGAAAGTAATTACAATAATCAAAATATGTAATAGCACATGGAAGCATACATGGTTTATTTCATTTGTTCATTCATTTATTTAACAAATATCTATTGGGCTCCAAATAATATATTAGGCGTTTTTCTTGGGGATTAACAAGTAAATAATTATCCCTGCCATGAAGGGGAACACATTCTTATGACAGACAAAAATTAATGAGTAAGCCAGGTGTGGTGGCACATGCCTGTAATTCAAGCACTGGAGAAGCTGAAGCTGTGAGTTGAAGGCCAGCCTGTGCTACATAATATGTTCAAGACCAGCCTGAACTACATAGTGAGACCCTGTCTCAAAAAAAATAGGTAAAACAAGAAGCATAAAAGAGTGGTAAAAAAGATTATAGAATATTTAATAGAGCAGTTATTATTTTTATAATCATTGGTGTGTTTTTATCTGACTTTCTTTTGACTTTTCTTTAGCACTAATTAGAATGGATGTGTGATCCAATACATTTTTTTTAAATCCATTATCTCAGGCAATTGAAATGTCCTGTCATTTAGTATAGCATTAATTACATCATTCAAGGTACCTTTCAAGGTTTTAATAATTGCATGCATGTCTGCTGAATCATGTTGGCATTGTATTGGTGGCTTGAGAGGACTTCATCAACTGACTTTAAAATAAACAACATTTTAATTGGAATTTCTATAACTTAAATTACTTAGAATAAATTTTCTACTAGAAATAAGAAAAGTTTTAAAAATTTTAGTTCCTTTAAAGGTATTTGTGAAAAGAAGATAGGGAAAATGAATAATACTAAAGACTGGTTTTGAAATTTTATTTTAAATTGTACTTAAGTTGTAAATATGAAAATCTGTTGGCATTTTTTTATTATGAAAGATGAATAAATGGATATAATTTATAAACAGTAAATATATTGCCAACAGTATTTTAACATTGTTGCATTCTATGACAACATTTTTTCCCCAAATCAAATACATGCTACACGCTATGTAACTATTGTGCAGCTGAACTCCCTTTCCATCGTCAAGAATCTTATAAATAGGTATCAAAGATATATATTAGCTATTTCAAATAAAAACAAACCATGGTTTTGTGGAAAGAATCGAGTATAACAATAGTCTAGACCTCTTTTATTAAACTAGGCATTGATATATTTAGAAGTATTACTTACCCACTCTGAATGTCACTTTTCCTATAAAAAATGACACCTTATTACTCACATTTCTCCTAAAGTTCTACAATATAATATCTACTGAAATACTATATTATTATTCATTAAGGTTGGCCTACAATAAATAAAAGCTACCTGAGTGAATAAAAATAGCATCCTACTGACCAGCTTTAAGAGTTCTCAAATAAGGATTTGTTGATTCTATAAATAGCTTCCTATACATTATATACCTTTATATTATATACTAATTTTATTACATGCAGTGTGTTAATGTTCTGTGTAGCAGTCTGGTTTCTGAGGGTATTATAAGTTATAACATGTTTCTGTACACCTCTGGTGATGAAAGAATGAGAACTTTGTGATATCATATTGCTTACTTATTAACTTATACTAGAGAGGGAAGTCTAATGTAAAACCATAATATGTCCACATAAAATCGAAGGTATTTTTCTCTGAGACCAAATTTCGAAAGTCTTATCTTACTCATATTACTAACATGAGATTAGGAAAGATAAAACTTAAGCAGTGAGCAGGCGAAAGTGTGTGTAAATTACTACTTTTTTTTTCTGGATAGCACTTCTCTAAAATTTCCTACAATCCAAATAAGAAAAGAGTCCTTAGACTTTAATATATTCACAAGTAATTATTTATATTTAATCTTTACAACTGATTCATATCAATGATGCAGTATATTTGATAAGAATTGCCAGAATGTGATTGTTTTATTAGTTCGGAATTTATTTGGACATGGGCAATGTGAGTCAACATTAATGTTTTCCTGAAAACTTTTTTAAATTAAGTGATCCTAACTTGAGAATAGATTTGAAAATGCACCTTCTTAAATGTTTGATAAAGTATCATTAGGAAAAATGGGTACTTCCCTCCATAACTGCTTTTTTTATTAATTATATTGGTACGTTTAAGGTATACAATATAATGACATTCATCATTGGAAATTTGAAGCCTTATATAATTCATCTTGGTTCTTACTTTTCCCCATTCTCCTGCCTTCCCTTCAACCCCTCCACCCCTCCCTATCCACAAAGACTTGAGGAACCCTACTCCACTGCTGGTGGGAGTGTACACTGGTGCAACCACTGTGGAAATCATTATGGAGATACCTCAAAGAACTAGGACTGGAAGTCCCATTTGACCCAGCTATTCCTCTGCTGGTTATCTTCCCCAAAGAATTAAAAGAATCATACCACAGCGATATATGTGCGCCCATGTTCATAGCAGCACAATTCGTGATAGCTAAAACTTGGAAACAACCTAATTGCCCCTCAACTGGAGACTGGATAAAGAAAATGTGTTTGTTTGGTTTTTTTTATAAAATGGAGTATTACTCAGCCACAGAGAATGAGAAATTAGAGACATTTATAGTTAAATGGATGCACATTGAGGTGACACTCTTGAATGAAATAAATAGGACACAGATGTGTAAATACCGAATAGTTTCTCTAGTGTGAGAAACTGAAAGGGTAAATAAGGACTAAAAGTTATAAATAATAGATAACGTGAAATAGGAAGAAAAGGTACAAAGCGAAGGGGAAATGGGAGGGGCAGGGGAAAAGAAAGAAGGGAATGGAATTAATATGAGAAAAAGAAAAAATGGAAACAAAGTCATAAATGCTTTTTTGAGTCATCTTAGCCAATTCCAGCTGGACTTGCCATAGCCTTCAAGGACAAGTTGATGTCATGCTGAACTATATTTGTTATGCTGATAATCAAGATCATTGGACCTGAAACTCTGCCATCTTTCTTTTGTATGATTGACCTTGTTATTTTAAATTGTGAATGTTGGGGGGGAATTTGGCTAAGCATCTAAAAATCAGAACACTTCAGAGCTCAGCAGTTCGTAGTAGACATTAAGGTCAGATCAGATGCCAAATAACCTGACAAATTTGGAATAAGCAGCAGGACACTACCTAGAGACTGTCACGAAACAGCACAAAATAGAGCTACTACCAATCCTTTTCATTGTCTGGCTGACATTATTAGCAGAGACAATGAACTCTTGCTTTTTACTTTCCAAAGACACTGTACAGATACACAGTGCATCAATAAAAATGGATTCTTACATACTCCTGGAATAGGGAATAGTTAATGCAGTCATTTGTAATGTGAATCACATTACGGATGAGATAGCAAGAAGGTGAGGTTCAGAGGGCATTTTCTAAGTAGATATATTGAAAGATGTATACCAGAACCCCATACTACCTGCTGAGGAGGGAGTTCTAACAAGACAGTTAAGTACAGTAATTGACATAAAAGTCACATACATCAAAAAAATCCATTTAATCTTTATTCCACTCTTTTAAAAAATGTACCATTCTAAGGTCTATTAAAAGATTTAAAAATTGGATCCATGCTGTGATGTTCATAGATGAGTAATTTAAACATATAGAATTTTTGAATTCATAACTTTTTCTCTTAAATTTATAATAAATACTGGAAATTATGCATTTATTAGTTAAATCTCCTTCCATAAAATGAAAATGAATACTACTTCAGTGAATTTTTTTTTTTTTTTTGGTACCAGGGATCGAACTCGGGTGCTTGCACTTGCGGGGCAGGTGGTGGAACCACTGAGCTAAATCCCTGGCCCACTACTTCAGTGATTTTGATAGATCTAGTTCTCCTTCATTTTTCTTTTTATACTCCCCTAAATATTGTCCTTATTTCTTTATTTTCTATCAAGCCAACAGAGAAATATCTCTGACAAAATTATGAGAAGTATTCTATTTGCTCCCTTCCCCCAATAAGGGCATTCTGAGTACGCCTAAAATTTAAGTTAGCTAAATTTTAATGAGTATAGGAAAGTAATATTTATTACTTTCCAAAATATCCTTAATGTACACATGCCAAAACAGTTATGCAATTATTTTAATTTCATTTATACATTGAGGGAATATGTCATGAGATCATCAATATCTGGAAATTCACTTCATGGAACAACCATTTTCATTACAACCATAGTGAAATTTTCCTTTAACTCATCTGTACATTTAATTCTAACCTAACTGCTTTGGTGTTTTCTATCTATTCAAATCATTTATCATAAATGCAATAAGAAATGGTCAGATTTCACCATTATTTACATTAATTTTGTACTCAGAAATAAAGTGATTTAAAATTCATAAATATTTCCCCTCTTTATTTAAAATCTATTTGCCAATTGAGAAGAACTTCAAAGCATTGCATTGATTCAGTGGCATTATTGTGAGTATTAATGAGCATTATGGATCACTATATATAATTTTACATATATCTTTGCATGTAAAAAGCATGAGGAATGAAACTCAACATTTATTGACTATAGAGACAATCCTACCGTTTCATTTTTTCAAATACAAATCCTGATGTAAATAAAGAGCATTGTGCCATTATATGGCTGGAAAACATGGCCTTAGAGTTGAACACAGGAGAAAATGAATGTATACTAGTCAGGTGTGGGGGTGTATGCCTGTAATCCCAGCACTCCTAAGGCTGAGGCTGGAGGATCACTTTGAGTTTGAGGACAGCTTAAGCTATGTAATGATTTTAAGGTCAAGCTGAAATATATAGTGAGACCCTGTCTCAAAAAAACAAAAGAAAACAAAAAAATAAAAAGTAATGTATATTGTATCATTTGTTTCTAATAGCTAATATGTCTGCAGTTACCTTCTGAGGGGAGAAAATATCTTCATCCCTTCTTCTGCAGGACATTTCTCTTTGTTTTATGGTATGGAGAATTAAAATGATCATCTTTTGAGAGATGAAGAAATTCGTATCTTTATTATTGCACTTGGATTGTTAGAATAATCAGTGTTATATCCCAGTTGCTTAAAAGGCTGTTTGTAAAGAAGGAAGGTATATGTCATACATTGCTCTTTTGCTACTCTTTATTATAGTCTTGCATGGATGTACAAATATATTGACTTTAAAAACATAGCCAGTTATAAATTGCATGTTATGATTATTGCAGGCAATCATTAAATTAGCTCTTTTAATTTGTTAATAAGATAGTTTTAGAATGAGGGGACACTTTTTCTCAACTTGAGCTCTAAGAGGACATATGCTTTCTCTAGAAATAAATAAAGGTTCTTTCTCTGTGTTCTGCCAGTTTAGTCTTGTATCCCCAAAGAATCCATGCATTTATCCTCGAATCTTTTCTTCTATTTATGGAAAGAAAGGCTGTTTTTGGTTCTTTTGTTGAACTAAGCTCTAAATAATTTGAATTCATTAATTTACAAGCTTTCTTAGGTTCTCAATAGCTATTTTTAATATATGGTTGATTATTATACTTTAAAAAACATAATTTTCTAATACATATTTAAGTGAAACTAATCAAATAGATTATAATGCAAATTAATTGAATTGCAGATTCATCTTAGCTTTTCTTTCCTTCACTCAGTCAAGAATTTCCCTTAGCTCCTACCTTCCTAATGTTTTTCATGTGCATTTTTTATCCATTATTTTAATATCCACTTGTTAAGATCAAGAATCCCAAACCCTAAGCTGGATATGAAAATAAAACACTGATTAGCCGCTCTGGTTATTAAGGAGTTCACAGGCTACTGTGTAAAACTAATATGAAAACGAATGAGAGAACTAAGTGTGTCAGTATAGGCAAGGAATAAATTGACAGGGTAGTATATGTGCAAGACTAGGTTCTTTTCTTATAAGGAAAAACAATACCCTAAAAAACTCAAGAAAAGCAAGTTGGGATACGGAAAAGATTTTAAGTAAACAAAAGTTACACAGATTAGGAACAAGTTACTTATCAGTAATCAGTAGGGGCCTAATAGAATAATTCACTTTAGGGAACCGTAACAGATAAAATCATTTGAATATTCCCCGTAAGTTTTTATTTTAATGCAACTCACTTGAACTCTACAAGTTTGTTTCTCTCTTACTACCTCAAAACTTCATCTTTATATCATAGTTCACATTCTAGGGCAAAAACATTAATGCAGTTGGCTTAGCTCACCCTCTGGATGGACTCCTTCAGTGCCTCCATTGATCCTATAAGATGGGGTGCAGACAAATTACCTTGGCCCCTAGGTCCAAGGATTCAGAAGGTACTGTGGACAGAAGTGTCAGGTAAATTCAGCACACCAAAACATATCTAGTGTCAAATCCTTTCCACTTCCGGTGCTAGTCCCATGGCTTGTTATTGTTAGACAGTGGTAATAGCTTTCTGTCTTACTGTCTGACTAAAGAGAGAGACTTCAGATAGCCCCACAAAAATCCATTTCATTTTGTAAATATTCTCATAGTATTTAGTTTTTATTTCTAGTTTAGCTTTGGTCACTTAAAATTTTGCCTACTTTTAGATAGATATAGGAGGGACTCAGTAAATGTTTAATGCGTGAAGGCAAAAGTGAGTGAGTTATAAAAATGGTTTACCTTGTCTTACACATAAAAGGCATTAAACATTTTAAATTGAAATTAATAGAATTTAATGAATTCAAGGCAGAGAGAATGTCTCATCTTAAAAGGAATCTAGGGAAGAAACTAGGACTCTCAGATGCATCTTGTTATAATTATTATCACCTCTAATTTGTGAAAAGCTGTGATACAATCCCAACTAGTGGGGAGAAGCACCAGAAGGCACTGTCATTTCCAATTGAAAGACAAGTCTTTTCTCTGCACTCTGCAAGCCTCGAAACAAAAGCATGCCCTGGGGTCCATGCACACTGGGTAACTGAACAAGGCAAAGACACAGTGCTTCTCCTAAAGCCTTTTGCAAGCTTTGTCTCTTCTGCTTCTCATTGCAATGGATCTATAGTATTTCTTGCTTCAGTATATTTCTATAGTATATTTTACTTGAAAGATACCTTAGACAGCCTATAAAACTACTAATCGTACCTTTTAGATCTGTTTGTTTTTGCTTTTCTTTTGCTTACATTAAAAAAATTAAGATATGACAAAACACTGATGATGTTAAAGTTAAGTACAAGATACATAGGAGTTTATATACTAGTACATTTTTTGTGTTTAAAATTTTATACTAGAAAGTCAAATAAAAATGACAAAAGATAATAAAGTTAATTTTTTCAAAGAATAGAATTTCTTCTGCTTTTCCTATCTTTCTACTCCACCAATATTATATGATTTATTTGAACACTTATTATAGGATAATTCCTTTTGTATTATCTGAAGAGGAAAACTTGTCTTCTCTTACCTTACCTTACCTTATGAGAGAAGACTAAGAAAAGGCTAACAGAGGAAAATGTTAATAACTGTGAGAAATCCTGGTAATCTTGTATAGAAATAAAAATAACCATACTGATTCTGAAAATTATTTCAAAAGCTAACAAGCACAGCCCTATCCTGTGGTTCCACCAAATGATACCTCACCATATTAAATTAGACCTTTGAAATTGTATCAGGAAAAATAAGGATAGTCATATAAATCTGTCTATTTATTTTTCATTATGGTTTGATACAGTATAGCAATAGCAGAGATAGCAACTGTGTTGATCTTGTTTTGGTCCCCAATCTTCTTTTGTTTGTTTGTTATATACTTATTGAAGACCTCAGTTATGTCAAGTACTGTTCAAAGTAGTAGAGAGAATTGTATAAAAATGACACAGTTCTTGGCTCGAACAATAGATAATCCTATAGAGAAGACACTCCCCTAGATATATAAACTTAGTGCTAAAATAAAATAGAAGAGAGATACTTAATAGCTCTACCTTCAGGAGCTGGGGGAGGCATATCAATTTTTGTGCAAAAATTTGAAGAATGAGTCTGATTGTCTAAGCAAAGAACTGGGGAAAGGAATTCCCTTTGAAATCTAGACAAAGAGTAGGAAAAAGAAGGCAGACACATTATAAAGTGACAAGTCAAGAGCTTTTACTAGATAGTACATACATAAGGTAGTGAGTAAGGAAGCAAAATAGAATAAGAGAAAATAGGTAATAGAATGTTTCACTGTGTCACTAAATTGCCAATGCTTCACTGAAATTGCAGTCCTACAGCAGCCTCCCAGAGTGCTGGTGGCATTACAGGCATGTGCTACCATGCCCAGCTGAAATATATATTTTTATGTGAATTAAATACGTAACAAGTTTTAAGTCTTCTTAATTCTACAGAGTCTTTCCTTTCCATGACTAATACAAGTTAAAGATGTCTCAAAGAAAATGGGATATGCACAAATATAACTGAAGAACACAAAATTTTAATGAATTGATAGGAGAGTGTCAGCTATTCTTAAAAGAGTAGATATGTCCATTTGGAAAACCTTCTAAGAAGAGAATGAGGGTGGGAAAGTCAATTTGGTTATTGTTTTCATTGCCTAACATATTGAACTGCTCATATATAGTCCATATCATTTTATGTAGCATTTTTAAAACAATAAGGATTTAGGTGACAGTTTAATTAACTTAAGAATAAAGACAGCCATCATTTGTTATTACTTTAATATATTGTGTGGAAGCTTGGATTTTTGTTTGCTATTAGAGTTTATAGGATTTATGCTATTAAAGTCAACCCAGCTGTTACCAAATCTCATTCTAGGAATAAAATACTAAGACCTTACTTGAGAATCAATTTCATATGTGGCCTCAAATTTGCATCTCAATATGCTTTCCCATTTCTAAAACTACTTAGCTGTTTTCCTTCAGAGAAGAGTCCCTATTTTAAGTCTCATTATTAGATGATTAATTTCAGCTTCTTGTTTTTATGTTTGTCAGTATCTGTTAGAAACACAATATCATTTCACTCATGTAAGTTTTTATAAATAATTGTATAAATATATATTTTTGCAAATTAATTGGAAAATTTCAGCATGTAAATTGGAGGACCAAATTTAATAATTTGAGCCTCATGTATAGGTTTCATCCATTCTTTCAACACTTGTTGAGCAAGTTTGAGTATCTGGGCATTTAAGAACTATCAGTAAACAATCAGAACAGAATAGACTAGGACTGCTGCCTTGTGAGGTTACATTGTAGTGATGGGAAATGGCTGTAATCGGTGATTAATCTGGTTATTTGACCACGTTACACTCTTCAGCCAGAATACCTTCTTTAATGCATCTCTTGTCTCATTTATACTAAAGGCAAAAAAGATAACCAGACTGTGCTTTCCAAATTTTGCATTGAAATAGCTCTGTTTAACATCTAAGTTCATCACTGATGAGTTTTACTTTTCTCACTCGGCAGAAATAATTCACACAAATTCTTGCTGCTTTACAGCAAGGATTATCTTTCCTTCAGTTTCCAATGACATGTTCCTCATTTCCTTCTGAGAATTCAAAAAAGTACCTTCAAAGTGCTTGTTTCTACCAGCAGTCTCTTCAGGGTGATCCAGGCTCTTTCTATCAAGTGCCTCAAAACTCTTGAAGCTTCTACCCATTACCCAATTCCAAAGTCGCGTCCATGTTATTTAGATACTTTCTGCAGCTATGCACTTCTAAGCAAAATCTGTATTAGTTTTCTAGAGTAGCCATAAAAAAAGACAAATTGCCTGGTTTCAAACAACAGGAATTTATTTTCTCACAGTTACATTCTAGGTCTGAAATCAGGTTGTAAACCAAGTTGATTCCAAGGGCTGTGTGGGAGAATGTTCCATGCCTGTCTCCTACCATTCAAGTCATTCAGACTCCTTAACATCCCTTGGTTTGCAGATACATCACTCCAGTTTCTGCTTTTTTCTGCAGATGACATTCTGCCTGTATGTCCCTGCATTGTATTCCCCTTGTCTCTGTCCAACTGTTCTTCCTTCTTCTAAGGAGAAAGTGATATTGGACTCACTTGCTCATTGCATCTGGGAAGATCATATTTACCAATAATATCACAGGTACCAGAGTTAAGACTTCAGCATATCTTTGTAGGGAACATAGTTTAACTTATCACATGGGTAAGTTAAACAGTCACGTGGCATATTAGAAGGGGTGAGTGTATACAGGATGTCTTTCCTGCTGTCCAGTACAGCCTGGTAATGTTCAATTTTACCAGCCATCTTATAGTGAAGTACAATTTCCCAAAGTGAGTTCTATGAAGAACTAGCATGAAAAGATACTGTTTGAGAAAAAATATCCTTTAATCAAGTAGGTTTGTTTTATGTAGCATTTATATTCTCTCTGTGTGCTTTACAGTGTTCATTAACACATAAAGGATTCTGAAAATTCCTACAATAATGTAAATTTATCATTTTTCAAGTATGACTCTTTTAACCTTAAAACTTTCATTGAAGTTCATCTCTTCCTTGGAAAATACTTGGTGAAATACTGCAATAAAAGCATAAAGTTTTTGTTTGGGGGACACAGCTGAAAAGATTAACCAAATTGGAAAACTGAATTGACTCTCATGTAGAATTTCCAAAATGATTTCTTATTATTGATAAATGGTCAATAAGAACAGAGACATACTTTGCAGTAGAACTATCACAAAGGGAGAGTAGAAATTCCAAAATCTATGTCTCAAATCCAATGAGATTAATAATTAAAAATTTAATAAGCAAGCAATAAAAACATGAAGGTACATGTGGTGATGTGAAAATACAAGGTCATTAGGAGACAGTACAGGATTATTACAGGAATATTTTTCTTCAACAGTATTACAATTTCCAGGTCATTTCATGGTCACTTTCTACCAAGTGCTCTGCTATCAACGACTGCAGGATCTAAAAGACACACTGAATATTCCTCCTGCAGAACAGTCCTCCTAGAGAGAAAAGAAGATATACTGGCAGGGAAGAAATCAAAAAAGTCAAAAAAATTAGCAGGCAGTTGTCATCAAAATTTAAGACATGAGAAAAAAGGCCATAACAATCTTGCAAAAAGTAAAATCCCTTATTGAGGTGCAGAGACTTTCCAGTCTCCCTACCATTGCCTGTGTAAAACTGAGTAAAATGAAGGGGATTTTACTGGGCAGGACCTCTGGTCCCTGCAGAAATGTTCTCCGTTGTTTACCTACCACCTTAATGTGTTAGTAGACTTTCTGCCACTCTGACAAATACTTGAGGTAATCAGCTTATAAAGAGAAAAGATTTATTTTGGCTAACAGGTTTGGAGACCACTGTCCATGATCACTTGGCCTTATTGCTTTTGGGCCTGTTGCAAGGTGGCACGTCATGGTGACAGGGAATGAGTGAGCAAAACTGCTTACCTACTAGCACGTCACAGAGCAAAGACAGTGGAAGAGGAGAGAGTTGGGATTCCACAGTCCCCTACAGAGACACTAGCCAGTGGCCTAAAGATATACTCCTGGGACCATTTTTAAAGGTTCTACTACCTCCTGATAGTGCCTCCTGGGGACCAATACTTGAAAATGTGGCTTTTTGGGGACACATAAGATTGAAATATAGCACTGGATATAAAAAATCTGTTAAAAATATGTGAGGCTCTTTCACATATCCCATATTACAGTTGTTGGGTCTCAAAACAATACTCCAAAGAGAAGTTCTCAGAAGTAAAGTTTCTTTTGGACTTTCTTCTATTTTCTTTTTTATATCCAGACTTTTCCCAAAGAGAAGCCATAGAAACCAGAATTCATCTTCGCCAAGGTGGGTCAGAAACCAGAACTTCTTTTTTCAAAAGCCAGTATTCTATTTAACAGTTGGCCATAAAGAACTGAAGACCCAATCCAGAGGGCACCTGCCCCATACCCAGAAAGGAGAAATGCTACAACTGAGGGGCAAAGAAGAATCTGGTCAGGCCTTGCAAGGTTTCCCTATTCTTGCTAGTTCCATTACATCACACCTTATTATCAAGTCATTTCCTCACTGCTGTCAGTGCTTTGTTGAACCTAAGCATGGAAAAAACAGGTCACTCTGTCTCTGGTCTTCATTGTCATAAAAAGCTCTGCTCAAAGACATTTATTATAGTTTTGTTATCCTGTTTTTTGTTACAGGCAGAACAGTCATTACCCTTTAGAATGGGCAGGAAAGGATCAGGGTCTTCTTTGTCCTACACTGTGAACTTCAGGGAATATTTGGGTAGAGACTTCCCCAGCTCATTTATAGATATCCCAAATGCTGACAATTGGGTCAGCATATAATTTTCCTGAGTTTAAATCTCAAATATTGTAAGTATTTCTTCTGCATATATCTCTACCTTCAGTTTGCCCTGTGCCGACAAATTCACTGCATGTAGTTGATTTTTAAAAGACAGAAAGAAAACTGTCCCCTAAATAACCAATAAGGGTTTCTCATACCTGAAGCTTTCTCTGAAAGCAGGAACCAGATCACTGAAATGTGAGCTCCTACTTAGCCTACTTTATAGAGGCGATTCCAAGTCTCAAAATAATTAGTAGCCAAGTCCCATTTTTAAGCCTACTTCAACACTAAGTTTTCCTGTTATGGATGCATAATTCTCAAGTAGTCATTTACTGAAGGCTTATTTTAAAGATACTAAAAATCTTGTTGTTTGTGCCTTGAAAATCTAACCTCCTATTCAAACAGACAGTTAAAGTTACAGATAACGAAACACTTCCATTCTAGTTTCATATATTCCTCATCCATTTCCCCAGATAACCTAGGGCATGAACTACATTTTAAAAAGAAGAAATCATTAAAATGGCTGATAATTATCCAGAAGCTTACCAGTTCTACCAGTCTCTGAAGAAAATGCCATTAAATAGGGCTGGTCCCGTTTCCCCAAATAAAATAAGGCTACACACCAGAGGCCCATCAGAGCTTATCATTTTTAGGCCATTAATTAAGCAAATTCTACTGCGGGTGAAAATGTTTCCCAGAAATCTCTCCTGGATTGACATTTATTTTGTGTTAACCATTCCTCCTGGCACAGCTCCACATCACATCTAGAGGCCATTTAAACAATATTAAGATAACAACATTAATTCACTGTTCTTCCGTTAATCATATAGAAGCAGATCAGCTTGTTATAAATAATGATCTTTCCTTGCCTGAAGCTCAACTTTTAGCGCTTGTACTAATGCAAATCCCTCTCCTTTTGTACTAGCTACAGAGTAATAGTATTTAATGCTGTGTTCTTTCCTTAGGTTTCAGTGCTGTCAGGGGGAGGGAAGAATGGCTTCAATTTTAGATTTGTTCCCTGAAAACAATGTGAAAGGAGGACATAACCTTTCTTTACTTGCTCTGGTCAAAAGTATCATTTTTTTTTTCTTTTCTGGCGATGATTACTGGAACTGGAACTCAAATTAAGCAGTGTGTCTGACAGATGATGTAATGTGTCATAACTTCTTATCGCAAATTAAGTATATTGGGTTGGAAAGTCAGGAAGTTTTCTCCAGATTTTGTTTATTTTCCCATTTGGCTTACAGTTACTACAGAGGATTTGTAGCTACTCTATTCCTGGCAAACCATGGCTAAAAGATTATTGTCTTTATTGTATGTGGAATGTGTGAATTTCTCAAGCTGAAGGAAGAAGACAGGCAAATTTCCAATTAGATTCTAGCAGCTAAAGGTGTTTCTTAGCTTGCTTTTATAAGTAGCCATGTCTTTTCAACAACTTTTTGCATCCCCTGGCGGTTTTCAGGAATACAAGAGGTGATATTCCAGTAAACTGGGCTGCTGCAGCAGTTTATGGGTAACTAGTTGCTCATCTGATCAAAATCAGTCAAGTACAATGTATCTTCTACAAAACAATTCAATGGTAACGTGAAGAAATAAATAACCAGCATGGTCACATCTCAGTGTTCTCTTTTTTCTTCCTCTGTATCATCGAGATTGCATTTAAACAGTGGTTGCTGAGTGCCAACAAAGTACTGGGCATCACTCTGAGTTTTAAAAAATACTAATGAATACTAAAGAACATGGCAAACTTGTTCCCTAGGCTTCATGAAATTCAGCAAAGTGGTGAAGACAAGTGTCTAGGCAGGCTAAGCTGGGATGCTGGAAGGAAGTCAGAGTGGGATGGACACTCTAGGTAGACAGATATTTGAGCGAACACTTGGGAGGCTAAAAGGAGCACGGCATTCTTAAAGAACCAGTTTATAACCACTAGACCACGAAGAGCAAAGCAGGAGAATGCTGGAAATGGTAGCTTCTGAACCATGTCAATAAAGAGAAGGTTAATTATTTCCTTTGGGTGTGAATTCCAAAATTATGAAAAAGCTGCTATTCTAACTAGCCTAGGATATACTTAATCCAAAAATATTTTTACCAGCTACCTGACATAATTTGAAACACCTGTCTGGAAATATCTCTATTCCCTGATGTACAAATTAAAAACTTAAAGTTTCATTACTAGAGATTCAGTTATTTGGAATATTAGCACTGTTATTGCATCAGACATAACTAGCTGTCTTTGACATACTATTGTAGTGTGAGTTATTTTAATATTCTTTCTAATGTTACAAAGTTAAAATCAGATGGTGGAAAGACTGATAGGGCAGGTAGAGAGAAATATTATGGAAGAAATGATATCAGAGGAATCGCTCCAAAGGAAACACATAGCTGTGTGGGTACCTGGAAGAAAATCGTCATATGAGAGAAAAAATGGGTTTAATGGATAAAGCATTGCCTGGCACAAACAGCCCACTGTTGGAGCTGGCTTGGACCATTCATGAGTCTACTTAATTTTTATAAAATTTGAGAGGCAATTTCAAACCATCACAGTTAAAAAATAAATCATATAAACTTACAATTAAATAAATTATATTAAAAACAAAAGTGATATCAAAACTCATGACTTTCTAATTATTTTATTACATTTAATTATTATAGTTCTCTGGAAGTTCATGCAAATACCATGCTAATAATAAAGAGAAGATACTGATTGCTACAATAGAGAGAGCAGCAATAAACTATTTCTGGGAATGGATTCCTATTATCTTTAGCAATCACTGCTCTAATTTCTCTCTCACATTTACATGTATAATACTGCATCATTCACATGTGAATCTTGCCCCAAATTGCTAGTCAGTGATATTTTGGTCGCAACATGAATGGGAATATTCATGTCATGAAAATTCGTAAACACAGTGACTCAGGGCACTGATTGTCCACTATTGATTTAAGAGATTAATGGATAGTAATGTAGATTGAATTTAAAAACCCACCAAGGCTATAGCTGCTATATTGTGAATACGACAAACATATTGAAGAAATATTATTCCAGCATTAAAAAAAATTCTGTTCAACTCAGCAAGTCGTTAACAAACAAGTGAAAATTAAAATATACCTCCATTGTTACACTTTTATAACATAACAAAAATAATCAGCCAACAATTTACTTGGACCTGTGCTCCTTTATTAATTGTCTACTTAGATTGTTTACAGAGTGTGACAAAAATCAGCTCAAAATTTTTGTGATAATCAAGTTGTTATAGAGAATTTATATTAAAGGTTGCTGTATATTTTATTATTGCATATTATGTATGTATTATGCACCTTTAATGTAAGTAATATGCAAATTAAGTATGGATTTTTTTGCCATGAAGTTGATTATGAAACATTTACAGTCGGACTGTTGGATGACTGTCCAAAAATTATCCACTTCACAGTTTTGCCTATGTCAAGCCTTTGTTTGAGGACTTATACATATTATTTTTTATGAGCACACTCACATAGTTACTGCTTTACGTTATATCTCACTGGACAGTAGTGATCTGACTCTCTCAAGACTATTTTGCCTGTCATACCAGATTTTGAAGACATAGGAAGGAAGTTGGATATGAGATCAGGGAGAAGATTTGTTCACTTAACATTCAGTACCACCAGATTCCCTGGTTTATGTTATTCAGAGCATGCATATATGACCTTGGTTATGAAATGCTTCTTTGAGAAAAATATGCCAAATATCATTTAAGCAGTAGCAATGGAATTTTTCAAATGAGTTATTTCTAATTGATAAATTAGTTTCTTCAGCAAAACTGTGAGCCGATATGCTGAAGTGAGGAGAAATGTTTTAGGTGAGATCCAACTTCATGTGATGACAGGATATATGTGTGGTAGGATGAAGGGGGATGTCTACAGAAAATTGAAATCCATCCCCACAGGTAATGTATGGCTGCTATCTACTATTGATCAATAACTTGCTTTTAATTATGTTCGAGCTTAATGCAAAGTTAAAGATAAGTGTTGCAAAGCAACCTGAGATTATTTTCTTTGATTACTTGTGACTTTGGCACAATAGCTTTCATTGGATTGCAAATACAAAGCCTATTCTGTTTTGCTTGTTGAAAAAATTGGTAATATATTCCTACAGAAGTCCTAATGCATGGTTATATATGTGTGCATGTGTCTGTGTGCATTGTAAAATATCGAGGAGCAATTTTCCATAATTCTCTTTTATCACAGTAATCTATAGCTAAACTTCAGATTAAATTTTTTGAAAAATCAAATCTACTGAAAATCAGTCTACTGAATACTTAGTACTTAGGTATGCACAAAGCTAGACACGCAGTAGGTATTCAAAATAAATTTGTTGGAAGAAAGACAAAAATGGAAGAAAGGGAAGTAGAATGGCCCAGGGGATAAGTTATAAGTATAAAAGCATAAAAATGGAGCATAAACTGAGTAACAGGATCAATCACAGGATAGTAGTAAACTCTTTATATAATGTATTAGGATTACCATACCAAAATACTGCAGATCAAGGCACCTAAACAACAGAAATTTATTTTCTTGTAGTCTGTTAGACAGAACTCCAAGCTAAGGGTGTTGGCAGATAAGATTTTATTTTTCCTGAGCCCACACATTCCTTGAAATCCAAATGGCTGCCTACCTGCTGCATCGTCACATGTTTTCCCCTTACTGCACTCAGCGCCCAGCCTGGTCTAACTCTATCCTCTCTCTCTCTTTCTCTCTCTGCCTTTCCTCCCCTTTGTTTACAGTACCTTGCCTTCCACACAGATCTGCACCCCAGCCATTTTATTCTGTAAAATGTTGACACTTGTTCTAATTTGCCCATTCTCCTGCCTGTGAGTCTGAGAGTCCTAGGACTACATTCATGTACCACCTGGCCTGGCTGCCCTTGGTTCTTTATTACTATGGCATATATTTACCTTTTCCTCCATTGAGTCATATCAATTATTTTCAGTGTTGATTCTTATAAATAGCAGTGTGATACATATCGATATTTGTTGTAATTTCATTTTACATTTTTGTTTAGGTTTTTTGATGCTGTTGAATGGAGTTATAAATGATATGGTCTATTCCATTTTTCATGGAAAAGCATCAAGATGTACCTAACTGAACTAAAAAGAGAAAAATATTCATTCTCTAACGTGACTATGTGTATAAAAAATAAATTGCTTCAAACTTATACAAAGAGACATTCATTCATGGCCTTTTGATGAAGTAATATCAGGCCTGAAGGTTATTCATTTGAGCCTAGTACTTTTCCTTTTACACTTCACCGCTATAAAAAGGCTTATTACTATAAAAATGAAAGCAACTAAATGATATGACAACTTAAAAAAAAGCAAAAGAAAAATAAATATAACAGACTATATTTTGACATTGAATGTGAAGATTGCACGGGCAAGATACATGTCCTGTCTAATTCTCAGAAAATATACCACTTCTAAGTCTGTGGCAAAAGTGACCTTTCCAAAGTGTTCTTGGCATATGGAAAGTGTATTTTTTTACTCAGCACTAACAGCTGCAGAAAATATGCTTGAACTGAACCTGTGTATTTATGGTGGCAGAGCCCACAGGATCATGTAACAGGTCCATACTAGGCTGCCAGAGTCAGATTAGCTTCTTCAGCCTATTCTATTTAAAGGGACTGCCCTGAGGACTGTAATTCTAGGGAATCCTACTTAACTAAAAAACTGTGAGGCCTTTAATGATGCCTCACACTTGGGAATATAGAAGAAATTCAAAGAGGACTTACAAAATTCTGCATGTAACAACAATAGGACCTTTTAAAAAGAATTAGATATCAGCCAATATATTCTGTAGATTGCTTATAAAGTAAATGTTTTCAGATCTGTAGATAATGTAAGTCTCCAGTCAACATTCTTGTTTTCTTGTATGTTTAAAAATGTAAACTCCATGTTATCTCAAGAAATAAAGCAGGCCACACTGAAGATTTAACCCTTGGGTCATAGTTTTGTTTTGTCCTCCCAGTTGAGCAAACAGATATGACAAGTCTAAGAGAGAAAAGAACCCTTCTCCATTGTTGGTGGGAGTGCAGACTGGTGCAACCACTGTGGAAATCAGTATGGAGACACCTCAAAGATCTAGGTCTAGAGGTTCCATTTGACCCAGCTCTTCTCCTGCTGGATATCTTCCCAAAAGTACTCTGTAGTAATAACTCTTAAAGCACTTATTTTGTGTATACTAGACCATATTGTCTGTGGACAGAACTTACTTCACAAGGATGCTAATCTAATTGGAGAGCCCTCAGTCATAACAGGCCATAGCAATGTAGAAACTTTCAGATTAGCTCACTTCTTTCATCTGACCAAACTATTTGATATAATTGATATAAATTTTATATAATGTGTGTAATTTCATTATTTAAATATGTATTCCTTTATAAAGTGGCACTAATTCCTTTCTTTAAAAAAATTACATTTCCAGAAAAAAATAACATCTGCTATTTACATCTGAAAGTTACATATCTTCATCCTCATGAGGACTTTAATTGCAGGAAACCTGGGGGTAATGAAAATTAATACAACTACTGATATGAAGGCTGAGGCACAGGAATGTTTCTCTGTGTCATATTCCTCCTTTGAGTATAACTAGCTCATCCTCCAGGTATTGCCAGTAGCCTTTCCAACAACTTTCAGGTATCTGTCATTAAACTACATACTTTTTCATACACACAGGGAGATTTCTTGTATTTTTGTTTGAAGTTTATTGTGTTTTGATAGCATTTCCTTCTTGGAATACAAGGAAAAGAACAGTATTTCTTTTTGAAGCTTGTGTAAAAAATTAAGAAAATGAAATATAAACACTTTCTCAAAATCTTGCCTGACCCTGAAGGCAATCTCCTTACAAAATTGGGTCTTAGACTCTGTAATGACAATTTTTGGTCAGAATTTCAATTTTACCCCTTACTCTAAAAAATATTTAATTAAAGAGCTTTATTCAAAAGTACATTTTAGGATTATTATCTTAAATGAGTTTTGAGAGGGGAATTTACTTTAAATGGATCTTTAGAAAATCTCTTTAAATGAATATAGTGTGCACAATTACAGACATAAAGTAATAATCAAGTAAGATGTTAGCTCTTAGCATTCTACTTAAAAGCCCCAGGTGTCATGACCTTTTGAAGTATCATGGTTTAGTGGTCAGTTATGATACTATAACATGGATATATTAGCTATTAAATCTGTCAGCCCAATAAAAGATGTAAGTAAGCTGAATTCCAAATGATTGCATTTTAATTTTTTGAGACAGAAAAGTTCACTCTTACTCTTTTCTTCTGATGTAACCTATGGGTTAGTTATGAAATGATGGAATTATGAACTGCCCTCATTGAGCTAAAATTCCCAAAAGAAAGAATACTTTTAGTGTAGGACCTAGGATTGACTTGAGGATTAGTAACTATAACCTTTATACACACACACACACACACACACACACACACACCCCGCACACCCACGGTGGTACTGGTCAGCTTTTCTATCCCTGAGACCAAATATATGACATGAGTAAGAAGGAAAGGTTTGTTAGGCTCATGGTTTCAGAGGTTTCAGTCCATGGCTGGCTTACTCCAAGGCAGAAATATCATGGCAGAGGAATGTGACAGAGCAAATCTGCTTACTTCATGGCAGCTGTGAAGTACCACAAAGGACCAGAGCAAGAGGAGCAGGGACCAGACACAGACTGAAAGGTCACACTTCCATGACTCACCTAGACACACTCATAAATGTGACTTATCAATTCCCTAGGCAGTTCCCAAGTCCATCAGGTTGAATTAAGCTTAACTGTCACTCTCATACACATACATACAAGCCATCAGGCACATTTCTTGGGTTTACTGTGATGATCATACGTTTTTCAAAGGCTCAGTGACATAAGTTTGTTAAGAAATCATAGGTACCTGTAGAAGATCACAAACTCATCCCATCCCTTGACTTCTGATGTGAAATGCCTAAATAATATCCTTGGACTATATTCATATAATTTACTTGATTGAGTCAGTTGCTGTTCTTTTCTCCAGATATTTAAGAGCAACACAGCTGTGTTTAATACAGACCAATCATAAGCCATATCAGTCAGTCTAGATTATTTTATGTTTTATCAGGAAAATAAATATTACATTTTGAAATTTAGGTAGAATAATTAGGGAAATATATTTTGACATTATAAATATGTATATAAAAACCAATGAAATCATTGATATTCATTAGTACATAGAAGGTTTTTACCATTTACTGATGTGTTACATATGCTAACCTTACAAGTAATATATTAATATTAACCAACTAACTAGAAGGACTGTGAAACTTCACATTAATCTGTAAGTATTTATGTGACCACCTCTAGATTGAATGCAAGGATTTTTTTAAAAGTAAAAGCAGTTAACATGAGACTATTTTTTATGTGAGTCCTGGATGTTAGTATTCCTTTGAACTAGGCAAAACTAGGAAGAAATGATGAAAGCAGGAAGGTGGAGGAGCGTGAGACCTGTACAGAGCTCAAATGTGTTGTGTGAAGAAGCAGGTTTATATTGATTTGAGTGAGAGAAGTTGCTTCTCAGCCTTTTGGCTAAGATTGAGAGATAATATTTCAGGAGCAACTACTGTATGAAAGATGAAGAAACAGATTTAAGAAATTTATCAGTACGCTAATAAATATGATCCCTCTTTTAATATCTTGAGAAGATCATAAAATATTTAAAGAATTTCTAAATAACTTTGCCTGTTTGTCTTAAGCTGTCACAGGAGAGTCACTAAATAACTATATGTGGATTTCTGTTTTGGAAGCTAACTTTTAAATTGCAGTATTCATCAACACTTCAGACAAAAATCAATACTCAAAGGCATACTTTCATGGTAGGTGGAGTCTCACTAGACTTCTGTTGTAAAGGGTAAAGATTTACCTTATACATTGTTATGTGTTTTAGAATACTACTGCAGACTTCAGGCTTCCTTCTAAAATTGAAATCTAGAAACTTACTTTAACCTCCTTGCACATAAACTTTCTTAAATTAGAGCCCTTGTTGGATGGCAGAGATCATGGAGACTGTGTATAGGCTGAGTCAAGGCATTTACCATGCTCCATTGAGAGATTTCTTGAAAATTTGATGGATTCCATGAATTTTACTGGAAACTATTGACACTGGCTGCTTGGTGTTAGAAACCATGAAATTATTTCTCAAGACCTAGAAAAATAATACTAAAGAGTACTTGTTAGAGCATACGATAGTATAAAAAGATAAGTATTATAGGTTTAAAAATACAAATAAGTGAAGGCCTGCAGTTCAGTTTAAGATATCATCTTTAGTGTGAAAGTCATCTGGTCTTTGTTAGTATTACAACCTGATTCACCAAATAAGAAACTACACATAGCAAGGTGATTTGCCTATATTCATGCGTTGAACTCATAATCTCATAGCAACCAGACATGCTACTTCTATGTATAGAATGAAGTAATTTTAACAATGGAAACCAGCCAGAGGAAGGTGTAACAATTTGTAGAAATATAAATATGACAAGAACCATATCAGAATCCTTAAAATGGTTAGATAAATGATAGTTGGGTATATAAATGATAAGTGGGTAGACGGTAATTTTAAAATGTATCTTCACTCTGAAACTGCCTGAATCCTCATTATTGTGAAGCTAATTGATGTTGTGTCAGAAAATGAAGAAATTATTGAGGTATTTGGAAAATAAAACTAAAACTAAATTACAAAGCTTATATTTAAAGTAGGACAATAGACCTAAGTTACCTGACTATACAGGTGTCTTTTGTCTATTAGTATTGGATTACTGAAAAAAGTATGTTCTTGTCTGAGTCACTTGCTCCTTTTTAGCACAAAATACCTGACACCAACAACTTAAAAGAGATGAGATTTGTTTAAGCTCATAGTTTCAGTACATAGCTGGTTGCAAGGCACAAACAGCCTCACAGCAGGGCCAGGGAGGCGAGCAAGAAGGGAAGAGACTGAGAGGAAGATAATACCCTTCCAGTGAGCAACCTCTGACTAAGCCTTGTCTCCTAATAGCATGTCAGCTATGAACTTATCAGGGAACTAATCCACTGATGGATATCAATGACCACATGATCCAATCACCTTCCAAACATGCGAGGCTTTAGGAGACACTCTAGTATAAACTACAACTGTGTGAAAAATGTGGCTAGATGAGCACCTTAGCTTTAATCACAAACTCCAGGAGGGACGCCAGTGTTCTGTTTAGAGGCCATGCCAACTAAACTGCTTTCTTTAGACACAAGAGTGTTAGACACAACAGAAACTGTTCCCACTGCTGGACTCCAGGTCACAGTATTTGTCAAATCAGGTAGGGATGGAGATAGCCATGTATTTGCAGGAGGAACATCTAGTTGCTGTCTTAATCTATCAAGAAATGAATACAGTGAATTAAAATAATACATTTTATATGCAGAGACTTTGCAGTTAGGTGCCGTGGTGGGTGCCAGACTTGGTTGTGTATTCATGGTCGGAAAGTCAGTCATGGGGTTATCCCTCAGTTTAATATGGTTGCTCAGTGTGCAGGGAACTCAGTGAACACATTCTTCTAGCTCAACTATTCATTTTAAATCCTGATACCGTCAGATGCTCACCCACATCAGCCACTATTTACCATGCTCTACTTCATTCAACTCTACAACCATCATTGATCTACCACCAAACACTTCAGAAAAAATAAACATGGCACCTTCCTTTGTGGAGCACAACAAATCTCCTAACCAGTGTCCTCAAGTTTGTATATTAGATTCACCAGGCAAAGTATTGAAAAACTGCCAGGCCCTTATATCAGATTTGGGTTTAACCTGTCTGGAGGTTGACTTGGGCATTTAATTTTTTTTAAAGAAAGCTCTCCAGGTGATTTCAAGGCACAAGTAAATCTGCTCTAACCGAAGTGCTTGAAGTGAATATGGGAATATAGTGGTAGGATAGGGTGTTTGGTCGAGAGGAGTTAGTCATTTAGTGTTCATCACTTTCTATTTCTCCTTTCTTCTACCTACTTACTTTTTTTCTATGATTTTGACCAAAGAGATAAGGGAAATTAGAGACATAGGAAATTAGAGATGTTAGGGGAGATTGATTTACACTGAACTAAAAAAAAAAATCCTACTACTAAAGAAGAAATAATGAATGGATTAAAAGGTGGAGGGAGTAGGAAAAATAGAAAATACTATCACCAAACTGTCTCAGGCTAGAAAGGTAGAGGAAATTTAGATAGAAAGAAAAAAGAGAATTTGGAGTCATTTCTAAGCATATAATTTAGAAGGATATCAGGAATTTAGGTTTTAAAGTGCTTTACTTTGTTTTATAAAAGAAATTTATCTTTGATATTCTTTCAGAAACTATGGAAATAATTAAATTCCTTCTTGAGTATTTTTGACTATCTGGTGTTTTTATAAATGTGACACAGACCTGACAGAGAGCCTTAACCTAGTTCAACATTTCTGTAGATTATATTTTTGTAACATTTATCCCTAGATCAGATTGTACATAGCATAAAATAGAAGGCTCAAATTGAGTATAAAAACCATCAATCTGCCCACAAATTCAAACTGTAATAGCTGCAAGCTCCAGCTGGACTTACCCTAAACTGAAGGTTTAAACAAGAATTCAATTTAAATAAAATTTAATGTTTGAGCTCCAAATCTCTCTGCTGTGACTGAGAGCTAGATTTTTTTTTTCCTGAGGGGAGATTTTGGATCTGAACCTCCTACAATCTCCTTATCAAAATAACCCAATAGGGAAATTCCTTTCTGAAGTAAAACAAGCTCTAGATATTGAAATGAAATAGATAGCCAAAAATTTGAAAAAGGAAATAAAACAGAGTAAGTGGAGAAATAAAATTTTTTCATGAGTTACTTCCAATGCTGTTTTTCAATATCCCCAACCAATTTGGCTGTAGCAGAGTAGCTATGAACAAAAGTGATATGACTGCTTGAGTTCTTGATTGCAAAATGACAAAATGCAGCCCACTATGGAGTTGATCTTTGGAAATAGCAACTTTCCAAAATTAGATCACTTGATGGGAGAATTAGAGAGAAAGGGGGGAAAATTGCACAAAATAAAAGCAAGCCAGTTTCTTTTTTTACAGACTTAGTTTCCCTTTGTACTTGAGAACGCCACAGCAAGAAGGGCTATTTCTAGTGTAGCTATCAAGTTTGATGTTGTCTGATCAGCTATTTTTCAGTTGAATGGCTGCTTGCAGATTTGCAACTGCTCTTCACCTTCCTAGTTATATGGTACCCTGATACTTAAAAGAAATTGTGTTGTAGAGCTTTCTCTGGCTTCTGAACATCCCTGTGTTACAGCATCTCAATTTATTTTTCTCAATCAACCATGTCTCACATGAATTCAATATCTTGCACATGTACCAGACTACCATACTAGGCACAGATTTTAAAGACATATAAGTTAAATAACCAATTACTTCTCACGTTCAGTTTATTTTTTTCCTTTAGAAGCATATGTAAAACTAAATTATCTTTTGAAAGATTAGATGGAAGAAAATCACAATTCATTGAGTACCAAAATAAATGATATCATGCCTTTCTTTAAGGAATCTTCTATTTAGAAGATAAAATAATGGAAGATGTAAAGTCTGTTTAAACTACGTAAGTTTTTCAAAAACATGTAACTTCTCTGAGTCATAAAATAATTAATCAATGTAGGGTTGTGTTTTAAAGTTTAGTGATTAACGTGACATCATGCATCATGAAAGTCCTCTTTTAAATTTTTAAAAATACATATGTGCTATATTATCATTTAACAAGTTCATCACACTCTTTTTTATTTTGATAGTGTTGTTTGTATGGAAAAGTCCCAGATGCAATTTTTGGCTTGTATAGGAGAACTTTAAATGCAAAAAAACCAATAACAAGCTTAAAATCAAAAGACAAAAAATTTTAAAACCACAAATACTTGTATTTTGTTATACCTGATACTTTTAGACAAATGTTCATAATTTAAATGTGATGTATCTCCTCTGTATTGAAAAATTGTAGATGGTAAGTACTTTAAGAAAAGTACAAACAGAAGCCTGTTGGGTTTAAAGGAGATAAATTCATACCATAACATTGTTTTCAGAAAGAAACGTCATAAGGTAAGCAAACTTTTAGTTTTTTTTAAATTTTGTGCATGTTAGTGTTACATAATGGTAGAGTTTCTTTTAGCACCTGCATTAAGCACATTAATCAGTTCCAGTCTCCTTCTCTCTCCTCCCTTTCATACCCACATCCCCAATGTCCACCCCATCTCCAAACACCTATGTCCTGGTTTCTTGTCTTCTCTAATTTATTTATGTAATACTTTCTCATGTAAGAGAAAACATGTAATATTTAACTTTCTGAGTCTGGCTAATTTCATTTAATATGATGGTTTCTAGTTCCATCTCTTATCCTGCTAAATAATTTCATTTTTCTTTCTGGTTATCTTCACTATGTAGATAAGCCAATTTTTCTTAATTCATTCATCTGTTGATATGCATCTAGGCTCTTTCCCTAGCTTACCTATTGTGAACTGTGCTTTTGTAGACATGGGGATGCATGTATGATCATAGCATGGCATCTTTAATTGTTACAGAAACATAATGAGGAGTCAAACAGTATTTCTTGTTTAGCCTTGAAGAATCTCCGTACTGAGTTCCATAGTGCTTGTACTACTTTACATTCTTACTAACAATGTAGAAGGGTTGATTTTTCCTCACATTCTTACCACCATTCATTATTTTTTGCGTTTTTGATAGTAGCCATACTGAATGAGATGACATGGAATCTGAATGTAGTTTTAATTTGCATTTTTCTGACAGCTAGGTATGTTGAACAGTTTTTTTTATTTTCTTTATTTTTGGCCATTTGAGTACTTTTTGAGAAATATATACTAAGTTCTTTGCCCAATGTTTGAGTTGTTTTATGGAAGTAAAATTTTTGAGTTATTGATATGTATATATATTAGTTATTAATTCTCTATTGAAAAAGAAGCTAGCGAAGATTTTCTACCATTAAGATAACTGTCACTTCACTGTTAATTTTTCCTTTTGCCATGTAGAACATTTTTAATTTGATATAGTCCAATTCTAGATATTTGTTCTGTATTTTGGGTCTCCTATTCTGTAAGTCTGACTATCCCTATAGCTCCAAGCGTCTCCCCTATATTGTCTTTCATCAGTTTTGATTTTTCTGGTTATTTATCTATGTCTTTGATCCATGTTGATTTGACATTAGTACAAGATGAGAGATATAGTCATTCTTCTAAATGTAGATACCCAGTTTTTTCAGTACCATTTCCTGAAGAAACTGTCTTTTTTGAACATATGATTTTGGCTCCTTTGTAAAAAAAAAAAATCAGATAGCTAGATACATGTATTTGTTTCTGTGCCTTCTATGCAATTGGTCTACACTTCTTTTCTCATGCAAGTACCATGATTTTTTGTTACTATGGGTTTATAATATAGCTTGACTTTGGTATAGTGATGCCTCCAGCATTGCTGTATTTTGCTCAGGCTTTCTTAGGATATTCTAGGTCTTTTCTGGTTATATGAAATTCAGAAAATTTTCTAGTTTGGGAAAGTATGTTCTAGTATTTTAATAGTAATTGCATTGAGTTTGCAGATTACTTTTGGTAATATAGCCATTTAAATAATATTATTTCTTCCTATCTATGAGCAAGAGATGCCTTTCCATTTTCTGATGTCTTCTACACTTTCTTTCTCTAATGTTCTGTAATTTTCTTTGTAGAGGTATATCACTTCCTTGGCTAGGTTGATTCCTAGGTACTTAAACTTTTTGGAAGCTATTATGAATGAAATTGATTTCTTTCTCAGTGGTTTTATTATTAGTGTACAGAAACTATTTTTTTTTTTGTTTCATGATTTTTTATATTGTATGGTTCTTTTATATTGTCATTTTGCTGAATTTATTTCTCACTTCTAAAAGCCTTCAAGTGGAATTTTGGTTGAGGGGGGCTTTATGTAAAGTATCATAGCATCTGGAAATAGGAATTTGGCATGTTTCTTTTCTGATTACATTCATTTTATTTCTTATCTTTCCTGATTGCTCTGTCTAAACTTTCAAGTTTGTATTGAACAGAAGTGGTGAGACTGAACACCTGTGTCTCACTCCTGATTTTGAGGGAATTGTTTCAGTTTTTCTTTATTCACTATGACGTGACTGTGGGTTTGTCATGTGTGACTCATCATTTTGAGGTGAGGTTCTTCATACGTATTTTCATCAGGGTTTTTGTTATGAAGGGATGTTGAATTTTGTCAAAGGCTTTTTCAGCACCTATTGAGAAAATCATGTGATTCTTATCCTTGTTTCTACTTATGTGGTTTATTAATTATATTAGTGATTTACACATGTTGAAGTATCCTAGAATGAAAACAGTTTGAACATGGTATATGATCTTAATTTGATGTTGAATTCTGATTTTGAGGATTTTTATATCTATGTTGATCAAGAACATTGTTCTGTGGTTTTTCTTTTTGTTGAGATTTTATCTGATTTCAGTATCAGTAATGTAGGCTTTATAGAATTAGTTTGGGAGGATATCTTACCTTTAAACTGTATGGATATTTTTGAGGAACTCTGGTGTTAGTTCTTCTTAAAAGGCTTCTAGAGGGCCCGGGATTAGCTCAGTGATTCCGCCACACCTGCCTTACAAGTGCAAGGTCCCAAGTTTGATCCCCAGTACAAAAAAAAAAAAAAATCTGCTGGAATTCATCAGTAAATCCACAGGTCCTGGGCATTTCCTAATTAATGGTGTTTTCATTACTGCTTCAATCTCATTGCTTATTGATCTGTTTAGATTTTGTATATCTTTTTGGTTCAATTTAGATTACTTATATGTCTAAGAATTTTTCCATTTTTTAAGATTCTCCAATTTGTTGGAATGTAAAATTTGAGAATAATTTTTGATAATCCCTTGGTTTTCAGTGGTGTTTGTTATAATTTCACCTTTTTCATTTCTGATTTTATTAATTTGAGCCTTCTTTTTTGATAATACTAATAATTAATGTAAGAGCAAAATGTCAGGATTTATCTATCTTGTTCATCTATTCATAGAACTAACTCTGATATATAAACCCTTTGTATTTTTTTTGTTTCAATTTAATTAATTTCTCTATAATTTTTATTATTTATTTTCTACTACTGGTTTGGGATTGGGTTTGTTCTTTTTTTTCTAGGACATTGATATGTAAAATTAGGTTATTTATTTGGGCTTACTCCATTTTTCTAATGTAGTTGCTGATAAATATAAAGTTCCCTCCAAGAACTGCTTTCATTATGTCTCACAGCTTCTAATGTGTAGCATTCCCATTACCATTTGACTTTTAATTCTATGAACATTTACATTTTGTCCTGATTTCTTCAGCAAATCATTATTAGTTTCAGGTTAGGGAACATCATGCAACAGTGAATGTTCTTCTAAAATGGACTAAGTTTTCTAATATACGTAAGGCACCTAAATCATATATTTTCCAGAAGTGGAATCTTCTCTGGTGCTTGTAATAGTAAAGGGAACTGGTGACTTCTGTTTTACTCTATACCCTTTAAGTACTACATGATCAGGGAAATTGATGAAAGAGTGAGTCATATTACCTGCAGAATTTCCCTAATCTTTTCCTCAATTTGTCAAAACATTATATAAAGAATGATAGTTTACGGTTAACAAAATGTAGCCTGCATTTCAAGTCCATCATATTTTTCTACTTCTTCTAGTATCTCTTTTCTGGCAAAGTCTGTTAACACATATTAAAAATTTGATAGGGTGTCTTATCATTGTTTACAAATGTCTATGAGGGTGGTTTGGTTATTTTCCTATCTCATTTTATAATTTTATGTAAGATAAATCCAGAAACCAGCATCTTGAAAATTCAGTGTTGTACTTTAAGATAATTAAA
The DNA here is from genome assembly GCF_000247695.1 of Heterocephalus glaber. Next base: position 41,349,911 of record NW_004624732.1, on the reverse strand, counting down.
ATAACTCTTAAACTTTGACTGCAATCCTCTGTAATACAAATATCTTGTATCGTAGCCTAGGAAATACATTTTTGTGTTTTCAGTAGAAAATTGATTAACTGAAAGAAAAATTACAATAAGCAAAATTTAGCCTTACTAATGCACTTTTATATTTCTTCCAATTATGTTTTTTTAAAATTATGAGTTATAATCATATTCTCTGAAATTTAATCAAATTAACAGGTAAATATATATTTCTTTGTTACATTGTCTTATTTTGCTTAAATATTTTATACTACTACCTCTTCCAGGAATTAAGATTTTAGGAACACTTTATGTTAAGAGTTATTTAACAATTTTTGTATATATAGATTATTATTGTAAGGTAAAATGAAGGTCACTTTTACCTCACAAGCTTCTGTAAGTCAGGAAAAGTCTTCTATTAAAATGATATTTAAAGCTAGAAATCTTCTCGAAAATAGGATGTTATGCTTTTTTCATATTTAAGATTAGGGGCTACTAATGTGGCATTAACATAATAAACAATCCAGAAATTTATTTCAAAGTTTACCTTCATGTTTTTGGTTTCTATCCAGTTAACATGGGGTAATGTTATTTAAATCTCTAAAAGAAGTCAGCTTCCTGTCTGACGAATGTGATCTCTCAGATGACAATCTTGGTAAATTGAAAGCCAGCCCTCTCCCAAACATCACCATGTAACTGCATCTTTAAAAGTGGTCATCTCTTCCTTAGCTCAGACCGAACCTAAGTCTAATTGCTTGGACACACAATTAGAGGTGCAATTCCTTTTCTGAGTAGCATGCTGTTTTAATACTAAGTTTGAGCAACCTTTGGGACACCCTTGAATCTTCAATTCTATAACAACAAAAATGTACACATGTTAGATATTTTACTCAGTACTTTTGATTTACCAACCAGGTCACTCTCTCTGTAGACATAGAGCTTGTTTTCATTTTTTTTTTCCTTTTTTAAAAATTTATATATTAATTGGTACATTTTAGGTAAACAGTACATTTACATTTATCACTGGGTGTTTGTACCTGAACATGATGTATCTTAGTTCTTATTTTTTTCCCCATAACCTATGCGCCCTTCACCCCCACCACCCTTCCCTATTTACATAGACTTTGTTTCCATTTTTTTTCTTTCTCATACTTTTTCCTTTCCCTTCTTCCCTTTCCCCTTCCCCTCCCACCACCCTTCCACCTTTGGACCTTTTCCTATTTCAAATTATCAATTACTCGTTTTAATCATTTTCATCCTTATTTACCACAGCGATATATGTGCATCCATGTTTATAGCGGCACGGTTTGTAGTAACTAAGGTTTGGAAACAGCCCAAGTGCCCATCAACTGGAAACTGGATAAAGAAGATGTGTGTGGTTTTTTTTTATAAAATGGAGTACTACTCAGCCATAAAGAACGAGAAACTAGAGTCATTTTTAGCTAAATGGATGCATATTGAGGCCATACTCTGAAGTGAAATAAATAGGACACACATGTGTAAATACCGAATAGCTTCTCTAGTGGGAGAAGCTTGTTTTCATCTTAATCACCATCTCCCACCCTAAGTGAGCATTTTCTTAAATTTAAATTTCTCAGTTTTAAGAAAATACAAATATTTCTTAAGCAAAGGTATTCAGAATATATCATTTGAGGGACAGACAAACAAAAAGCTGGAGGAATAAAAATATTTCCACAGTTTTTACTAAAATAATAAAAACCTGCCCTGTGGATGTTCATACTCTCGTGTGTGTGTGTGTGTGTGTGTGTGTGCGCGCGCGCGTGTGCACGTCCTTACCTGTGTGCTGAATAATGAAACGAAATGTCCCCCTGGTAGGAATGCTGTCCATTTTCCACCACTCCAGCTTTATTCTGTACTTTTTTGTCTTTATTAAAGGCTCCTGAGTGTTTCAGGAATTCCCTAGAATGGAAATCTCTTTTATCTTCTTAAATCTCTAACGATGTCTGTGTGCAGAAATATTGTTATCTAGCCCTCTTCTGTTTTGTGTTCTCTAGAGGTTTGTTTGTACAAAAGCCAAATTTTCTTATTTCACAAATTTTGGCAGAAGTTAACTCCAGTAAACTCTTCCTGAGTTGACTTTGCAACATTTCTCCATACAATTAATACTCCAGTTATTAATGAGAGATGCTATATTGTGAGAATTAGAAGACTTTCTTTTTTTTTTTTTTTTTTTTTTGGTATCGGGGATTGAACTTGGGTCCTTCTGCTTGCGAGGCAAGCAGCAGAACCACTGAGCTAAATCCCCAGCCCCAAGGACTTTCTTATTATATAATTTTAAAATAAAATGGCCTAGCCCATAAGACAGGTTGCTTGATTTAAAGATTTTTCATGGGCTGGGGATTTAGCTTAGTGGTGCTGATGCCTGCTTCACAAGTGGAAGGTCCTGAGTTCAATCCCCAGTACTGAAAAAAAAAAAGAAAAATTTTTCTTGTCACTATGGTGTATTTCATAACACCAAGAACTCTTTCTATTTAAACAACAGTTTATAATTTGGTGACTAAAACCTACTCTAGAAATGGTTTCTAATTATCTGAGGAAAACCTAGAATCTTAACAGAAGGCCTCCGTGAAAATAACAAAAATAATTTCAAGTGCAAGGTCCCGAGTCTGATCCCCATACCAAAAATAAATAAATAAATAAAAAGAATTTCAGAAGACATCATTAAAGGATACTACATTATATATTTTAGATAAGACTTCCTCTGCAATTAATCATTAAGATACATAGATTAAATAAGAGTTAATTAACAGAAATAATAGAGTTAATAGAGTTAAATAACAGAAATGGAGTTTTGATATTTCATGAATGCTTATGCTCCTCTAAATGCATATGTTAAAACGTAATCACTAAGGTGCTGGCATTAGGATATGGGGCTGTTGGGAGGTTATTAGTTTCCTAGGGTTGGAGCCCTCATTAACGGGATTAGTGCCCTTACAAGAGAGACCCGGAGAACTGGCTTCTTCCACCATTTGAGAAGACAGTGAGAAACAGCATTTATGAGCCTAAGTCAGGCTTTCATCCGATACAAAATCTACTAGCATATTGATCTTGGACCGCCTCACCTCCAGAAATAAAAAAAAATAAATTTCTATTGTTCATGAGCCATGCGGTTTCTAATATTTTATGATAGCAGCCTGAATAGACTAAGAATGCTCCCAGCCTCTAGGAAGTTTGAAATTGTGGAGTGAATGAGTGGTTGGGATAACAGAATAAAGTCCCACACTCAGTGTTAGTGGGGAGGGGCAGGCCATCAGGGAACTCTTCCAGGTGGAAGTGATGGCTGAGGTACAGAGATGGAATTCTAAGTTATGTAATTTGAAAGAGTTTTTTATACATCTGTGTAAGTTTTAAAAAGTGGGATCACAGAAAGAGTTTTTGATATGTATTTATTTTTAAGTATCTTTTTCCTTCGATACTTAAACTGCTAGAGGGCAAGCTAAATGACATTTGGCTTTTGTATTCCAATACTGATACAGAAAAATTATCAAAGGAATAATCTATTTTTTATGGGCTTGATCACTTACATAAAAGTATTGTCCTTATTGAAAACTAAAACCTACAGGCATTTACATGGTCTAAATGTAAGTCTGCCTGCCCAAGGTTTTTATATCAATCACACCACATATAAACACATGTGGACACACACATATGGAGACAAACACACATATGGAGACACACACACAGACGCCCTCAATATTCTACAGTTGCCTCCACTGACCTTAATATATTTTCCATGATCAAAAGCTCAATTAAAATATCACACGTCTAGATGGATCCTGCTATAATTTTCTTCACTAAGAGTGGTGACCCAAAAGCTTAGTTACTCTTTTAACATATTATCACTTGATTTTTCAAATATTTCAGTCAGCAATTCACCTACATCAGAGGTATGAAGGAATGAAAAGTAAAATTGAGTCTTTAAAAGATGGTAATAGTTTAAGGCGTTTCAGTCTTTCCTTAGAGTACAAGTAGATCCTGTTTTTTAGGACCTTGGAAAATCATAGAAGTTATATGAAAATTTAGAGTAATTAGGAAGCATGAGAAAGGGGAGTCAAATAAGCAAAGGGCATAGGAAATCCTGAAGACCCACTTCTTCCAGCTGCCTTGGGTCAATTCTCTAATAGTCTTGGCTTCTGAGCATTACAGCCAAATGATAACCTAATCACAATTAGGTAGATGGAAGTGCAGGGAGACAAGTTAAGCCATAGGCTATTTTCTAAGGTTCAGGCTTCATAAACAGCCAAAGAGGCAAAGAAAGGAGAAAACCATTACAGACTTCAAAAGGATGTATTTGTGCAAGCTCAGGCTGTGAAAGGAGCGAAAGGGCGTATAGGAACAATGAAAAGGACTCCTGTAACATTTAGTTGGTGTCCTTGACTGGTGAGTTAGGGGATGACAGCCCTGAGCATTTGCTGTCATGTGGCAATGATTTTACATCAGTAGCCTCACATATCTGGTAGCAGCAGGAGGGAAAAATAAAATATCTCCACTGATTGAAACTGGTGGAGTATTCCTGGAGGAGGAGCACAGATGCCCAAATCGGGAGGAGAGAGGGATCGTCAGTTAAAATCCCTGCTCTTCAGGGGGAAAAAAAAAGTCTGATGAGTGAAAGTAACTGTGGTCTTGTTACAGTCTTTTATAGCTCATCTTAGCAATGATACCTTTTCTTACCTATAAAAAACTTTTCTGAGGCTTCAGAATGGCATCCCCATTTAGGCCATAAATGCTTGAAGCTTAAACTTAAAATCAAACTTGTCTTTCACCTCTCCACAACAAGCGCAACCCCAAGGACACTCCAAGTATTCTTATATGTATACATTGCTTTTGCTCTACAAAAGTTTTAAAAATTCAGCCTTTGTGTCACAAGTAATAGAGGAGGGTATTAAAAAGATGGTAGTCTTGGCAAGAATTTTAAATTCAGCTTATGTCAAACAAACAGTTTGGTTCATATGTTGTATGTATCTAAGTCTCTTTTTAAAAAATAAAGTAAAAAGTCAATATTGAAGGAAAAGCAATGTATAACAAGACCATCACACCTAATTGTTTACTTTAGGCTTTGAGGTTGTAGGGCATTTTCCTGCATGGATGCAATCAACTAAAAGTAGCCACATTTTTTTCTACATTTGGAAACAAAGTTGAAATGAATAAGATGGCAATGTAAGCTGTTTACTTCCAAAACAGACATTTCCACAAATTAAGAAAAACGTGAAAAATGGCAATGCCTTTTGAGTTCAGTAAGTGTATATAATTCTTCTAAATTGAATTGCAAAGAATACTATGTAATGCAATACTACTGCTCCACTTAGAATAATTTTAATGCTTTTCTCCAGATGTGTACCCAGATTTTCCAGACATGACCTAATTTGTCTCCTTAACCTGAGATTGATGTGGTGGTTTGTCTACTTAATAGACAGCCAAGTTCTATCTTTCAGGATTCAGTCACATTGCAATCATTCCCTTCTAGACAGAGCTGAGAGCAAGATTTGAACAATAAAACTCAGTGCACAATCAAAATGACAACCACAAAGTCTATGAAACATAGGGGATGCATTTTTTCATAGTGCTAATCCCTTAGAACCTATAAAATCTTATTTTACTGATGATTTTAACTGCTTATTTATGTGGTTGCCAAACTCACTGCCTATTAGGAAGCACCAAATTAGAAAAAGGAGTAGGGCTGTGAAGACTAGCACAGTGATGCCAGGGAAAAGTCGCAGTGAGAAAGTTGACAAAAAATCTATAAAAAGCCCACACTGAAATTTAAAAAGCAAAAGAACTGAGCTATTTAATGAAGGTAAGCAAACCTACAGACTTACCAGTCCTAAGGGTATGACCATCAATAATTGGTATTTCTAATGATGGTCATAGGTCCTTACCTAAGTGTTACATTAACTTTGACAGTTTGATCTGTTTTAAGAAAATAAAAAGGTAATATTTTTAACCTGAGTAATCATTTTTAAGAAAGATTTGAAAGACTAAACGTTTTGCTGTTTTGGTGTTTTTGTCTATTTCATCTAAGTCTTAAACCAATATTGCAAGAGAGTTTCACAAAATTAAGCAACTAACATAAAATATATTTATTGAGGTAATGAGAGTCTCCAAGTGTATCTGTATATATACAGCTTTAAATTATGATACAAAGTAAAGCCAAAGAGATTTTAGCATGGCTTCTTGTGTGTGCCGGCTAAATATGAGACATTTGTCTAGCATGACTAAAATTGCAGATCTAATTTGCTACATGGACTTACTGTTTTATCTTTTGTTTTGGCTTCATTTGTCCCTAAAATTGCAACAGACCCCAAAAATTAATCTCTACTTCCAGAAATACAACAACATAATTACTGTAATAAGAATGTAATTAATGAATAGATACTTCCGTTATTGAAATCTCCTGGCTTTTGATTCTCCTGGATGGCTACATCAAAATGTTATTGGGTTGCTTCGTCTGAAAGTAGCTCACCAAATAAACATTACTGGTTTCTGAGTTGGTTGCCTCTCTTTCTAGAGTTGGATTCCAGGTTCTTCTTGTTTCTAAACAGAGAATTGAACAAAATGAGAAAAAAGCAGGGGCAAAGTTTATTTGAAAAAGTAAAAGTGGAGAGTGAGGGGAAACTGGCTCTGTAGAGGGAGTTTGGGCACATCTACTTCCTCAGCCAGCTTTGTCATGCCCTAATCTCCTGTGCCACTATAGCATATAATAGAAGCTCAGCTATGCGTCCCCTGAGTTTTAGAGAAAAGATCTAGCCCATGTTGGGTACGTACTTTATGCAACCATAAGGCCTGTGTCATGCTACCTTGTAACAAGCCTGGAAAGCTGCTTTTTAAATTAAATAATTGAACCTTACAGAGAGGACCGGAATCAAATGCAGTATCGTCTCTTCCTTTTAACTTGCTACTGGGGAGGGACTAAAGCAATCCCTATGAATGTTACTTAGTTGTTCCCATTTTTGTACAAATTAGCTTGAATAAATTTCAAGATGGTACTCTGTTTTCCATTCAGTCACTTAGTGTCATAAACAGGGGAAAATGACAGTCAAGAGTTAATTTTTATTAAAACTATTTCTATAATCTTGGGCTAGTATATGTTTCCGGACTATGATATCTCATTTTATAAAAAATGAAAAAGATCCTTCAACTACCTCCATCTAGAAGGCAAATGAACTCTCAGATACACTGACCCTAGTTGTGCACTGGCTATTATTTTGTGTCAGAAGGCAAACACTAATGTTGTGCTCAAGTAAAAAAGATTTCTTTTAAATAAAGTATTGACCATCATAAGTGCCTTCTTGTCTCCACTATTCTTTAGGGGTTGGGGAGAGTTAAAAAAGTGTGTCAATAGTGTAGAAAAAGTTAAAGCATATTTCAAAAAATTTGCTTCTGAGGGTATTGTGGATACATCCCAGTGTTGGATAAAAGTTACATGTTAAGGAAAATTGTATTTTTGATTTTCCATAAAGAAAGAAAAGAATATTATGGAAAACAGAGAGCATAATTAGGTAGTCAAATTCTAAGATAAATTCTACATAATAACTTTAATTTAATAACTACTTTTGTTTAAAAAAAGGTATCAGCATTTAGAAGAACAATTTGGATTACCTATATCTTCTAAACAGCCTATCACAGGTAAACCAAAAAAGCTTTATACATAAGTTCTTGTTGTGATTTAAATATTCTTAGCACATAGTATTGCTTAGCTTGATTATAAGTCATTTCGTCATTTGCATTATTTTCCTTGATTTTTTTTTAAATGGTACTGGGCATGAACCCAGCGTCTTGCATTTGCTAAGCTAATACTATACCACTGAGCTATAGCTGATTTCTCTTATCTGTACTGTTTTCGGGGTTTTTTGTTTTGTTTTGTTTTGTTATACATGTAAATTATGAATACTAAGTATCACGTGTATTCTTAAAACTATTCACATAATTATTTACCATTTCTCTCAATGGTAATAGTATTTTTAAAAAATTCTGGTTAGCTCCTCTAGGATTTCAGAATGAATTACCCTAAAAGGAGAAGATTGTAGGGCCCTTTCAGCACACACTGTAGCATACTGTGGTAAACAAAGACATTTTGGATATTTTTCATTGGACAACTCAACTGAAGAAGGAAAGCATGTTAATTTATATTTATCGAGAAACTATTACACCAGGGACTTTAGCAATAGTTGTTTTATAGATGCTTTTTAATGTTTTACTCCTAACAATTCTTTGAGATAGATATTACCTTAAAAAAACTCAGAAGTTCTATTTATAGAAATAGCACACCTGAGATGTAAGGCCACTTCTGTTTCTAAGCGGGTGCTTTTTCAACTGTATGATGTTTCTCTTGGCATTAATTGTTAATTGTCCTATGTGGTGGGTTATTGATTAGAATAATTTAAATTATTTAGTACCTCTAAGTCCTCTAGAAGCAGAGAAAGGGATTAGATGATACATACATACTTTTTCCTGAAGAGACAAAAATAAAAACGTTATTTGCTTTCCAGTGCAAATCCCTTGCATATTTTTTGTTAATTATACATTTCTCATTTATTTTTGGGATAAGCTTATTTAAGTGGTATTTTTGCAAACCAATGCATTTTTACATTCATTGTGTCACACACGACCATTTCTACCCTACTCTCTTTCATTGCATAGTTGAGATTTGTCAGTGATGTTTGAGCATGCGTCTTTGTGGAGTAGGCATAAAAATATCATCACACATCTGAAATTTTCAATCATTTTGTTTGTTCCAGAGTACTTTAAACTGTGATTTAATGGGACATTAAACTGATTTCTTACTGTTTTGACTATAAAATATTTTAGATTTATTTCAAGGCACAGCTTGAGCTGGACCAAAACTATCTGTAATCTAATGAAGTCCAGCTTTTTATGTTGTTTTAATAATCCCTCCATATTTCTAAAAATATTTTAAAAAGCTAATACTGGAGAAGAATGAGTATCTTCGTAGGACCACATATATTTGTAAGACCAGTACCTTAAAGTGGCTAATGGGAATTGTTTTGGAAGTCTTTTTTATCTATTTAACCTGAATAGTTTAGATATGTTCACAAAACAAAACTAAAGGAAACTTGAAAAATTGAGAAGATAAATACCACATATTTTTTCACTCACATCCAACATCTCATTTAAAAAAGAAAGAAAAGAGAATGGACACTGCAGACTGAAGTAGTTTAGTGATTTAACCAGATTCTACTATTCCCCTCACATGACTATCTCATTAGATGTAGTTTACATTGTATCAAAGCCTATTTTAAAGTTAGTTATGCTAAGTAAAAATAGGCAATGTTTCTCTGAAAATGTTTTCTTGTGGCTGCTTGATTTAAACGTAGTTGTTGGCATAACATTTGAATGATTTTATCTTAACTTCAGAGTTATCAATGGAACAGCTTTTCTGTTGTCTCCCAGTCCCTTACACACACCTGCATGCATACACATGAACATTGACAAGGTGGATGCCCATGGCAAGTGCCCTTAACTCCAACCCCTACAGAAGTAGGTGACTGACGTCAATCATTCTCCGCTAATAAGTGACTACTCCTGCTCCCCCAACCCACCCTGTGACACACATGTACTCAATTCTTCAGTAGCCTAACAAGCATGTCTCCACGGCTTAGTGACAATCAACTTAAGTTGTTTTGCATTAGGAAAGGGTTTTCATCAGCAAGAATCTCTTGTCATGGGCTTATTCAACTAAAGAGAAATATATGTATAATTTATCTTGGGAAAATCATGTAGGAAAATATCTAAGGACAAATACCTTAAGAAAAGTATGGCTGGTTTATTACTTTATAAGAGGACTGAGACTCATATCCAGTTGAAGAGGCTTTGCAGAGCAATTTATGCAGGAATCTCTGCAGAAGGAAGAGGAGACCTAGATGTAAGGGAAAAAAACTTATGGGAAACAAGTAAATAAGAATCTCGGGACTCTAGTATGCCTGCTGTGTTCCTTCTGTGACTTAGCAGACATCCTGAATAGGAAAGAGGAATGTTACATTTAATGTATTTCACTAATTTCAAAATTTCATCTATTTTTATTTTGATGAAAAGAAACAAAAAGAAAATTGCTATCTTAATTTTTTTATAAGTATATAATTCACTAGTGTTAACTATATTTATATTGTGCGATAGATTAGTGAAACTTTTTATTGCTTTCAATCTCAAATTGTATTCCCATTAAATAACTGGTTACCACCATTCTATTTTCTTTTTATGTGAATTTGACTACTATAGGTATCTCATGTAAGAGGAATTGTACAGTATTTGTCTTTTTGTGACAAGCTAATTTCATTTAGCGTAAGGTGATGTCCTTAAGGGTCATTTCATGTTGTTGAATTTTTCTTGATTTGTATTTTAATCACCTGACTTGACTTCCATCTTGTTAAAAATTCCATGGAAGTCATGTATGCTTCTGTGCATACATACATATTATTGAGTGTGTGTTATACATTTACCTATTGGCGGTTTGGATTCTACAACTTTCCATTAATAATAGTATACATACAACTTAATACTAAAAGTTATGAACATTTGACAGACTCTCTTCCTCTAAATTCTGAAATATTCCTTGTGGATAAAGTAGAAACAAGTTTTCCTTTCTACATAATTTTGTATCTCCCAAACTCAGCATCATTTATCCTTTGCCAAACATTGTACACATCAAATCTGCTTCCTGTTCTATAGAAAAAACCAAGGAGAGGAGTGTGATGCCACATACCTGTAATCCTAACACTTGGGAGCCTAAGGTAAGAGGATCTCAAGTTTAAAGTCAGCCTGGGATATATAGGGAGACCCTGTCCCACACAACACAAAACAAAAATGAAAAAAATTGGGAAAGAGATATGGTCTTGTCTTTGATTTAAGCCCTTGGCTGAATTCCATCTCAACTCTTTCTTACTCTGTCGACATAAAACATTTTCTAGTGTGACTTAGTCTGTAAGATAAAGCTAACTTCACAGTCTTGTTATATTTAACTAGAAACTGTTTATTGATTTTTATTTTAGTAATCCAATATTTTAAAATATAGTAGTTTTAGCCGAGGTCTTATCGATCACTTGCATTGACAACAGTAGTTGTATTTCTGTCTCACCATTTAAATTCCCAACATGTTACTCTCATGCTAGCTCTTGTAGGTCTCCAATCATATTATTATTCCCTGCTTCTTCCACCTTTTGAATATTGGTGTTTCATTTATTTTGCAATGAGCAAAACCTCTTCTCTTTTCCCAAGCACCATTTCATTCTGTGTTCAGTATCTCAGTTTGTAACTCTTGGGTTTACATTATGATTTTTCTTTCTCCTTACACGTGTTTGTAATATTTACCAGTCTTTTATCATTTGCTACATTCATTTATATTCAGTTCATTACTCATTCCAGATTTCCATATCATTTTCAAGTTAAAAATAATTCTTTTTCTCTAAACTTCTTGACATTAATAGTTCACTTGAACTCATGAAAATAATTAACAGGTTATCAAGATTTCAGGTGAGATTTTGGTAAGAATTTTCAAACTTTTTTTCTGAAAATTTCACTAAATTTTTGCTAATTTTTTCAATTCTTTTACTGAATGATTGGATTTTACTGCAATGATTTTTGCAATTCTGTAAGTTAGTAGAATGACATATGTTACCTTTGAACTTTCCTTGGATAAAGTTAACAAGAAAAAAATATCCTAAAATATTGTTTACGATGGGATTTCAGAGGCAAACTAAAATGTATGTTTTCTTGGTGAGAATTAGTTATTTCTGATTTTCTTTCTGATAACATTGCTCCTCTATTTGCTTGTGTCAACAAAAAATCTTTGTAACTCTGCACTTATACTAGACAGAATGCAGCCAAGCAATCCAACATTAGTTACATACATCCTAGCACCAAGGAGCCACACAAAATCACATACAATAACAACACAAAGAACTCTAGAACTTGGGAGTCATGTCATTCCTTTGTTTTCTTTCAAGTTTCTCTAAAGTTAATCTTGAAAGAATTATCCTTGTCTCAACTGTTTTGAAAATATACCAAGGTTTGAGAGGATATAGACAAAGACCCTTTTGAAAAGCATTCTATGATAATGCATAAAACCAGTCTATGAGGAAGTCTGAATTTTCATGCCAATTAAGGCAATTAATGCATTGTAATTCTTAGATTCTCCTTTGGGGAAAGGTTGAAAAATCAAGGTAGTTCTTATACTTGACATTGTTCTTTTGAATTAGAAACTTAACTACTTTATGTTAGTTGCTTAATTTTGTGAAACTCTCTTGCAACATTGGTTTAAGACTTAGATGAAATAGACAAAAACACCAATGCGTATTTTCCATAATATTTTTTTATCTTGAGGCAGCTTTTGGGTTAAATTTCAGCTACTACATAAAAGTCATGAAATACTGAAAAAGTGAAACAGGAATAGAATAGCCCTATTTGACTTTACTGAGCTAAGAATAGTTATAAAGATAGTTGTCCTACATATCTTGTAGGACATAAATGTTTGGAATGCAGTGAATGACAAAGGAAAGGGGAAAACTGCTTAACCTGGTGTCTCTGAATGTCATTATAAAGACATGGTATGTGAGGCATGTGAATTAAAGGCTTGAGACTCCTTGGAGGTTTGAAGCATTGTAATTATCTATAATACAGTATTACAGACAAAGAATAGTTTTCATTCCCAATCTTTTGTGAAGAGAGTATATTTTAAAAGAAATATGCCTTGTTGTAAGGAAAATTATATAAGACTGCTATTTGGTAACTGAATTTAAAAGTATACTTATTTATTTTTTCTCTCTCTTGAAATTTTAGCATAGTCATTATTTTAAAAGTCGACATGGAAGTTGATGGAATAGAGATCAAAGCTTATCTTAATCATTCACAATCTCTCCCATGATTTGGTACAATATTACAGAGATAATTAAAAGTTTTCTGTGGAGAAGAGTAAATGCAGGGTTGTAAAAATTCATAGAGAGAGCTTCAACCTGGAAAATAAGAAGCTTTATTTGCATATGATACTGTTTGCAACACTGAATATTGTACATCCTATGATCATTAGCAGTTTCCAAACAGTTTCATGCAATGTGTGTACATTTACTAGAATACCTGTTACATTTCAGAGGAGAAGTGTTTAACATTTGAGCAGAAGCATTCCAATGTGAGCCATAATTCCTGATGAGCTTGTCTGTGGTACCACAGGCCAATTCTTTCACATTTCCATGTGTAATCACTGCTTTCTGCCATTTTGATAAGCATCATTGAAATCTTGAGAGTAATTCTCTTCCTTTATCTGTGAAACTTCAGTGACTTTAGTATCAACAACAAATGGTTTATTTTTAAAGCTGAACAATGTCCCATGGTGAAGCATTGTGCATTGTGCCCTCTGTTAAGATTGGTTTTGTTTGGGTAATCCCTATAGAGTACTTTTTACTTATATAAATAGTGTGCTTACTGCTCTTACTGCTCGTTTGTATGTGGTCCCTTAAAGGTCTAAAGATGTGTTGATATCATCTGGAGATGACCAGGAAGTAAAAAATACTTAGTTTGAGAAAACCCAACTGTGTCCTAACACACTCAGAGCATCTCCTATAACCGATTAATGTCAAAATGCTGATATTTTTTTCAGTTTGTGCCAATTCCCTATCACCTTATTTAGAGATTAGGTACTTTTTTGTGTTTTATAAGTAAGTTAATAGTGGTCTGGAAAGTTGAGCTTTAGTTACATCCAAGAAAATGCTATTGTCATTCATCAAGTGACAGTTTATAGTGATCATCACGTAATAGAGGACAAATGGTCAATTCTTTTCTTAGTATAATCATATGATGTAATTTCTTTTACTTAAAAATATGTTTATGTATATATGAGGTTTCCTTTATGAATCAAAATTAGTGCCTCCAAATGACAAGTATAAACTTTGACATTTTTAACTGTTGAGGTTGTGAAAAGCAATTGAGGATTCTTGGAAAAAAAAGAAAAAGCACCTTGAACACTGTTGCTCAAAAGTAAAGGAATTTGATAACTACACAAATATTTCTTCTTCCTGATATGGAACCCTAAACAGAAAGAAGTAGAAACTACTGCAAAATCTGATTTTTTTAATCAGATTAAGAATACACTTAAGCAAATAGCACCTGAAACAGTTTGTGGAGAAACAGATTCAGTTCAACACAGCTTCCGATGCTAATTGCTTGTCCAAAAAAGTCAAGTGATTTAAGATTTATGAAAAGCTGAGGGGAATCTACAGGTTATGTGTTGAAACAAACCCTAAACACATAATATAAAACTCTTGAGTTCAGAGTCATGGTAGAAAATATAAAACTTGGGTTTTGCGTTCTTTGGGAAATCCAAGAAAAGAAGTATGGAGGCAAAAACTTGGCAAGAGGTATATAAGAAATGAGACCAAAGTTGGAATTTAAAAACTTTGCAAAGCCTTTTTAATGATAGTCTTCCCTGCTTTCCCACTGCAATTTTTATTTTATTATCAGTTCTTCAAATCTTTAAGAATATGTCCACTTCTGTGGGTTTTGGTTTTTCTCTCAAACAGAAGCTAGAGAGCCTTCTTTTGAAATATTCAAAATGGTCTGGTGGCTCTCCCAGAGGAAAAGGAGCGCGTCAGAATTCCTTTAGTTGATGATTTTATTTTACTGCGGCTGTGAATGTGATAAATGCACCTGCCTCTAGAGATTGAAACGGCCAGCTTCAGGAAGTGCAAATGTGAACGGAACTGCCTCAGTTTCAGTGAGTTTTTATTTTCTGAACCTGTGATGTTTGTGCGGGGATAGTTGGCCCAGAAATTGTTTATATCTATATTTAGAAATAAGAGTAAATAAAATGACATTCATGGAAAGAAAAAATTGACCTATACATAGTTTTGTTTTTGTTGAGTATTTAGAATACTTGATCCTATGTATAGATATATATAGATAAATAAATAATAACTTGTATTATTTCATGACTACCATAAAAATGTCTTCTAGGTTTGATCTGGTTTTATTGGGAACTCAAACCATCAAGTACCCAAAAAATATTACTTGCAAACTTAGTTTCCTCAGCTATTGCCATGGGAATTAAAGAATTACATTTCAACACACTGGTTCACTTTATTTATGGGTATTTTTGCACATGTGCAGAAACCTTTGCTTATGTTCCTCAATGTCTCCAGGGCTTCTATTTCAGAATGTCCCTTAGTTATTACTTCTTTAGGCAGGAAGTTCGTGGTTTTTCCTATTGTAACCTAAAATTTTATTAGTCATCAAGGCATTGAAGGAAATGAATTTGAGTTCCAAAATAAAATATTTTAGCTTTACAATTTTATATATTTTGACCATAGCTTTTGACTTTGTAAAATTTGGCAATATTTATAATATTTCCAGTATTTTACCCCTGAATTCAGTAATAAATACCAGTGAAGATATATACCATATATTATATATATTTATATAATATATATTTGTCATAATGGAATATTAGTCACATCTGAAGTAGCCATTCTCTGTTCTCTGGAATGAAGTTTTGTTTCTAGGTAAGCTGGTGGGCAGTGACTGAATTTTTTACAGTGCTTTTCATTCAGCTAACCATTATCAGGATAGACAATTTTCTCCCTCTATGTCCACTATTATCTGTTATCGTTAAGAAAATTTTGAGTGGGTGGGGATTTAGCTCAGTGGTTTCGCCACCTGCTGCGCAAGCACAAGGACCCAAGTTCAATCCCCGGTACCAAAAAAAAGAAAAGAAAAGAAAATTTTGAGCTACTATACTCAATATTATAGGATTTTAAGTTGGGCAAAACATTCATTGACAATATATGGGCTCTGAGTGATACTCTGAGATCCTGAAAATCATTACCAAGGATGGAAGCCACAGGTTTTGTGATTCCTTCCTGATTTGATTTTGTTACCTATAAAGTGAATATAACCATGATATGACATGATTGTTTACAAAAAAGAGTTTATATATTGCCAGATTATGTTAATCATACTTAGAAGCACTTAATTCTGTGAATTTATGAAATACAATTTTATAATAAATGTCAATAAATGATGGCCTTATGATTTTCAAGAGATCATATACTATCACATGCTGCAAGTTTCCGTAGAACAAGAATAATAGATTCTCAAAGCTTTGGAGGAAATCTATACAACTGTGTACCAGGTACTAGGATCTTTAGCCACAAGAAGTTATTTCTGTAGTAACATAGAGGTTTTGCTCCCTGGAGCAACTTAATACATTATCAGACTGTTCTAATGCTCGAATAATTTTTCATTTCATGATTTGATTTTCTACCTATAAATTTACTAAAATTTGACAATATTTACTAAAACTTGACCATATTCTAGGATTAAACCTTAATGAAGAACTTACTTGACTTTGTGGAATTCTCCCTAGAATTTGTGGCTTTGGAAGTGTAGGTCACCTGAATCATCATGTTAATTTCCCAAATCATACCACCACCACCGCAAAAGAAACAGTTTATTTCTTCTTTCTTTTGTGCCACCATTCAGAGTTGAATAATCACCTTTGTCCCAAAACAATCTGAGATAAACTTGAAGTTGTCTTTTGTTCATTTTACAAAATCTGGTTTATACTAATAGTTTTAAAATTGAGAACAATACCTTAAAAAATAACCAAACTTTTAATAGTCTCCGGTGATCAATATTCCATTTGAAAGTATGGTTAACTGATGATGGAGACACTTAAAACTGAAACCTCCTCTTAAAATCTTACAACTTCAGTTTGATAAATGTAATAGGTAGAGAAGTAGATTTTGTAATCCAGACAGTTTCCAAATTGCAATAGTTTGACCCTGAGGTTTTCAACTTTATGATGATATCAAAACAATACAGGTTTGGAAGAAATCATACATCAAATTTTGAATTTTTATCTTTTCCTTGGCTGCACTTTGTCTATTTACAATGGACAGTGTCACTGAGTTTAGCTCCCAGTCAGCTGCATAATCACAAAAGTAAATAAAGGGAACTCTAAGGTGGATCATCGCTAATCCAGGTTGTTTGTTAAATCAGGTTTATTACATGTATTGTCAGTTTCAATTATTTTCAGTTTAGGATGAATTTATTAAAATGTAACCCCGTTGAAATCAAGGAGCACCTCTAAGAAAAACAGTCTTTCCTACTTATTTGAACAAATGATTATTATTACCTGAAACTAAAAGTGTGTCATATTGATGTTTGTTTTTATTTATTTAGTTAGTTAGTTTTTGAGACCAAGTCTGGCTCTGTAGACCTTGAACTCACTATATAGCCCAGGCTGGCTCTGTGACAATCCTCCTGGTTCAGCCTCCCGAGTGCTAGGATTATAGGAAGCATACACCACCATGCCCTTCTGTGTGACATATTTATTTGGGCTCCAGTGCTGGTATACGAACAATAAATGTTTTCTAAATTTTAGTCTTTCATATATGATGTTACACTTTTGCCACTTACGTATACTATTGGCACAATAGAATTTTCAAACATTCTCAATAAATTTATTTTAAAATAAACTACATTCAAATTTTAATGTACTAAGGTAGTTTTACAGTATACATTTGAAAATATATAACTATTTAAAACATTTTAAAATTTTAATTTATTTTACGTATCAGACCTTACAAAACATTGGGCTAGATGCTTTCAAAGTTTTTCCTTCTCAAATGTAATGATTCACTATTCTTCATTATCTCTAGTTCTTTCCATATAAGCTAGTATATAAATTAGCAAGTTATATGTTAAGAAGTTAAATGCATCTATGAGTACACCTAAATATGAAAAGCATTTGTTTCTATCATTACAACTAAACATAGCATTTTAAAAAAGCACTGAAAATTTGTCTTATAGTTCTCCTAATTGTTCATAAATATCGAGTCATTTCATCTACCCTGAGACACTTGAGCAAATGTGTGTACGTGTTTGTGCATGCACATGAACATCTGCCCATAAAGAGGAAAAAGGGGTTATTCTATTTGTGGCACCAGAACAAAAACCTGTTTGCATTCAAAACACTACCTTTGATTGACTGAAGTTAATGTCTGTTTCATGGCCAAACTTTCAGACTAAAGCTTTTAAAAAAATTATTATTAAAATATTTTAAAATACCATCTGTGAGCACATATGTGAAAAATTAGATTGAAAAATTTGTGCTCTCAATTTATCTCACTTACATTCTAGGATGAGCCTTGATCTCATGTGCCCTTCAGAATAGCCTTCATTGAAAAATTAGAAAAATTGCTAACATCGAGTGAGAGGAAATAAAGTTCAAGTCAGACTAGTTAACACTCGTTACTTTCACATTCTCTATTTTCTTTTTTGGTACCGGGGATCAAACTCAGGACCTTGCTCTTGTGAGGCAGGCACAGTGCCACTGAGCTAAATCCTCGGCCCTAACACTCTTTACTTTGACACTTTCCTGCCAGTCAACCTAAAAAAATGCTTTGGGTTATCAATCAGTGTAAATATCTTCAGCATAAAAAAGAGAGCCTTTTTCTTCTGTAGTATTTTAATTGTGCATAAAACAGACTTCCATTATAGGATAAACAGGATATTGCTACTTCAAATATAATACAATCGGAACATTGTAGAAGCTAAAATTTCACCTTCTATTCTCTAATTATGTCTATAATATATCCTTCCCTTTCCAGGCACAGATAATCTTTTCCTGGTATTGCAGTGATAGTTTGGGCTTTCATAAATTAATAACTCTTGTTTTTTGAATATGTTATTATAATTTATACTTTTTTCCAAATGGAATGCTTACCACTTCTTTATTAATAAAGCACTGTTCTTTCCTTTTTTTTTTGTACCAGAGATTGAACTCTGGACCTTGCACTTGTGAGCCAGGCAGGGGAACCACTGAGCCAAATCCCCAGCCCACTTTTCTTATCTTTTAAGTCTGCTTAAAACTCATCCCTTCAGTGAAATCTTCCATTCCCTCTCCTAACAAAGCCAGAAATAAGCACCCCCTTGTTGAACATTGTATCAACTTATCTTTTCCTCTTCTATGATATTTACCATTTCCCAAATTATTTTCAAATAATCTCATAAAGAGATGTGTCCTGTCAGAATGCATACCTGATTTATTTTTTGTCTTCCAATTAGTACAGTGCCGAATATATGTTTGGTACCGAAAACATGTCAAATAAATGTTTGGAGACTAACTGAATAAACCAAGTAATATACAGAGGAAATACATTAGTTATTTTTCTTTTTCCCTAATGTATGTGTAGAGTTTATTTGTCCAGGTGTTTACATTTTTTCACATGGGTTACATACAAAGCTATGTACATAGCTTACTCATAAGTTTATTATGTTAGCAAAGTCCAGTCTTTGATTTTCAGGTGGGTCACAGTTTTAATGATAAGAGACTTCTTTATTAAAGTTAATCTATTTCTTATATTGAACTTCACCTCATTTTGCCTTTGCTTTTTCAGGTGGTCAGATAGACTTGGAAATTTAAATCTCTTACATTTAACTCTTGTCTTCCCTTTACACAGTCATATATATAACGTTGTTTATCTATTTTACCAATTGTCTTTAACTCTCTTAAAAATAAATAAATATTTTAAGCCTATTAAACATATGGCAGTATTATATTACTATTAGCCACTCCTCCTGTAATGGTCATACTTTATCCTGTCCTAACAATCAATGCTACTTTCCTTTTTAGTTACATTTTTCTTTCCATATATAACAAAGTAGAAGATCATTAAGTGGGAAGCACGTGTTAAATATTTACCTTTGTGCCTCTAATGACTAGCACGGTTCTTGATATTTGGTATGCTTTCAGTAAGTATTTGTTAAATGTTTGAATAATAATTAAACATATATCAGATATTCATTCGTTTCAGTCATAAACACCTGGACCAACAGGGCCAGGAACAAATTTGGACAATCACATTGGTTTCCTCTGATCATTTCTGCAAAACTGCCAAAAGAAGGTGAGAAATGTTTCACCTTGTTCAACACTTCCATTTTAAATCTAGGCCAAACCTGTAATGAGAAATTGATTTCCTAGTGGTCTTTCTAAATTGACCTAAAGACTTTAAACATGGTAACCTTTTAATAGTCCACATCTTTTTTCTTTCTTACGTTAGAAATGAAAAATTTTTTTGAAAGATCAAGGTTCCCTACAGGCTTAGTATAATCTCTGAGGATACCCTACACTTAGAGAACATTTCTTAACATGTGATAGCAACGATAGCAACTCTCTAATTTCTAATCATTTTCCACTATTTGATAAGAAAAAATGAGGAATAAACAATATATTTACACCGAATATTTTTACTTACTCAAATCTGCAAATTAATCTTATAGTTTGAATGATTTAAGAAGTCATTATGACACTCAAAAAGAATTAAAATTTTAAAGTAGAAATATAATTACTTTTTGTTTTATAAATATAGTTATTATATTTCTACTTTTTTGTTTTTAATTCTTTTTGAGTGTCATAATGATTTCTTATATCATTCAAATTTTAAAATAAAATAAAGAAATACAAAGGGATAGACAGAGTGCCCGGAAAAAAAGATGGTGTTAAATAAAGTTTGTAATATCTTCAATTATGGTTGACCTTAAAAATCTGGTATTTCTTGAAGCAGAGGAATAAGAAATGAGATGAAAGTTAACCGTGAATTTAGTTAGCATTTACCGATTAAGTCTAATAAACAGAACACGTAAAAAAAACCAGAACAACTATCAATGTATCACTATGTAACTGAATATAATCTCAAATTCTGTTTATCCTTGGACTGAGATATTTTGCCATTTCATATACATTTATGCATAAAGCATAAAATATTGCTAGAATGTTAAGAAGTGAGGAATGCCATTAACTTTATTACTAAAAGTTTGGGATAAATGAACTATATAGATAGAAATATGGAGAACATAGAATGTTCATCCCAATAAAATGGTAATAAAATCTTTATAGCATCCCACATCATTACCTGCTGTATTTTGCTTATGTTGGGCATAAAGAAAAAAGGCATTGCAGACTTTCTTTGTGGCTCTTTAAATCCTGACTGATCATCTTTTTTCTCCTTTCCACTTATGTTAGATTCGTTAGGCTTCAGATGAAATGACAGAAAATGAAATTGTAATGTAAAATGTGTTCTAATTTCATTTGTATTATGTCTCCCGGGATGGGGTAAATAAATGAAGCCCTGTAGAATACATTATAGATATTAGCAATCCAGAGATGATAAACCAGAAAAAACATTAAAAATGTTCTCATTCATTTTTCAGTAGTGGATTCTTGAGATCACAGTATCCAGCATTGGGCCTCTTTGGACTAAAACTCAATGGATTCTTAATTTTCAGATGTGAATTATTATTTGGTCACTCTAAAAGGGAACCTTGACCATAGACCCAACTGTAGCAGCTTCAGAATGACAAACTTTTTGCTTAGTACAATTCTCTTTTTCAAACTTCTCAAGCCATTGCATTATTGAATATAAAGGAATTATTTATTGTAAATGACTTTTTATCTTATTCTTTCATGTTATTTTATTTATCACTAATATGATTAGGGTTGCTATTGCTATATTTTTATTGATAAATTTTATTTTTAAAACACATAATCTGGTTTAGGGCATTGTTCTCTGTTACATAGTTTGTGGTTGTTTGCAGAAATTAATCTCATGCTTCTTTTTCAATCTGTCCCACCGTCTAAAGGACAGCAGTGCTCTCGGCTTGATGAGACTCTCTGTCTCCCCATAGTGTGTCTTGTGTTCACTTACCTGACACCTGCTATGATCATCTTCCTGTGCTTATGTTCCATCTTCCTTGCAAGTGTGTCCTGAAGATCTCTTTGATACCTCCCCAAACCACTGGAACTATGAGATGAGTATTAACATAAGTAAAACGATCATTAAGTGACCTCAAGATGCTGCCAGAGAAGTGACATCAAACTTGATTCAAATCTAAATAATTTCTACTCTACTTATGCTCCATTACAACTCTTAATCTCTTTGTGCTCACATTGACTTATGGTTGTCACTTGTTATTTCTTTTTTTTATTCATTAAGTTTATTGGTATATTTTAGGTGTACAGTATGAAGACATTCATCATTGGGAATTTGTACCTTTACATGATATATCATGGTTCTTACTTTTTTCCCCACTCCCCTGCCCTCTCTTCAACCCCTCTACCCCTCCTTACTTACAAAGACTTTGTTTTGATTTTTTCCTTTTCTCATATTTTTTCCTTTCCCCTACTCCTCCCATTTCCCCTTCCCCTTCCCCTTTGGACCTCAAAGCTATTATAAACTTAACTCTTCTCCAATCAACTTTTGCTCTGCATCTTGATTCATTTGTTTCTTTTTCCTTCTGATTCAGAGAGAGAGAGAGAGAGAGAGAGAGATCTTTCTTTTTTTTACACTTAATTCTTTAAGCATCATCTTGCTCCAAGGCTTCCGCATTATTGTCTTAGGTCGTGCATTTCTTATTAAAACTTTATGTGTTAAACATTTTCAGGTTTTTATCTACTAAAAGCTGTTGACACACTAAATTCCCTCATATCTCAAACCATATCTTCACTCAGTTGTCCATGTCTAAATATGTAATTTCTCTTTTGGTTTCTGAATTCTTCAAATTACAGCATAGATTTTCTACTTCATTTTATTCATGGCTCACTTACTAGGGCTGAGTCTTCAAATCTAAGTATTTTTTATTTTATTCTGTATAAACTACTCAGCCTTTTGTAGCTTCTTGTACTTTTTATTCCTAGAATCTCTCACAGTTTCCCATGTCAAGTCTTACGTTCTGTCCTCTCCACATTGGCACGTCTGTTGTACCCAATCACAGTCCTCTTGTGTTCCAGATTCATATATCTCTGTTCCCACCACAGATGTATTATCTCCATCCTGTTTTCTTAAAGTTAAGTGTTCTCTAGAATTATTTCTGGTTCTTGTTTTCTCTCTACAGTCTTTTTGCTAGCAATGTATTCATGATTCTCATTTCAAAAGCCCAAGTGCTTATTTCTTCCTCTAGATCTCGATCAGTATTACCATTGGAATGCTGGAACATCTCAGTGCATCTACTGCTTTAGCTGAATTCCAATTGGTCAGAACAGAACTAACCATCAAAACCTCTAGATCTGCCACTTCTATGTTATCAATGCCATTGGCATTCTTAAGGTTCTAACAATCATCTAATGGCCAGACTGACTCAATCCCTTCTTAAATTCTATCCACATAATATGCACATTTCTGTTTGCTCAATGTTTCTGTTTTTCCTGTTCCTTCCTCAGTTCTTTTCATCCCTTCCTAATTTCCATTTCTAGTACCATTACCTATATTATCTCATAATATCATAGCTTCCCTATTTGATGTAATTGTTTATATGATTTTTCTAATATTGTAATATGATGCCAGGTAAAAATCTATTTCATACTCCTACTGATAGTTTCCTGACTCAAAAGCACCAATGATTCTTAGTTATCAGCATAATATATTTCAATTTCCTTTCTCCAGATTTAAGAAACTAGAATATTGAAAACCAACTTTCTTTATTGAAAATCAACTTTCTTATCATTTTCATATATCTAGATGTTAAACTTAGCAAAATTTCTCTTAAACAGTTTTTATTTTATTGACTTGGTACCAGTGGTGGTACAATTTATTTTGCCTATAATCTCCTTGCAAGTTTTCATAATGAGCTAATCTATATTTTAAGATCTGAATTGTCTTGCCCAAAATATGCAGTTGTATACGGATTATTAGATAGTATCAGGTCTGCAAAAACAGGCATCAGGGTCACTGGGTAATCTGCAAAACAAATTTATGAACCTGTAGCAGAGAGTTAGTAGTGGAGATTAACATGAGTTAATTAAACCCATACTGAGGGAATATGAAAAGCTTAGTCTAGTGTTTTAGCTGAGAAAAAAAAAGGCAGCTGTTGGAGATGGAAAAGAAATCCGTATTTGGGTCAGTTCCAAAATCCTTTCTCTAAATAACTCAAATATTGCACTAGGTTTCTCAAGAGAGAGGTGCCACTTAGCCTCTGACATGATTCATGGAATACAGTGTTCACAAATCCTTTCCAGAATCATCCCAGCCAGTTTAGATTGAATCAACCTCCATTTTATATTGTTTTTTTCTCTTTTATGCATTGTGCCACTTTTGACCAAATGCTAAAAGTACTTCTGTTTGTGTAACATAAATTCTTGATTAAATATTAATGTCCTGAAGGTTGAAAGCATTTTTAAACTTATATCCCCATCTCTGTTCCATATCACCTCGTTTGCAAAGTAGCCAGGTACTAGTAAATGTTTGTTAAGTGCATTTACCAGTGAACCATTGAAGATAATTATATTCTATTGGCGTTCTGGAAATAGTAAATAAATAATAAAAAGCTATTTCAAAATAAAATATATAAATGTAGATTGTCAAGAATTCTCCTATATTTTTGCCTACAATTCTATATAAGGTAAGTGTATGGAAAGTATATAAGAAAGGAGTTATTGTAATTTAAAATATAATCATTTTTACTTTACAGATTAGAAGGACAGAGGAAGATTTGTGAAAAGTGAAGAAAACTGACAATCTGTGATTTCAATCATAGACCGGTTATGTAATAATAAAGCCATTTAATTTTTTGAAAGAATTTAGTGTGTATTTTCTGTGGAGTAAAAATGGCCAGGTCATTATGAAAAGGAAATTGGTAATACAGAAGGGTGATAAGTCAGGATGTTCACAGAGGCAAGATGTTTAGGTTGTAAAGATTCACATCTTTGCTGCTTTCCTTTCCTGAGGCATAAGCTGTCCTAGTTTGCTATATGAACTTTTAAATTAATTTTGAACACAGATAAACCAACTCATGAAGATAAAATAGACTCAGGCCTTTCTCTATAAATGCTAATCTATTTGAGAAAATGTTTTGGATTTATGGAAGTTGGCTCAGGTTCTGGTATATGTAGTTTCAATGCTATTTATATTATATAGAATTTTGTTTCACAAATATGATGGCATGTACCAATATAAATCTATTTTACAATAAATTCTATAATAACATTCAATATGAACTATATTTAGCATTTATTGTCTGCTGTGGCATATTGAATGTTTAAAAACAATTTTTTTCATTTAGAAAACTTCATAGTCCTAAACCAATTTCTACCCTGCTTGTAACCTGCAACCTAGATCAGTTAATTCATAGTTTGACTATTCAACTTGAATTGCAAATGCTTGCCTTTATCTGGTATACTTCGCTGTAGCAAAATTATCAATAACTGAGAAGACAAGGAATAGAAATCTCTACATTCCCAAAACACTATAAAGAATTCTCTGTCATTCCAGAGTTAATAGTTATGGGGAAAGTATGGGTTGTATCTCTTGGTACTATTCCTAGATTCTTAATTTAAATATAGTAAGTCCACTTGATTATGCTTTATTATTACTTAATCTTCTGACTTCCAACTATTTCATGACTTTTCTATAAAAACTCCTAACCAAAAGGTACTTTATTTTTTAAAGACTATATAGTTTCTTTAATGTTCACAATTTATCAAAATCATGTCAATTGTTTCAGTTGCAGAAGTTGTCCTCATTTATTACCTATCATTAATGTGCTAAAACATAAAGACATTCATCTAGATATAGGCCTAAATTCCCTGTAATCCGCTGATCCAAGCTATCTAAGTGAGCCAGAGAAAAGACAAGTTGAATTATTGCATAAATTCCCTTTGGAAAATTTGAATAAAATGCAATGTCCACAGGATGTACCCTCTGCATGAATGTTGTAGAAAACTCACAAGCCTAGTAAATTGAAAAAGCAATCCAGTGGCTTAGCTATTTAAGTACTAATGCAGAGATAAGATTGCTTTTTAAAAGTATCACACCCTCTTCCCAGTGCACTTTTGTTTATTTCCTATTCACTTTGCCTTGGGGAAAGAAGAATGAAGTTAATATTCTTCTGACATAAGTGCACTATAATGTTGGATACATTAAATATCTTAAAGTGGATGGAATAGTTAGGTATCTAATTTGGTTCGTCATGAATGATTTTAGATACCGCATCTTCTGATATTTTTTTTAATCATCCTTTGTCTTTTTTTTGCATCTCAGATGTTACAAGAGTAATTCTAAGGCCCAAAGTAGTTAAGAAGCCAGGTGATATAGTAGGGAAAACTTAGCATGGATATAAAGTTATATTTACGGTTCAGTATTTTGACCATAGGGAATTCATTTAAATTGTCTGTGTTTCCACTTTCTTAAATATAAAATAAAGATTTGGACTAACCTATTTTGTCCTTGCCTTGGGCTTTCTGGGCATTTATAATGTCTTCCATTCAGCAGCAGTGAAATAATTAATCATATGTGTAATATTACATAGGAAATATTTTTCAAAGTAATTAATTTGTTATAAATTCCTAGAATAATTAGGCTCCAATTTCCAGTTACTTTGTGTTTCTTGTGATTATTAAAAGTTACCATTTACTATGAATATATACCATGTTCGATGCATTGTGCTGTCAATGATACTATTCTTACTTGTAGTAAACTTATTTTATGACACCAAGGTGTAATGTATTTCTTGAAATAACAATAGATATCTATTAGCCAAATTAATACTGACTTCTGATCATGAAGAAAGTACTTTTTGAAAAATAGTGAGGCAATTAATTGGACAAAGTGGTGTCATTTTTTGAAGGATCTGATAATAAGAATAAACACATTATAACCTAACATGAAGTAACACCTAATTTATCAGCATCATTTGCCTTTGGCTTGGATGCTTTCTCAGTTCTAATATGAGTATGTGGTCAGCATTCTTATTCATCACCAAGCTAATCAACAGAATATTGTTAGATGCTCTGCTGATAAAAATTCATCATAGGATGTGAGCTTATAGAACAGTTATTATCTATTGGAGTAGTCATTTAACAACAATTTTCTAGAAAAGAATTCAACATTTATGAATCAAGTAAAAACTTTTAAATTTGAGAAATGAAAGGGACATAATAATGATAAAGAATTTTTGTCACTTAAAAATAATCAAACTTCACATATTAGTAACAAATTAATATGTATCAAAATGACTTATCAAAATGATTCAAAATTTTAAATTAAAATTATTAATAATTACTTTTCCTCAAATTTCTAAGATCGGTATTAGATAACATTAGAAATTTAGAGCTAAAAATATTGGCAAGAATATTGACAAAAAGTATTCAAATCTGTAGGCTTGGAACCAATGAGGTACCTCTACGTATGAGTTCTTGATATTTATTCCTTAGTTCATAAATGGATTTGTAAAACTGTGTTAAAATATAAAAATTGAGGAGTATTTTGATACTGTGATGATATGCTGATGATTATCTATTTTTGACTTACTTAAGTATTAAAGATATTGCATAGAGATTGCCAGAATCCATTAATATATAAATTTAGTCTAATATCAAGTTTGACCTTAGTTGGGTTATTTCTTATTTATACTATAATTGTATCCATGGTTTAATTTTGTCCATTGTAGCCATGAAATAATAGGACAAATTTTCTTGAGTTTAATACTTCAAAATTGACTTATAATGCAAATAAATGCACTTGTGTAGGACTTTCCTAGCTTTACCACACAATTTCATTGTGAAGGTTATTGTTCAGGTGATGGACAGAATCTCCTCTTATATGAAAGAAGACACTTGGAGTTAATTTTTCTAGTATTGTAATACTTTAGTTACAAATTACTGTATTTAGGTCTGGTGTAGCTAAGCTATTTTAGTTTGCTGAGGGGAAATTAGTTATCTACTTCATTTTTTTTTCCTGATATGGCCTGATGTACAATGTTGAGATGATATCAAGTTACCTTTCCTAAAGCACACTCACCAAACAGATTTCTGGAGAAATAAATTACTACCCTCAGGTTTCTTCTTGGTGACCTACAATTTCTTATCTATTGCTAAGGACTGACTTAACAGAAGGCTGATTATAAAAACAATCATTTCAGTTCCAAAGAGCAGTCGACTCAGGAAAGAGAAAAATTTTTGATAAACAACAAGTTATAAATCAGTTTGAAAACTAGAGTTACCTTTACCAATTGCAAAGTTTCCAGATTACTGGTTTATTTAGGTTGCAGGCCATGAACCGAAAACATCCTTTAGTGGTGTATTCTAGTTCAAAGCAATTGTTTTGCTACATATGTGGTAATGTTGAGTAAGCACCATCTAGGTTCTCATTCACTGTAGCTCATCTGAGGGTTTGGATATGGAACTCATTTGTGCATACCTATTTACATATCCTGTGGTACTGGCAAACTTGTAATCATGAAATAGTCCCAACATTCAATGGCTGTAACAAAAGTTTATTTATTTCTTACAAACAGTCCAAGATGGGAAGGCTGTCTGCAGGAGATAGTTAGGTTTATTCTACAATATACCCCAGGTCCCATGCCTCTTGTGGCTCATTATTTCTGTGGACATTTGAGTTGGTTAGGCTCATCTACATTTTAGCCCACAGATGAATGAGAAAGGAAGTGCAGGCCGTGGATCTTCTTTTTATGAATTGATGTACAGGTTGTGCATATCACGTGTACTCATATCCTGAGAATTTAGAAGTGTTGCTGTGTTGAACTGCCAAGAGGACTGGGAAATGTTATGCCTTTCTGCAATCATTCACATACACCTTTAAAAAAATCGTTTCATTTTACCACATGAGGTTTTCCTAGTTTTTTTCTATAGTGATACTAAAATGCATGTGATACTAAAATGTTGTATTTTCTTCCTTGCATTATCTCTGCAGATGTGGACTGTTACCCAAACAATTAATTACTTAATTACTTTTCTATCTGTACACACTTTTTGTTCTTTTTTTCATTTTTTAAAGCAGGTCAAATATTTTGCTGAGTTCAGAATAAAGCCTCTCTACTGTACAGAAATTAACAAAATCAATGAGTTTTAAACTCTCTTCAAATATTCCTCTGTTACCATGAGTATTCTCCTATTTAAACTGTACTTAGCTTTGCTATTTTGTTGAGCAATATCACTGGAGAATAAAGTAGCTGAGAAATAAGCACACTGTTTACATCCAATCTTCTGGGAAGAGGAACAGAAGAAAATAGAGAAAGAAAATTATATTTTAGAAAAAAAAATTATGGACACAGAAGAGTGTTTCCTTTAAATGATACATTTTTACCAATCTCTGAATAGAAAAGTTTTAAGAGTGTTCATTCAAACAATGATGGGTCAGAAGAGGACTTATTATTTTATTTCATAAACTTCAAGATTCAAGATTGGGATATTTTAATGAGCATGTGCTTTGTCATTTTTTTTTATTAAATTCTTTTATTGGTACATTGTAGGTATACAACACAATTACATTTCTCACTGGGAATTGTACCTTTACATAATGCATCTTGGTTCTTATTTTTTCCCCATTCCTAGCCCTCCCTTCACGCCCTCCACCCTTCCCTATTTACAAAGACTTTATTTCCATTTTTTCCATTTCTCATCATTTTTCCTTTCCCTTCTTTCCTTTCCCCTGCCCCTCCCACTACCCCTACCCCTTTGGACCTTTTCTTCCTATTTTGCATTATCGATTATTCATTCTAATCAATGGTACATTTTAGGTATACAATATAATGTCATTTTTAAGAATATTAATAATTAGGCCCGGGGATTTAGCTCAGTGTTTCTGTCGCCTGCCTCACAAGCGTAAGGACCTGAGTTTTATCTCCCGGTGCCAAAAAAAAAAAAGAATATTAATAATTAAATGATAATAACAAGAAATGAAATATAACTAGCCTTGATTATAAAATATGGGGAAAAAAGACGCATTCCAAATAGTTTTCTGCACCATCTTTCCCCCAAAACGGTAGTGTTAGCATTGTTCTTTTTGTTGTTGTTTTCCCTTGTTGAATGTTTCTTACTTATTTTAATTTTTTCAAAGTTTGTGTACCTCTTTTTGGACTTTGACTTTCAGCACCATTGTGGTAGGGAGAGAAGATAGTCACCATACATTCAAGAGTCAACTGAATAGGTTTATACCCTACAGTTTCTAGATTACTTGCTGTG
Organism: Heterocephalus glaber; assembly: GCF_000247695.1. The sequence goes on along the minus strand of NW_004624732.1, from coordinate 41,319,913 downwards.
GAACCTGGGGCAAATTATTGAACCTTTCTCAGCCTTAGGGTTTTTTTTAATCAATAAAACGTAGATACTACTGAGCATTTAGGTGTACCCATGTGGTGTTTATAACACTCTTGGTAGAAATGAGCCTCCTGTATTTCCAGCCAAATAAGTGCAGAACTGAAAACATAGACCCCACATTTGTCTTTCTATATCTTGTGTTCTTAACTAGTAGTCTCCAAAAGGTTTCTGTGAATTTCATATTCACTCAGTAAATAGATATGGGTGTATTTCCATCTAATAATAGAGTTTATAGTAGAATTGCACAGAGCTATTCACAATTACCCTCCATCAAATCTTTTCAATAATGCCTGAAATTTGTGAAGAAGTAAGCAGGTCTTTATGAAGATTTATTCAGTTGTATCTTGCAGATAAATTACCACCTTTGGAGGGATTCCCTATTTTTTTAAATCCCAACAATCAGAGCATTGACAGTGATTGAATTTCACTAACAGTGGATGATCTGTTTCTAAATTTTGCCTGGAAAGTGAGTGATTTCCCAAAAGATACTTGCCAAGCTGGCATTACTATGACTTCATTCTGTGCTTCATCTTGGGTAGCTTCTGGCAAGTATTTCAATGTTAGTACTTTACTGCCTGCACATTCTTACAAGGAAGCACAGCTAATTGTCTTCATTTTCACCTATTTTAATTCTGATAGTGAGCACATAAGGCTATATATGGTAGTCCCTAGTGAGCCACAAGAATTAATATTAATGAATAACATGGAAACACTGAGATTATGCAGGTCTGTTGGTTATCACCAGTAATGATTATTATGATAAACATTAGTTTAGATAAAGACATGGATTAGGTCATAAAATTCCATAATGTGTGCAGTGACCGCAAACCAACAGAAAACAGAATGTCTACACTAAACAGACTGCAGAAAGAAGAAATTTGAAACTGTTTTGTTTAGCTTGTAATACATGTTGGTGTCCTCATATATAAAGCACTTCTGAAAGTGCCTATGATTTGGCACTTTGAATGCCTTTTTAAAGACAGTGACAGACTGTGTAAATATATGAATAGTCTATAAATAAAGTATTCTACACCTCAGCAGGAGCCTCATAAACATTGGTTACTGTAAAGCTGGGTAAGGAATTTTAATAATATATTTTAGCACTTATTTAAAATTTTACACAATATGCATGCAGTTTTTCAAAATATACAAATAATATGGATAATGACAAGTTTGATTCTTTCTATTGCAGAAACCTTAGACAGAATGAATATTTTAAAAATTCTCCTTTATGCATAATTTAACTATATGATATTTGTATGTTTATTCATGTATCGAAAGCAGAATTTTACTGAATGATTGCTACATGCATACTACACTGTCCTTGACCTGAACTGATTGTATCTTCGGACCCAGAGATAGAGCCTCAGAAATAGCACTTGGAGCATAATAAGTGCTCAGTAAATATTGGCTAGATATTATAAGTTGTTTTATTGTTTACTTATGTGCATAATGGTGGCTAAATTATATGAAAATACTTGATTTACATGTTATCACTACTTCTGAGAATTTACTGACTTCCATTGATCTAGTATCAACACATTCTATGCTGCACTAGTTTCTTGTCTGTACTGTTAAACATAATTGCGTATAAATATATCTATATCTATCTATATCTATCTATAGATAGATATAGATAGATATATAGACAGATAGATAGATAGATAGATCTTTGATAAACTGTAACCTTTTTATGGCAGAATGATAGATTCTATTTCCATTTCTTCATAGGGAGTTTGAAGGTCTGGCCCTGTTCTCCTTTGAGACTATGTCTCCTTTCTGGGGCATTCATTACCAATAGATGGCGCTGTGAGGTTGCAGAGGTCTCAAGAATAAGGTTCTCAGGAACAGTGCTAATCAGACTTGAGTATGCATTTACATCAGCAGCAGCACTTGATACTACAACACCGACTTCTGGGTCACGTCCTCAAACTATTCTGATTCAGTAATTTTGAGGGGACTAAAGACTTTGCATTTCTAAACGAGCACACAAGTGAGGCAGGTGCTGGTTATCTGTGCACCGCAGTTTGTAAGCACTGCTATAGAACACTAATTTTTGAAGAACAAAAGGATATTTATTTGATAGTAATTTTAAAACTAAGATAAATTGAAGCATTATGAGATATTTACACATATGTTCTACTTCGAAAGATAACAGGTAATAGGAAAATATCTTTCTAGATAAATTTAAAATGCATAACTCAACGTTCTTGGTGTTTTCTACATAATTTGTCGTAATCTTGGTATACTTTTATTTTCATATATGGATGATATAAATAGTAAAATCTCATTCCACAATCCTCCATTCTTGTCTTGAAGAAAATAACCATTAACAGTTTCTCATTCTTTCTAGAAGTGTTCTATACAAATACATATATATTATTGATATGTTTTTTATATGAGGGGATCTGCAATTTTATTACACAGTTAGCATATCTTGAATGCTTTTCTATATCCATTTTCAAACCTTTGTGAATAAATTAGATTTAAGCATTTTTGTTTATGAGTCCTGTCATATAACACATATTGCACACCCTGACAAATAAGACATAACTGAACACATGGGTTAGAACAGTTAAATGTAGTTTGAATTCTGGTGAAGCAGCCAGGTTGCTCCTTCCCTGCCACTCCCCATAAACATACAAGTGCCTACTCTATACCAGGTAGTCACAGTGAGCGCAATATAAATGAGCTATTAGCTCTCCCTTTAAGTATCTTCATAGACTGTGTGGCAGACCAAGAAATGTAAATATTTACAATGCAGTGAGACAAATGATCTAAGAACTTTTAGAGTGAACACTTCTACTACAGGATTAAAGAAAAATTTCTCAGATGAGTAGTTAAAATGATTGCACTTGAAGGGCCCTAGTGTTCTTGAAAACCTAGGGAGGGGAACAACAAACTCTCCTTGGGATATGGGGAATGATTTGAAGAAAATATGACATTTGAACTGAGTTTTAAATGATGAATATAATTTAGCTGGATTAAAAAGATAGTAAAGGAATCACAAGCAGAAAATAATAAAGAACAAAGAAGATATAGTGCAATGTAAAGGGTTCTGTTATTATAAATTCTACTCGTTTATTTTTTTATTTTTTATATATTTTTGAAAGTTTGGAGAGCGTTTATTGGAGTAAGGAGAAGAAAATAACTCCTGATATCCAGGTAAGTCTCCAAGTAGGTTGCCAGGGAAGCTCTGCATCTAGAACTTCTTAAAGATAATGGCGGCATGGGAGTTGCTCAGTGATTTAGTGAAAAAATATTACGCCAGTTGGAACTAGGGCAGTCTGACTCAGTTACTCAGCATGCAGGATTTAAAGGAAACTGGAATTTTAAAGAAAAAACCAGTTATTTTGTATTTTAAGTTTCCCAAAACTCGGGGACGTGTTACAATTCCCTTTAGTAGGGAGGGGATGTACTGCATATTGCCTGAGGAAGTTCATTCTTGGTCCAGAGTCCTAATTCACTACCTCTCCTTATTTTAATTTTTATCAATATGACTGTCCAACTCCATTTCAGGTCCTTTCTCTAACTAGCTGCCTATTCATAAGCAAACTTAACTATTGTTACATTACCCCCCCTCTGAAGAAGTATCCATAACTGCCATTAGGAGAGAAAGATTGAAGACTAAATCTAGCTACTTCTTGCTACAGAGTCTGTGTAGAGGCAGCAGAGGGTGATTTTTTCTCAGAGAGCTCATCTAAGTGGTCTTTAAGCTAGGGCTCAGCAGGTATGGACTCTTTTCAGAGGGTCAATCCAGTGAGCCCCAATGAGAGGAGTTTTCCATATTTGTCATCTAAAGTTCATTAAGGAAGAAGAACAGAAACATAAGCAAAGGCCAGGCTATAAAGAACCTTAAACAATGAAGAGTTTCTTTTATCCTAGGAACTGTCCACTTCAATCGGAGAAAGGACATGATCACTTTGTTTGGTTTTATTTCCAAAGAGTTATTTCTTCCAGATGTATAGAAGATAGTCTAGAGTTGGATCTACCAACAAAAATGGTAGTTTTGTAGATACATATTTTTATAAAGGAAGCAAGATATTGTGAGCATATTAACTAGATTAAAAAGTTCACAAATATACGAGGAGCATGTGTTTTATTTCCAACTCCATCCTTAAACCTAATACATTTCTTATCATGTAGTAGGGAATCAGGAAATAATCATCGGCTGAAGTAGCTGAGAGTTCCTGGTTGAATTTTGAGAAAGGAAAATATATGATATGATAGTAGAAATAAGTCTGAAAGTGAAGAGAATAAATTTGGTTTTTCACATCTTAGCTGTGGAACATGGATGAGCCATTGGTAAAGGAGAACTTACATTGCATTATTTTTGTCTTTTTGCAAGCATCTGATCTGTACAGCTTCGTCAGTCCAGACTGCTGCTTCTCACCAACATGGCTCAGAGTAAATATGGCTGTTACTGTTCTTATTGCTTTATTCAACCTGAGGGACATGGCTCAATATAAAAGCAAAGGGCTGATCATATTTATTGTGTATCTAAAGTTCACGTTAGATCCATTCACACGCCTGTAGCCCTGTTTCACATCTGGAGATTTAATAAACAAGAATGGGATTTCTCTCCTTTCATAAAGCTGGCTTCTGAAACTTTATCTAGATTCTGAAAATAAATTGTTTTTAAAGATAGGTCTTTAAAGGTAAACATAATAACCTACTCCAAAATGAATATGACAAAGTAATATCATACAAGTACTCTCATATGTTCTAATATGTCAGTGTTCTTTTTGTTGTACCATAGAAACAGAGACTTTCTCATTGTTTCTGAATAACATCTCTTGCTGATATCCCCAACAAACATTCTTTATTGCTTAAGTATACATTAAGAACCCTAGACCATATAGTCACATTATCTGACATACAGTTTATTTTAATTGACTGAATTTCTCAAGAAAAATACTTGTTTCATAAAAGGAATATATAAACTTCTACAAATAATAATAACATACCAAAATTATCGCATTTGCTATATTATGAATCTCCTCTCATGCTATTTGTGCTAAAACAGAGGTGTGTAATCAGGTACTAGATAACTAACAGAAGAAAGTTGTATAGGTGGAACTTAGTCCAAGCAGATAACATTCAAATGTCCTTATGGTCATTTCTACAGTGATTTTACTATTACTTGCAATTAAATTTGGAGTCTATGAAGTGTTTTAAACATGCTACAAATACCAGTAGGTTGACAGGAAACAATTCTTTTTCTAATATTTATAATGTGAGAGTGAATTATTCTGGCACTCAGTGATGTTGGTTTGCTAAAACTTTAGGCTGCAAATTTTAATACTTGGAAATGAAGTAATTGTCATGTTTTCCTGTGTAGTTCACTATACCAATGTAGTATTTAAGTACACTTAGAGGAATAAAAAATTATCTTGTCTAATTAGTTTCCTTGATAGCAATGATATTGCATTGCTCAGAAAGAAACAAATGACAAGCATAGTTATCCTGAAATAATAGGTTTCTAATATTCATATTAAAAAAGAATTAAGATTTTATATTAAATATCACACTGTGATTAGACTATCAATAATTATAAAATACTTTGAAAGCCAGGTTGATGCTTGCAGTCAAATAATGAAAAGTAGAGGAATATACCCTTCAAATAATTTTAAGTGTTTCTTAATTATTTATAAATGCACAAATTAAATTCCGTAATCCCAAACCAAAAAATATTTGGATGCTAATAGTATATTTGTCATTTTCATTAAATGACAGTATTAGCATCCATCAGTCCACAAATGGGATAACTGGTAACTTCCATGGATTTTCATTTCCATGTAGAGATTTTTAGAGAGAATTGTGGGGAGTCAACAGGGGAGTCCAGAGTTTACCTTAAGCTCAGAGGTTCCTTTGCACATATTTGCATGTGGTGAAGCCAATTATAAGTATGGTTCAGTTTAGCTTTGAACATATTCCAGGGCAAGAATTACAGGCCAACTTATCTTTTCTTTTTTTCCAAAATTATCTAACAAATAGATGTTTGTTGGTTTTTTTCAGGAGATTTTGACTTAAAAGTCTGAATGAAGAAGTCAGTGACACCAATTCATTTAGTTAAATGTGATTTCTGGTATAGTCTTACATGATATTCATAGGTTTCTGCAATGAATAATCAAAACTCAAGTAGATAACCATATCATTTCATGAGAGTTTGTGGAAAGAGAGGATTTGAAGAAGTCCCTTTTATATGTCTATTAATCATGAGAATAACCATGGTCTATTGGCAGTTACATTTTGAAAGAAAGCCAAACAATATATTGTCTATACATTTATTTTTATTTTATTTCTCACAACTAATTATTAGCTACAATGTCTAAGTGCCTTCTTGTCAACAAACAGTACAAATCCATGTAATATTTATATCAATTATGCACATAATTATTAATATTGCAAACCATAATAATATATTTCCTATCTTTATCATAGAAGTTTTAAAATAATTTAAAAATCTTGCAGTATACTTCTTGATAAGAATCGGTTATCCAATTTCATATCACTAGGAAGTGTATTTCTGTTGTATCTATTCATATTATATATTCATGAATAATGTTTTCTCCCATTAAAAAGACCCTACAAAAATATCTTCTCTCAGTAAAATGGTTTCTCCCAGGAAAGATGCTCTCCCCCAGTACTCTAAAAGAATGAATTAATAAAGTATGGCATATAACAGATCATCATTTCAAAGCACTTTGAGTGGGAAAAGTGGGTTAGGACTTGTTCTGGAATTTGAAGGAATAAATGGGATATAGATGGTATATAAATTAGAGGGGGAAGTTTGTATGTTGTTATTTTAGTGCTATGAATAATTATTGGAATTGAATGTCGAAACCTGAGTTATTTGTAGGAAAATGGCTGCACCTTGAAACCACAATATTAAGAGAAATAAATGAGACACACAAGCTAAAATATGGCATGGTTTCTCCTATACATATGAGCTACCCAAATTATAATTAAAGAGCAAAGTACAAGATAGATAATGGAAGTAGGGTGATAGATCTTTCTCAGATGAGAAAAGGATCAAAAGATGGAGGGAAGAGGGAATGAAGGGAGAGAAAGGAGGATGAGCAAAGGAATTAAGATGTGCCATGTACATGTACCAACTCCACACAAGGAAAGTAAACATTTTGTATTGCAAACATGTATTAATTTAAAAAAAGAGAGAGATACAAAAGGAAAAAGAGAAAAGAGGCTTGGGGAAAAATTCATTAGAAAGCAATCTGAAAAAACCTGATAAATGGATGGCACATTTAAAAAATAGAAAATTAGGGAGATGGAGAGGTTGTTTGATGGAAAAAATAACTCCCACCCTGTTGGGGAAAACAAGGCATAACTGAGACCACACGGGCAAGCAAAAATGAAGCAACAAGTGAAGTTTTATTTCCAGCCTGGGTGCAGGCTAGTCAAGGGAAACAAAGCCCCCTGGGGACCTGGGCAAGGGGAAACTTCATAGGGGAGTTTGGGTAGGGGAGGGGTAGTGCCAGGAGGAGTACAAACTTTTTGTCCTGGAGTGGAGGAAGTCTCTAGTTCTGGGGCAGCAGAGGAAGTCTGGTGGTCACCAGGGGTGTCTGAATCTGTGGGTGTTTCTGAGTGGATAGGGCTGTTTATCTCCAACCCAAACCTGGCCTTGACTTCCTGTTATCCTTTGCCCCTTACTGGATGTGCAATTGTGTCACCTGGAAAATTTTTTCTCTTCTGTCTGGGTGGGGTCTGACACACCCTGTTGGCTATCAGATGTGCCAAGTTTGTGTCCCCTGAGTTCCAAAGAATGGATTTCAAGGACCATGGTGGTTATAAGTTGGAAAGGTTTATTGAGAGAAAGCTCCTCAGACATAGGAGGGGCCCTGAAATCAAAGTTTCTTCCTCCAAGGATATTTTATATAGCAAAATCACAATGTGGGTGTGACATGGATCAAAATATAATTAATCTATAGGATTGCATGTGTAGCTGCTTAAGTCATAGTGATCCAATAGGGAAGCAAGGCACATAGGCAAGATATATGTTGAGCATCATCAACTAGAGCTTATCTGTAAGTTGTAATTATAGAAAGAACAAAGACATTCTTGGAAAGAGATGGAAAGAGGGTCCAGGTCTCTGGGCACCCACCTATATGTGTGATGCCTGTCTGGGCACAATGGACCAGGTGGTGCTAACTGCATTATATTCTCAAATTGCGTTTTTATTGGTAGGGAAGTTCACAGCCTGGCTATTGGTCTCCACCTTGAGGCCTGGCCTTCTTCAGATTTGCCAGTACCACAGTTTTGATCTCTCTTCATCTTCTGCACTGACTTCATCAAGGATCCAATCCCTCTCTGACTGCCTATTAATTTCGAACTTACCGATCCGTAGAGTTGGAAGAATATTCAAATACATTTACGATAATTCGAAACTTCTGAATAATGCAAAGCCATTAATTGTAATTATAGATTAGGGTTAGGGTTAGAGTAACATTATAGTAGTATTTGAGAAAAATTGCCTGTAACACTCGGTGAGAAATTCCAAAATAAATTTACACCTGACACTCTTCCCAATGAAGAAGTTAAAATTTGTTTACAAATCATGACAGTTCAACATATTGAACAAAATGGGAAGGATTAAAAAGTGTATGAAAATCAAATTCTATGAGGCAAAATAAGAAAGTGTTCCTTCTCAGTAGTGCTTCAGAAACAGTAAAAGTACATATTTTTAAAAATTCACTTTCCTTTTTTCTTATTAGTATTTACAAAAAGTAACAGTTAGTGAAAAATGTTACAAGATACAGATAAGACAAAACTAATAAATTAACCTGCTAATGATGTTCTCACTTAGAAATGAACGTGACTAAGAACTTGAGAGTCAAGGATGAATGAGAAGTTCCAATCAAAACCTAAACACAATGTAAAGTTTTTCAGTGACAAAATATATGTATAAGGATTGTTTACTGTTGTTTCTAACCAAATTTCTTCATTTGGAAAAAATTTATATATGATACAAAAGAAATTTGTTTTTTACTTAAAGAAATGATGACATCTCTCCCCTTTGAAGTGTTCAGATGCTATTTACTAAGGCTACCTATAAGATTAAAGGAAACCAAAGCAATTAGATTGTGTAAGAAAAGAGAAAAGCCTGTGAAAGACACTCTTACTAATTTTGAAAAAGTAACTGAAAGAAGAAAGAAAATGATACATTTCTAAATGTAATGGGAGAAAAGTCTTAAACTAAATATGGAATAGTAAACTTTTGAATTAATTTAAGCCACACACTTATACACAATTTTTTAAATAAAATTCTATATTTGGAATTGAGAACAGTTATGATGAAAACCAATGTGATTGTTAATTCTCCCTCCTAGCAACAACCCTAATCTGAATAATAGCTTGAATGATGCCAAAAGTGTATTTTTCTGTATCTTCTCCACTGATCAATTAGATTTTAAAATAGAAAATCATAAAAATAATAAGAGGGAAAGAATTAAAATTTAGAAAATGCCTTGTAGCTAGTTATCTGCCACATGGTAAATTCTTAACTGTAAAGGCCATATCAAAATAGCAGCAGAGATTTTTGGAAACATTGCCTCACATCAAGGCACTAGAAATGCTTAATCTAAACAAGAACGTAAATGTCTGCTCACACACCTCTTAGAATTGGCTTATGAGGATATGGGTCGTCTGGGGCTGAACAAAACTTACTGTCTAGGGAATTTCTCCAAAGTAACTTTTATCAGTTATCATCACTGCCTTCTGTTAGATATTTAAGGATAATATGAGACCATTCTATTATTACATTGTTGCATTGAGAACTTAATTTGTGACAGTCTATTTTAAAGACATCATCTACTAGGTCTCATTTTATCTTAATAATAACCTCTTAAGGTTGACATTATTGTTATTTCCACTTTGGGAATGTGGATAGGAAGATTTGATACCCCACCTTTTATACTCACTAACAGAATCAACATGTGAATCTTTGTTGTCTAACTCCAAAATCTGTATTCTTTACCAGTTTACTATATTTCCTCTTGAAAATGAAGCAAGTGATTTTAAACAAACACATTTATCAGTTAAATATATGCTAGTACGTCTATCTTGTGTTCACAATTTGAAAATGCATCATTGCAATAAATCGCGACTTACTGGTATATTTTATGATTATATATCTTCTAAATTGCATGCTTTTATTTTTCAGTCTAGCATTACCTAAAAAGGATGCCAAATATTTCACTTTTCATGTTTTCTGTTATTTTAAAGTCTAGTAGTAATTTCTAAAATCTTAATACTTCCAATCAGAAAATATTAGCTCTTTGTTGCCATGAGCAACCGCATCAACATAGACTTCTTTATTATTGAGCTACACCATGTACTCTGACATCAACTAGCATTTAAATATGCACCCAGCTACCAAAGGCACACTGCTGATACCCAAACAAAGTGAGGTGCATGTCAGCAGAGCAATATGGATTAACAGTCAGGCAGAACAAGTCTGGAATCATGTACCAAAGAAATCTTACCCAAGGTCAAAGATTCTTATTGGAAATATTGTGCTGAAAGTTTTCACTGAATTTGTTATCTCAGCAGAACAGTTAACAATGAACACGAGACAAAACCTCAAAGGTCAGCATGTCTTTTGGGGAGTTAGCAACCAAGTAAGCATTTCTGAAGCAAGATAAATGGCTCCAAAGCATAACCCTATCTAATCCACATCCTGTTCACCATTATGCTTAAGTGCCTTTGTATATGTTGCTTGAAATATAGCTTCCTCCATTTTATCCACCTGTTTAATTTCAAGTTATCAATGTTTGTGGTTAAAATATTATAAGAATGACAGACTTCAGTGGCACGATAACAAACTAACCTATTTGAGTACTAATCCATATGCTTTCAAACAAACATCTCTTTGAAATTTAAAGTGCATATTGTGTCAGCAGTAGAAAATTAATATACGTTACCATTTTCATTTCAGTGATCCTTCCCCTTCATCTTTTCCTAGAACCTCCATTGCAGGCAAGTTCATTTCTATACTCACTCTGACAAAATTGACGCCGAAACTGCCAAACTTCGCAGTTATCATTATGTGCATACCACTGTCACCATCAACATTTTGGTCACTTATGGCTGAACATACTCGTGACATAATCACTTACTCAATTCATATTACTGTCTCATCTCCCTCATACATGCATACTATTTTCATTAATTTATAGATGGGGAAATTGAGTTTAGGAGAAGTGAAATATCTGGGCTACAGCCTAGTTATGAAGTGCCACAGCTGGGTTTCAAATACAGGTCTTCTCATGGTAACTTTGAAACCTTTGCTCTTTTGTGTACATTCACAACATAAAGGGAATATCAACTTTTCTATAAAGTCCTTGTTGTTCCTCCCTTCAAATTTCTGCCACTCTTGTGAGTAACAGGCCTGGAAATGCTTTCTTCCTTATTTTGCACTCAGTTTCTAGTACATCCTAAATTTAGAGAGTATATTTCATATTAGGATATGCTATTACTTATCTTTCCTACATTTCTGTTAGATAATGAGCTTCTTGGAGGCAGGAAATAATGTATGAAGGGGATCAAAGAAGAATTTAAAAAGAAAATGCCATTGTGATGAGCATGAAAGTAAAGGTATAGAGTGAGATAAGAGATAAAAAAAATAACAGCTGGATGGAATACATTAATGAGAGTAGAATAATGAGAAACTGTTGTATTTGAAAAATGTTAGTTAGTTTTCAGTCAATGGAATGAAAAGTGTGCTGTTAGAAGTGTACCTTGGACACTTTAGTAGTTGGCTTTTCTATCACCGTAATAAAATATCCAAAATCCTCAACTTAAAGAAAGTCAAGTTTATTTAGGCTCACAATTTCAGTGGTTTCAGTCCATGGTCAGCCAGCTGGAGTGGAGGGACCCCACATCATGGTAGGCAGGAAGCAGCAAGAGAAAGTAGGTGCTAGGGACAAAATAATCCTTTCTGTATCCTAACCCAGTGGTCCACCTCCAATAAGGTCGCATCTCCTATCAACACATAGAGAACTCATCAATGAATAGATCCACTGATGAGTATAGTGCCCCTGTAATTTAATCACCTACTACACCATAACATTTCACCTCTGACTCCCAGAAGTTTCATGTCTATCTCATGCAGAAAGGATTTAGCCCATCTCTAAGAATTGCTAAAGTCTTAACATTTCCAGCTTTGATGAAAACTCCAAGTCCAAGTCCCGAGTATTTTCTGAGACATAAGATAAACCCCTGTAAAAATAAAAGACAAAATTAAATGCTGCCAACATACAATGATCCAGCATAAACATTCTGATTCCAAAAGGGAGAGATGGGATAGGCAGAAATTGTACCAAAGCAACACCAAAACCCAGCACAGGAAACATTTCATCTTGTAGCTCCTTATTATCCGTGACAGGTAGTGGTAAGATATGAGCTCCAAAGGGCTTAGTGACCTGGCCCCTATGTCATTGCCACTTGCAGCCTCACTCAGGCTGGCTTTTCCTGTTACTTGCAACTTTCCTCAGTAGATGATCCACATTCCTGCCATGTTCAACTTCCTGATGTCCTAATAGAACCTTGGATTTCGATCTCATAGCTTCGTGCATCACTCTTCCAATTTTGGCGGGGACTGTGATTATGTCATACAGTTTTGCTTGACCTCCCAGGCTTTCTTCTGAAGTCTGAGTGGAAGCCTTTATGACCCGTAAGTTTTACATTCTGCATGCCTGAAAAATCAGAACCACATTGGTGATGACAAAGTCAGCAGTGAACTTCAGTAGCCAGACTCCCTCAAACTATGGCTGCATTGGCCTCTGAGTGTTTGGATGGCTGCTTTCATGGATATATTTTACTGGGTGATCATCAGAGAGCAGGCATCTCTTCTCAAATGAAAGTTTAGAGTTTTGTACCTTCAAAGGTACAAAACTTGTACCTCTGAAGGGTAGAGTCCTGCTGATTTCTGAGACATCCTAAAACCATCTTTGTTCTTGTCTATACAAAGTATTTGGCTTCTTTTTAATACTAATATTTTCAGCAGTCATGACCTCCTTTGTTCCCACTTTGCATATGCCTCCTTTCTGGTAAAACCACATACTTTTCAAATCATTCACTCTGCCATTCATTCAAGTAGGACCCATGCCATAGCCTAAATCTTGGGTGGCCTTAATGTTTCCTCTACCAGATTACGTAGTCTGCTAGCCTTACTCTCAATCATTTATAAAGTCTCATGACATGGGCAAAATGTATACAAATTGTTTGCCAGTGCATAACACAAATGTCCAGTTGCCAATGAAGTCCTTGTTCCCATCTGAAACATTCTGAGATAGATGAGACTTATTATTTGCATTCCTGTCACCATTCTGGTCTTCTGAGCTCTGTTTAGAGTTGCACATGAAGTATTATCTACAGCATTCTAGAACTTTTCTAGTATGATTTTCCAAATTTTTCCAAACTCGAACAGACCAGTTCCAAAAGTTCTGTACCACATTATCAAGTATAGTCATAGCAACAAGCTCTCTCCAAAACCTGTGTTAGTCATCCCTCTTATCACTTGTACAAGATCCCAACACGCACAATTTAAAGAAGTTTATTTTGACTCACAGTCTCAGTGGGTTCAGCCTATGGTCAGCCAGCTCCAATACAAAAACTGGATAATGGAAGTGTCAGGCAGAGTAAAATTGCTCACATCAGTCTGGAAGCAGAGAGAGAAGGTAGGAGCTGAGACAAGAATTCATTCTCCCAGCTTTGTACCCAATGACCCATTTCCAACCAGGCCCCCACTTCTAACAGCACATTCAACTACTGAACTTGGTGGATAAATCCATGAGGACATGTAGCATCCCCATAATCCAGGCACCTTCCAAATATATGAGACTTTTGGAGCATATTTTAGATCTACACTATAACAGATTCTATTATAAAAGAAATTGTATGCTAAGCTAGAGAATTTAGATATTATTTTTCAGCAATAAGGATCTTCAAATAATTTTGTGCTGGGAAAAGATGTATAGAAAAATGTTTTAAGAGACTACCTTTGCCTGAAATGTGAAAAGAATGAATTAAAGCAAAGGCTAGAAGCCCAGCTGATGCAGAAGTTTTTAAAAATAGAAATTGGGAGACAAAACTAAGGCATCAGAATTAAGGATGTAAAGATTATATTGAACTGTGAGACATCACAGCAGTGAAACAACTGGTATAGTTTAGGGAGAAGAATGCATTTAAAATATCTGAGAAAATATCTGAGAAGAAAATATCTTGGAGGATATTCTTCATAAACACTAGCTAAAGACCCAGGTTGAGAGATAAAGACTACAGTTTCGGATATGTTTAATTATATTTGTTACCTGTAGAACAGACATGAGAGTACTAAGGAGAATACTGGAAATTCAAGCTTAGACAACAAAAGAAGCCAGATCTGAAGATTTGTATTTGAGAGTCATAAGAAAATAAAAGATACTGGAACTTTGGACATCAATGAAATATTTTCTGTGAAGAAGACATGCTTATAACACAATCTGAGAAGCTCTTCATTTTAATATAAATAGGAGAGAAAAGTCAGTGAAAGAAGCTGACAATACCTGGAGAGAATCAGAAGAGAATTATATTGATTTGGGCGATGGAGCAGGTATCTTCCAACTAGTCTAGATGTCAATAGTGTCAGATACTATTCAGGATTTAAGAAAGGTGAAGACTTAGAAGCAATCTCTCAATTCATTGCTCTAGACCTGAACAAATTTTTAAGAGAGCAGTGTTCGACTGAGGAAAGGACATGCGTTCTCTTTCCCCAATGTTAGCAAATAGTATATTATCCCTTTCATATAGTAGGTGTTCAGTATATGTTTAAATTGGCTGAATAGATTTGATTTTAAAACATTGAATAAAAGGCAAAAGAGAGAGATTCATGGAATGATAAAGTAGTAGGGGAAATAAGGAAGAATAAAACAGGATCCACTATACAGCTAGAGAAATTGACAGTCAAAACAAATTATTTTTCCTGAGATGAAGGACTGTGCTTAGAATCTGGTATAAGTTAAAGAGGGCTTAAATTCGACTTCCCTGCGTTACCTTTGTGACTATGAACAAATTATTCCAACTGTTTGAGCATGAGTTTTCACACTGCGTAATGATATTATTATGACCTCTGTAGGGTTTTTGAGGTTAGGTTAACCAAGTATGTGATTTCAATCAAGAGTAGAATCAACCACAAGTGACCAAATGTTTAGTGACAGTACCATGACCATAACGGTAACAAGTGTGAAGTTTGGCAGACTGACTCAGTTGTGTGAGGGTCAGCATGTAGTAAGTTTGCTTAGCACTGGGAGCTGGGCTGATGAGTTCAGGAGGAGAAGGAGGCATCTCTGAGATGAATATACTTGTAGATGAGCAGTGTTCATTTTCTTTAGCCATCAAAACAAATCACCATCAAATTAGTAGCTTAAATATTACTTACATACTATTTTAGATTTATGGTAAGTCAGAAGTTCAACACCTATTTTACTATACTAAAGTTAAGGGGCCAGCAGAAGTGTGTTTCCGTCTAGAGGACACAGGAGAAAAATTGTTTCCTTGTCTTTTTCAATTTTTTGAGGCTGCTGGAATTCCTTCACTCATGGTCCCTTTCCTCACTTCAAAGCCATCAATGTTACACCTCTTTAACATTTATTCTGCTTTTGTTTGTCTCTTTATAATCACTTCTGTGTAAGGCCATTGACCTTCAAGGAATCATGAGACTAGACTGAGGCCCCTGGATAATCCAGACTAATCTCCTCCTTTCAAGGTCCTTAACCCTGCTTACATCTGTAAAGTCCCTCCTGCCACGTAAGCTAACACATTCACAGATTCCTGGCACTAAGGCATATAGATATTTAGAGAGCCAACATTTTGCCAGCCATACTCACCATGGGCCAAGGTATATAAGGAAAAAGATATAACTAATAAAACATTGTAGAAAAAAGCCAGATGTAGTGGCTTGTCCCTGTAATCCCAGCACTTGGGAGGCTGAGGCAGGAGGGTTGCTAGGAGTTCAAGGCCAGTGTGGGCTAGTATAGTGAGCTCAAGGCCAGCCTGGAATAAACAGTGAGACCCTGTCTCAGAAAAAGAAAAACAGAAAAGAAAAGAAAAATGTGGAAGTGCTTACCAAACAAGATCCTCTAATATGAAGAGAGAAGAGATTTGTCTGAGCATGAATAAATACACGAGAATGAAATATGAAAGGATTGCCTTTGCTAGACCTTCTAATTGCTGTGGTTGCCAAAGGCAGCAAATGTTGATGTTTAAATTCATACCTGTTTGGGGGGAGGAGGTTATTGGGGATTAAACCTAGGGTTTCACACAACCTGTGGTCACTAGCCTATAACTTTGTTTTTATTACAAACCAGCTTCTTATAAGTTGTGTGAATTTTGCCAAGCTACTTGATCTCTGATCGTTTTTACTCTTGTAAAAATAGCATGTTAATGTCTAATTAATATAATTGTGTAAAAGTTAGGAGAGGGAATACTTACTATAGGACTAGATAGTAGATATTAGTTATTATTCATCAATAACATAAATTTTATAGGCCTGGTAGTGTAATGCACTGGTAGAGCAGTTGGCTAGCAAAATCTTGGATTGAATCTTAAGCACTATCAAGAAAAAACTGTTAAAAATGAATATAGAAAATGGTTTAGAAAAATATGATTTTGGTGTTGAGCTGTGCAGGAAGATGGAAGTATGTGGAACTGTCTTTGTTTACGAGAGTGGCAAACTTAAAAAAAAGAGACATTTTGAATCTGAAATTTTTAATTATAGCCTTTATAACTGAAATCATTATGAGATGACCAGGCTGATTTCACACCTCAACTATGAACTGCTGAACTGCTAGATCTGCCATTATTTTGGAATAATCTGAATTTTAACCACCATTCCAGCAATATTTCACAAAAATTAATGAAAAACTGAGACATTATAAAAATTAGCAATGCTTCAGTTCAAACAGGGATCCAACAGAGATTTTTACAGACGTTCCATAGACTTCAAAAATTTAGTGACTTCTAGAAGCTTCTTTCAATTCATCCCCTTTTGTTGTATTGGAAAAGTGACTTGGGAGAAAGAGAAAGGGAAAAGTCTCCTCAGGAGAAGCATGTATTTTCATTCCCACATCCTATGAGAGCCAGCCCAGTGGACTTCCCTTGTCTCAATGTTCCTAGAAGGCCATACTTCTCTTTGCCCAATGACAAATCCTATAATTATTTTGCTCATGTTCAAGAAGAAGCTTTGGATTGTGAGTGTGTGTGTTTTAAAGATACACATTATAAGTTTGGTAAGTATGGAATAAAAATTAAGATTCTTTACAAATTGCCCCTGAATATGTAGCATTCTTCCCTGGGTGGCAATTTTAATGATTTCTTGTAATTCCTCACAGAGGTAGACAGCACTTATAGAGGTAATAACACAGCTTTTACTCATATGATAGCAAACTGACACATTGCTCTATACTATGCCTTTTCCCTTAATAAAGTAGCTTAGAAATCTTCATCTCATAAGAAAGCTACCTTCCTCTTTTTCAGTACCTGAATAGTAAACTGGAACTGCTAACTTATCCTAGATATTTGTTTTTAGAAGACCTGAAAAATAGATATTAGGAGGAGTAAAGTTAACAGAGACATTCTAACTCAATTAATAGGAAGGGAATCAAGAAAGGTCATTCTATATTCTCTTGCCCTAAAAATAGAGAAAGAGAACAGAGCTTAAAAATGTTCTACCCCTCTGAATTCACTCCTAATTCGATTTTAGTACTAAATTTTTGTATGATTAATAGTATTATATTTTAACTTATAGTACAATATTTGTAGGGTCTAAGCTTCTGTAATGTCTTCTTATTTAGGAAAAAGATAGGGTGAAAAATTAAAGCTTACAAGGTCCTATATTAGAAGTATGGTAGAAATCTATTACTATAAAGATAATTATAATAACTGCTCCTGGTTCAGAGGAAGGGGCTTCCCAGCTACCATCCATCCTGCCGCTCCCGGCCCAAAGGTAGGGACTTCTGAGCCACCGTCCCACCGCTCCTGGACCAGAGGAAGGGGCTTCCCAGCCACCATCCCTCCCGCCACTCCCAACCCAGAGGAAAGGGCTTTGGGGCCATCATCCATCCTGCCCCTCCCGGCCCAGAGGAAGGGGCTTTTGAGCCGCTGTCCCACTGCTCCTGGTCCAGAGGAAGGGGCTTCCCGACCTCCATCCCTCCCGCCCGCCATTCCCTGCCCAGAGGAAAGGGCTTTGGGGCCGCTGTCTGTTCCGCCGCTCCTGGCCCAGAGGAAGGGGCTTCCGGGCCACCATCCCTACCGCCGCTCCCGGCCCCTGTCCCACCTCTCCCAGCTCAGAGGAGGTGAGCCGCGCGGGCCCCAACAGCACCCCCCGCCCCCCCCAGTCGAAATGAGAAAACAAATAAGTCTCAAAACCAGACTTCCAGATCACCTACAGCAACCGAAAGGGAAATGAGATGGAACACTCTGATACTCAGCCACCTGGACCCACTGAACTGGCCACAAAAGGGGATCTGGAAAAGATGAAATCAGAAATAATTTCTCAGATAACAGGAGAAATTGTGCTCCTAGTGCAAGACATGTTTAATAAATCTAGAGAGGAGCTGAGGAACATGATGGAATCCCGACATAGGAAACAAATGGAATCCATAAAACAGATGCAAATAGATTTCCAGGAGATGAAAAACTCCATTGAAAGTCTACACAGCAGAAAGAGCCAATGTGAGGACAGGATTTCAGATATAGAAGATAAGATTGCAATTAATGACCAGGAAAAGAAAAATTGCTTCAGAATTATAAGGGAACATGAGAAATCAATCTAGCAGCTGCTAGATGATGCAAAGAAGAATAACATAAGACTGATTGGAGTCAATGAAGAAACAGGAGAGAGTGCAGATGACATAAAAGATAAGTATAATACTTCAGGTAGTCATTTGCTTAAACATTACATAAAGAAAATGAAAGCCAAGTAATTTTAGCAAAAATTATTTGATTAAAAGTTGATAAATGTTTTCAATAGTTATCTGTAATATTCTTTCTAAATACAAAATTATGGTAGGAAACTATAGTTGAGACAAAAACATCAAATTCCGAAGTGTGCCAGAATCTACCTTAAACTGAGTTTTATTGTTGCATTTAATTTTGCAAACAATGTTAAAAGACTAATATTGTTATATGTAATTTACATATAAACAAACAGGGGAGAAACGTTAAGTAACTTGTTCAAGCCTGCAGAGGTGTAATAACGTATTCACCTGATCATAAATTCTATGCTTCTTGTCTCCCCTTACTACCATTTCTTGTTTCTTCCAATAAAAAGAACACCAAATGGTATGGTGTCTTAGTTACTTTTCTCTCATTGCTGAGATAAAATACTGGACACCCAAGTTAAAGGATAAAGGGTTTATTTAGCTTCCAGTCTGTAGAGGTTTCAGTTGGCTGGTTCCAAGGCAGTGTGGCACATGGCAGAGGGGCAAAAGTTTATGGTGGCGGAAAACAGTAAAAGCAACAAGGGACCTTAATAGCACATTTCTGCCCCTTTTATTTTATCAAGACTACCATGATTAGGGCAGTGCCAAGCCATGGACTCATGTGTAGTGGTTTAGTAATCACAAGAACTTAATTCCAACATCACACATTCTAGATTTAGCTACCTTGAAAAAGACTCTATGAGGCTTTAAGGGGACATCTAGACATAAGTCACAACATACGGTTTTAAGTAGAATACCGTATGATTATTTAGGGTTGAGTCTATGCCAAAAGTGCAAGGCGATATGAAACCGGCTGTTTTGCCTGTTATAACTTCTGAAAATTTCCGGGAGACTTTTTTCTTATAGCAGATATAATCTATATAGCAAGATTATAAATTTTCCTCAGGTGAGAACATCTGTGAAATTGTTTAAAACGTATTTTTAAAAATAATTATGGAGCATGCAGGGAACATAACTTTTGACCATGTTTAATTATTAATTATCTATGTATATATTATGTTAGATTGCATTTCGAAAAATAATACCATATATATATATATATAAGTACTCCAACATTACTTTCAATTAGAGAGTATAAGGAAGAATAATATGATTTTGTTTGAATTCTGACACTCAGAACGTATGTATTATTGAATGGTCAAGGCTGAGAATTAAAATGGTGTTATCAGGATTGTGCACAATCTGGATGTGAGAATGTACGTAACCAAAAGAGACAAAAAGGTGAAATTTAACATGGCTGTTTTCTCCAATAATAAACACTGTATGAATCTGATGGACATAGGCTGTGGTTGTAGCTAGTATGAATGTGAAGAGTTTAAGTTAACAGGTCTTTCCAAATTACTGTTTCCAAAACTTAGCAAATGACATTTTCCCTGACAGGCACAAACAGGTTTATTTCTTCACCTGTCTTCTCCTTCCAATACACATTTAAAATTGAAACATAAATCTCTTTGCATGTCTGTCTCAACAAAAAATGAGTGAAAGAAAAGCTCTATTTTCATGAATATACTTCTATCGAAGCACTGCAAAATTCCTGGAACATAGATAGTAAATATCTGTTGAAGAAATGGACATTGTTTGTATTATAAAAAAAATCTTCTATAACTTTTTAGTTCTGTTTTAGTATTTAAAGTCTTGTTTCTTATGTTTGCAATCAAAAAGCTCCTTTAGGGGGAAGAGTTTGACTTGAATGATTTTCTTTTAGAATAAGTAAGTGCTGTATTGGATTTCATAAAATGTTTTTGAGCAGCTAACATA
This sequence comes from Heterocephalus glaber, assembly GCF_000247695.1. The sequence continues at coordinate 41,299,100 of NW_004624732.1, read as the reverse complement.
GCATATCCTGCATAGATTTTCATTTTATGCCAACTAATATAGCTTTTTCTGATATTTCTGTTTGACAATAAAAATATAGAAAATGATTCACCAATTCTGACATGTTATTTTTAATATTGCTTTTCAAAGTGTAATACCGGCAACCTAATCTGGGAGAACAGATTTAAAAAATTATTAGTAAATGTTTGCAGTATATAAATATGTTTGTCATTTGGTATCGGTCCATATACAGATTGAGTCTTGGTCTTGATAATGTTTTACTTTCCCAGGCCTTACCCTCCCTCCTGTCTCACTTGACCCCTAAATCCCCTTCCCATCCCCCCAAAGTCTATCTCTTTGTTTCTGATCATCTTTCTTTAATTATGGTCTTTAAATTGTTTTTATAGAAAACTGGAAAAGTAGGAAGAATTCAGGTGATAATATTGTTTCAGTGATCCCATAATATTAATGATCAGGTTGTTAGTGTATTGTTTTGTCTCAAATTTTGTTATATAGATTAGAATTTACAGGTTGCTGTTGAATTAAATTAGATGTTAAACACTACTGTAAAACTGAATTTCCCTTTAAAAAAGAGAAGAGCACCCTAAAATGTTATTGTTCACTTTCTACATCTGCAATTAATAGTGTCAATAACAAAGCATTTCCCTTGACTCAACCATCAGTGGAATTACAATCTTGAAAGTTCAAAAGTTTGCTAAATATTAAGTATTTAAAATTTCCCTTTAAAACCTAAATTAAAGGGATCATTTTTACTTTATAAATATATTTATTACTCATGACAGTATTTGAAATTTATTAATTTTATGTCTGTCAGTCAACAAGAGAGTGTGATATTTTTATGTTTCTTGTACAAAAATAATCTGCATGCTTCCCAACATTTGTTAAGTTCCTGTGAGATTTTGATTAACTTCTTCTTTTAGATCAGTGATGGCAAACCTTTTAGAGGTTTCAGTGCTACAAATAGCCCGCTGGTGCATGCATGCCATTGATTTGTCACCACTGTCCTAGGTTTATAGTAGTTATTAATTGTATGACTTGAGGCATACTCCTTAATGATTTTAAACTGTATTTTTCCACTTATAAAAAGATGACTAAATTCAATAATACCTGTGGTAAATCATTGATGGTCAATTAAGCATAGACCAAGATTTATTATTGTTGTTATTATTATTATTATTATTATTATTATTATTATTATAGTGGCCTAGCTGAAGGTAGGGGTTGTTGGGAACATCTTTTTGTCTTTTTCTTAGGATGCTTTTGACATAGTACCATACATTGTCTGGTGAAGGTCTTGATTTAATTTATATAGAATTGTATTTAGGCTTGGGAAACTATGGCCCAATGCCCAAAACTACTGCAAGATAATGTGTAACAACTTGATAACAACTATTATCATACAAACTTCCTTGGACACTGCTGTTTCTGTACATCAAATTCCTGATATTTATACATGGTTTTTGTTTCACCTCAGGAATACTGGCACCACATAAACCTTTAATAATCTGTCAGCTGTTTGGATCGTCATTCCTGTAAGCTGACCACTACCTCAATATATTATTTTTATAATTTAACTTTGAGTGCCAAGAACATGTAGCTCATTCAACATATATGTATGTGCATACTGAAATTTTATTTCCAGAAAAATTGCCACAGAAAAGGTTCATTCCAAGATGCCTTTTTTTCTCTAATCTATGAGAGTAATGCATAAAAGACTGTGGCTAGATATGGATCCATCATTGGGACATCTGTATTCCACATTCTCCATATTTTCAAAGTTTGAATGATCTGAGGTTCATAACTGAGTTTAATAGGTGGCTAGAGTAATGAGTGATGATTGGTAGAATAAAAACTTCTAAACTGTCGACTCCAGGAAACAGCTGTAAACGTTTTACACTTTGCCAATTGTGTCCTTTTCATTTACTAAACTAGTTAGGGAGGATTTTTTAAAACTAAATCTCAGATAATAATAATTGAAGATAGACACATCAAGTGATTATATCATATATTTTCCTTTTTCTGTGATTTGACATCAAACATTGCTTGAATGTTGTAAAATATTACAGTCTGCAGAAATCCTGTTGGGGATGTCATACTCAAGGTGGTTGAATGGGCTCCTTGCACAAACACATAAAAATGTCCTATGGATGCGAGTACAATGTGTGTCCAGCAGACAGATAAACAAATTTACATAACAATTTCACCATTAAAGTTGAATGAAAAACCAAAAGTAAAAACACTACAAGTAATTTTTAGAACACAAAATACAAATTTCGTAGAAATATTCAGACATAGATGCTTTTGTGGAGAGGAATGAATGTCTACTGTTGATAAGACAACATTAGGAATGAATTCCACAAAGGAATGGCTACAAAGTCTGAAAAAGTCTATGTTAATAGCATAAATCTTGACTTATCAGTTTACACAAGCATTTTCCCAAATCTAGATAAGTGAAGACATGGAACTCTTTCATATATCAGAAACCATTTCATTCTCTCTATACTTGATTATTATAGTGAAAATAATACTATCATATATTCAGAAAGATATGATAATTCTCAAAATACTTGTGACTATGCCAGGACATAATTGAGTTGGAAATGTGAATTGCCATTTATTTCTGACAAACCATGTTACTATACAATCTAATTTAAAATTCAGCCAAATCCTGTAAGATACAGATATTCCTCATTTAATGACCTACCTGCTTAACAACTGTTCAAATTTACAAAGCATGTTTTTGGACTTACTACCCACCACTCAAACTTACCACCTATTTTTTTGGTACAATTCTGTACATCTTATTTATAGAGCTTCAATTTTTTGTGCATTAAACCTTGTTTAGACAGGACTGTCAGTTTTGCTGATTGCACTGTATTGTGCAGCACTGTTGCTTTACATTCTGTTGCGCATTCCAGTACTGCATGCAAGAGCTGTGAAAATAAAAGAAAGTCATTAAGTTGGGGCTTCTTTTAATTATTTCTTTGTCCTGAATATTATAATCTTCATATTATGCACATTTCCTTATTTAGAATTCCTCAGCTCACTTAATGACATAGTCACAAGAATAGAACTTAGTCTTTAATCAAAAAAATGTTAGTATATAGAAAGGTAATATACATTTTATACTTTACAGTCAAATAAACAGATATTCAAAATTTTTAAATGATTTACCTAAATTTAGAGTTTCAAGTAAAATTGAGACTCAAATCCATTTTGTTTGACTAATTTCTTTAAATTATAAAACAATGTTTTAACAGTCATATTTTCTTTTCTTAAAATCTTGACTGTTCTCAAGAAGATTATCAAAGGCTAATGAAATCTGGTTGTTTTTATTTCCATATGTCATTGAGGATTATAATGTCAGTTATTTACAAAAAATCCCAAATAAACAATGATGCTTCATTCTGTTTTTTTATTAATCTAAAATCTCTATAAATCTTTGAGAAAATGATCCAGAATTTTGAATTCATGGATTTTCACTCATTAAATTTTACCCAAATGTACTTGTACCATTTTGGTAAGTCCCATTTCATCCAGTGAATATAGTGTACCAGGAGAACTTCATCTTCCATATTTCTCTGATAAAGCAATTTTATAAACAAAAAGGAATACAGCCTAACTTATTTTGCCTTATGATTCTTACCTTTGAAACAATCATTTACTAGTTTCTTTTGACAGTAGGAATTTTCTTTTTTTTCCTATTCGTTTTTCATTTCCTGTCTTCTCAATTATAGATTGTAAAATGAGGATTGAAATGAAGAGAACTGGTGACAAGGTTTTTTATTTTAAAAATGTGCATTCCCTTGACACTTTAATTTCCTGGACTCTGGTTGGCACAAATACTTTAACTGTGCATTTTCATTGATTCTAATTAAATGTCAGATTTTATCATTTATTTACAGTCTTCCTTCTTCATAGCATAAGAAAAATATTTTAGTGTCATGTTTCCTTCATTTTGCCTCTTAAAACTACAATCAATTTTGTTACAGTTTTAGTCAAATAAATCCCTAAATACTCATACTATAAGATGCTTAAAATTAGCTTCTTGACTTCTAGGCAGGTTTTGTAGAAATTTACTTTGAAAAATCATGCTAGTACATAATTGAGTGGGAATTGTGAACTTCCATGTACTTCTGCAAACGACGTCTTATTTTACTGATAACCTGCATTATCTTTACTTTTGCCACATGACTATTTAATTAGTTTATCATTACTTCTTCAACAATTATTGATTCAATATTAATTTTAAAATAGCATTCACATAACAACATTTATTTGGAATTCTACCATATAAATTTGTATTGTTTTCAGGAAAGACAAGAGGTTCCATTTATAGTTACAAAGTGAAAGTGCCATCAATGAAAAGGCATCTGGATTTATTTTGAAAGTTAATAAATATGGTAGTACCAAATAAAGCTGAAGGGCATAAACTTTTAGTTAACTTCCTCATGTTTATTCATTGGGGTTATCACTGAGGCTTTTGTAGTACCCACTGAGTTTAGCGGTACTTCATATATCTTAGACTCTCACCAGTAGATAAAAACGTGGGAAAATATAGATCAACATTCATGTTGTGCAGTGAGTAATCAGATATTTAAAATGATTTAATGCAATTATACTAGCTGTTCAAAATGATCTTAATAATAGTTGTAAAGTGTTGACCCTTGGAATTAAATGTAGCATAATGCCCTTCATTTTGTATTTAACAATTGCTTTTTGTAAAGACACATTGTTATACTTACACTGAATTTTAAACAATCTTGCGTTTATTTCTATACTTCTATTTTTATATTTTTTAATTTTGAAATTCTGACTTACATTTGTGCATAGGTTTCTATAAGCAATAGGAACAGAAGCTATCAGTGTTGGTAAAGTAACTAATGATTATAGGTGGAGGAACAAGTTTCATAACTTCCCACACTGTTTTTCATGTAAAAGAAGTTTCTTAAAAATTGTTCAAGTGGGTTTTGAAGTAATGATGAAATGGATACTATTGGAGGTTCATTAACCTTTTTAGACCACAGGGGCATCATTAAGAGCTTCAAGAAGGTAATTTATAAAATTGATCCTATGTGTCATATAAAGAGTGTGTGTGTGTGTGTGTGTGTGTGTGTGTGTATGTGTACAGATAGGAAACTTTTTTACTGGGGAATAGTCTGTTTGCCAGGAGAGATCCTTTCATTGTGATTTCAGTTAATTTTTCTACTTTTTCAAAAAGCATTGAAAAAAGCCTTAACTTTGCAACACAGTCCAATTGACTTAAATCTTCTCTACTACCATTTCAGTTCCAGAAATAGTAGAAATGGCAGCTCCCTCAATTAGGCAGGGCTCACAGGACGAATCCAGAATCTTATCTCCCTGAGCTCTAACATGTTTGCAGAACAGTAACCATGTCCTCATTGACCCATCATTTTCCTCTGTGTCAGCTTTTATTTTAGCCATGAATTAATAGCATACTGCGAAGTTTATAGGTAGTAGGTGCTGTTGGATTTCTTGTGCATAAATAGTTGAAAAGGAAGTATTCAACAGCCACTGTGCAAATAGATTGTTTCCAGAGCAATGTATTAGAAAATCACAGACCTAATTGAGGAAGGACTGCAGGTCACAGAGAGGTCTCTTCAGTTAAGCCTGGGTATTTTTAATGTTACCAGCAGACACTAAGAAGAGTACTGCATGACAAAATACAGCACTTAGATAATTATTAGAAGATGGATTAGCAAAAATGATGGGAAAACAGGCAGCCATGTTAGAGAGACTGCTTGGGAACTGATGGCTTTATAAAAGTTAAAAATAACCAAAGCGTTAAAAAATGGAAATCATAATGCTAGAAACCAATTTTAGAAACTAAAGCTGAAGTGTTGGTGTTCACAAAACATATACCAAACCACCAGGAGAGAAAGGGGACTGGAGAAAACAGCCCGCGTATGAAAATTTCTCCATAAGAGGGTCATAGATTTTCACTCTCACTTCCCTGCCCTGAAATGTACTGGGTTTAAGAGCAAAAGGAAAATGTCCCATTTGAAATCCAAAGGGAATTAAAATGCAGTGCAGCATTCCTTCCTCTGTTTTTAGTTTGTAGCCTCTGGGCAACTGCCAACTACCAGTAAAAAGCGCCTTATCTCACTATATAATTCTGGTACAAAACACACAGCAAGTACAAATGAGACCTTGATGGGAACTTATTTATTCTTACAGGAATCTGTTTCCCTGTTCTATGTGTGTTAAGTTGGAAAGACAGTAGCTTATTTAGACCTCACAAGTGATCATCTGGGTAGTCTAAGAAAGTGTTTGGAATTAAAATGCACATAACAAGAGAGGTTTAGGTATAACTGAAAAACTTCCAATTCTTTTTCCACTGGATTAATTTTGGAGCAAGTCTTTTAAGAGGTTAAAAAAAGGGAATTGTCAAAGGCTTGTGAAATATTTTTATGTCTGAATACACAAGAATTTGCCCAAGAAAAAGGAACCTATACAGAACTTTTATAACTTTGAATGTAGATAATGCCCTTCATAAATGAGCACAATTATATTCTTTATTTCATAGTCTTGGGTTGATATGCACCCCTCATCTGAATTCTCAATGAACAGATCCATGCTAATATGTCTAAGACGAATGTGCTTTGCATTCAGTGTAGTTCTTATAAAACAACTGAATCTTTTTTAGAATCTAGAGATGTTGGGATCTCTGTCTCTCTCTCTCCCCCTCTCCTCTTCTTTCCTCCTCCTTCTGGTTTTCATCCCTTTCTCCCTTATTTTCTCGCTCTGTTTCTCTCTACCTCATTTCCTCCCTCATTTCCACCATCTGTCCCTTAGATGTTTGTGTATGAGACAGAGAAAGAAAACAAATAAACACTCTTGATGCTTAACCATTTCTGGTTTCTATTTTCTTTTCCTTATTCCCAGTACCAGGGATCAAACTCAGGACTTGGCGCTTGCCAGGCAGATGTGGTGCCACTGAGCTACATCCCCATCCCTTCTGGTTTCTATTTTCTTCGAATATATATATGTCAAATGAGAAAATTTAATTATAAAGAAAAATATTTTCATACATTTGAAGGTTTTAAAGCATAAACTAAGGTAGAAAGAAACATTAGATCTGTTCATTTGGCAAACTTTAAATAAAAATCAGGGTATTATTCACAATCACAAATAAGATGTCTATGGAGGCTTATGGGTAATTAAGCACGGAGCATGGCAACAAAGAGAAATAGGATGATACTCCGCATGTACCTCATAATGAATAGTAGTGATTTCAAGTGGTTAAAACAAACATGTAGCAGTAGACACTTGTGAGGATATCAGTTAATGGTAGGCTCATTTCAGCAGGAGATTCTGATATTTGGTTGTATAAAGTTTGGAATTTCAGGTGGGAAAAAAAAGTATTTATGGGGCTGACTTTATTCAATTTAGGAAGCTTATAAATAGCATTTATCCATAATTGCCTTACCAAGTAAATATATAAATGTACACTTGCAAAGATGCACCTGTGTGCCAAAATAGAAATTGCTTCCTTTCAGCATTTAGTTCATATGAAAAGATGTGAACAGTTGGAATATTGCTACATATAATTATAAGAAAAAAGAACGTGGAGAAGGCTGTTGCTTGCTTTTCACTGTATAAAAACATGTTCTGTACATATACTAATTAATTATTGAACTAAATACATGCACTGCTGAATTATCAACACTGTCCAAGTGACTCTACCATTGAACATTTTGTCCAGGTTTTCATTTTAAGAAAAATGTTACCCAGTTATGATCAAGCCTTAGTTCCTTTTTTTGGTCTTGTTGACCTGGAATTGCAATCTTATAAGTACCTGTGAAGTTTGGTCTGTGTTTATTTGATAGGAGGAAACTCAATGAAATCAGGCACTGAGCTAGAAAGGTGAACTTTACATGTCTGACCTCTGTGTATAACATCTCTTCATAATGCATTTTCATTATTCATTGAAATTTTTCTTCTAATCATTTCTAAATCTAAAAATGTATGCCATTAGCTATGAGGGGTCTGAGAAAAGGTAGCACATTGTCTTGATGGAATCCATTAATAGGAAAGAATGATTTAATGCCCTATTGACAGTAAAGATACACATTCATCCTTGCATACAAACAACTCATATTTTCTCTCAGAAGACATTGTAGCTTTAATTTGCTTTGATATTAACTAAAAGATTAATTCCATTCATACTAGGATATAAGGCAAATGAATTAGAGTGAATTTTCATAATCATTTAGTTCTAACTTCTAACTTTGACATGACAATGAAAATGTATCTTGAATTCATACAGATAATTTTTATTTCTTTGACCTTATAAATGTTTTATCAGTTATGTATCATTGATCAATATGACTTGATTAACTGTGTTTCAGTGTAATGTAGATTATTTGTAGAATCCATGCCATTTAATCCAGACTAGCCAGGAAGGAGTATAAAAAGCACCTGGGAAAATCAATTACAATTATGGTTTCTTTTTGAACTCTGCAAATTCCATTAGATTTTTAACTAAAGCTCATATTGAAATCTCAAAATAATGATATTGATATGGTCACCTGTGTGGACTTGTGAGCATTTAGATTTTAGCAGTGCAACTAATTGAGTTTTTGAAGTTATTTATATGCTAATATGAAAAATGATACAGATACTTAAGACACTATGAATTTATTTTTCCTGAACTAGTTTACCTGTTAGCCACTATATGGGTGGTGGCTAAGAATAAAATTAGCAGCATAAAGAAGAACTTTTCTAGTATGTTACATTCTAGTGAAGGGAGAGAAACTGTAATTATAGTTTTCAACACAAGGAATATAATTACATATAGTGGAATCACAGTATAAGATCTATAATGGCTCTCCTTAACACCCTTGTGCCATCCTCCTGCAAAAGACTTTTATATCTCTGTAATCAACAAATTTTATTCTCCTTGGGTTTAACTTTAATTATAAACTTAAATCTTTCAGAGCAGAAATGGTTTATAATGGCTTGACTATATTCAATAATTTACATTTTTAATCCATCCCCATGTAAAATGACCAACTTTGTTTTGAAACTTTGTTTTACAAAACAGGTCAAAATTTAATTTCTTTGAATTATCTTTCTGTATTGACTTTGGTATGCTCTTGGTTAAGCAGAACTGTTTTCTAAGAAATGGTTTATTATTACAACATTTCAACCAAACAATTACATTCCTGTAATGCAATAATATTACAGTATGCAGGCAACCATAGCTTCTATTGTACAGGTCACAGTTGATTTTATGAAGCTGTAAACACTCCTATCAGTGCTATTTAGTGTGTAGGAATATAATTTGAAGAGGAGTTACTGGCCAAGTTATGTTAATATGTTATCTGAGAAAGCTCAGTATGTCAGGAGCTCTTGGGAAACAGGCATATAGTTTTCAGGTTCAGAGGTTAAATTAAATAGAACAATGTGGGGAAATATCAAGGTAATAACAAAAAAGATACTGAATCTTTTTTTTCCATGGGGAAATAATGTAGTTTTAGAAGTACAGTATGTTTGGTACTCTCTCCAGCTTGTGCTTATTACTCTTGTGTGCCTCGCCCAGGTACCCTACTGCATCCCATACCTGCATGCATTCAGTAAAAGCTATACTCACTTTCTTCTCTCCTCCTATTCATTTTTTTCTGATGTGTTGGTGGAAAATTTTAATTAAATTATTCTAACATTATGCGAATGATGTTTCTTGCTATAAAATCTACTAATGACTCCCCAGTCTACTTAGGAGGAAAATGAAACATCTTGTTATCTACAAGGCTCTGCATTACCCTTGAAGGTCCATGCTACCCTCTCATAAATTATGTCTTTTGTCATTTTCTCTTTCTTTCTTGTAAATATTTGACTTCTCTTCCGCAAACATGCTAATTTCTACCTCATTGACTTTGTATTTTCTAGTCACTAGGCCTAGAATTCTCCTCTTTGTAGTTATCTACAACTGACTCCTGTCCGTCATTGGGGTGTTAATTCCAGATGTTCATTTTTCTGATATATCTAATACTTTCTCATTTATTTATTTTTATTTTCTTCATAGCAATTGATATTATCTGAATATATAGGTTGTTCTGATTGTTTATTGTTTGATGAGAATAGGGTTATTGACTTGTACATTATTGTATCCTTACCTTCTAGAAGAGTAGACTTGACAGATCTTGAATAATGATTTATTGATAGAATAAATTAATGAAGAATTAAGCTATATTCTAAAAATATGTGAAAATACCATTACCCTGGTGCCAGAGATGGAATCAAATGTCGGGTAGAAAGAACAGTTCTTTGCTGATTGTCATCTTTCTATAATAAATGTACTTTGGTGGTACTGAGTTTTTCAGGGAAACTTCTTTCTTTATTTCATATGCTCTCATTCTCCAGAAAGGAGAAATAAGTCAACCTATAACTTTATTAATGAATCAACCTTATTTAGAAAACAGTCATAGACATTACCTATTCTATCAACAACCTGTGGATCACATATATAGTGTACGTTCTGCTAGAAAAATCAGTAATAGTAGACATATTTTGGTATCCTCATGTAATTACAGTTCAATGTAATCCGGTTTTTATTATTAGACTAACAATGCTTTATGAGATTCCACCCTAAAAGTTCACAATAACTTCCTTTTATTCAGTAGTGGATTAAATGATGTTCTCACAATATTATCATTATTTTTCACAGTAAATTGCATGAGACCTTATGCAGTAGCTTTGACATTACTGCTTGTCGTCACCACTCTATACAACCACATAATCAGCTTGTAGTTTGTACAGTAGATCATTTTTTTCTTGTTTATATTCAGCAAGCTCTCAGTACTACACACTAACACCAGCTATTAAAAAATGACAGTAGTATTTTATCTCTCACTACCAAGATCCTTACGGAGAGTTGTTTTTTTTAAACAGTATGTGTTGCTGAATAATGATAAAGGTTGCTATTATAAACTGTAGTATTTTTAAGGTTAATTTCCAATGTAAAATAGACAGTAAGTAGAAAAATTAGAGAAAAATTTAAGTAAAAGGAAAGTCAGATTCCGTACACAAAACGAAGTCAGTTTCATTATCTAGGAATATCTGAAATGTAGATTAAGAATGATTACACTTCTGAGGTTGTTCAGGTGAATCCTAAAGATTTACATGCGTGTGTGTTAGATATAAGAATATAAAATAAGTTGTAGTATTGCAAAAATTTTATTCAGCTCTTGTTTTTTCTCTTCTCCCCATATTCACCTGTTTGTTCTTTCTCTTCTTCTCCCTCCTCCTTCTCTTTTTCCACCGTCTTCTTTCTTCTCCTCCTTCTCCTCTTCCTCTTCCTCCTCCTCCTTTATTTTTTCCTCCCTATTGCAAGAGAAAACAAATATCTCAAGGGCAAAGACTATGTGTTTCATGTCAAATACTTAGATTCTGAAAATATATGTCAGCCTGCTAACTAAAAGTAGAACAACTTCTATTTCTAATTTTAAGAAATTTAGAAAGCACAAATATTCTTTTAAAATTAAATCACAAAACCAGAATTCAAAATTTTAAGTCCTTGTACCTGGATGGTTTCCACCATAGTTCTTGGTTACATATGTACAGTCTAGCTTGAAAGTCAATGTTTTGGGTAAAACTTAAAATGTCTAACACAGTTATTCAGACTAAGGATTGTGCACACGAAAAACATGAAATGCATTTATATACATTTAATTGATTATTAACATGGGGTCATGAATAAATGATAAATAGTACTTGAATTCAGAAATCTATTATAAAACTTGTTTTAGAAACAATTACATTTTTCTCATAATGATTACAGTCAAATATCTTGGGGTAGCTTTCAGTATTTCAACCAGTCCTAGATGTACACATTTCGAAGGGTAGAATCAAATTAAAATTTATTGTAGTTCTACTTTAATCCAGATAACAAATAAATAGAGTAAGAATTTCTAAATTATATATACCCAAGTCAAATCACATTATCATGTATTAAGATATTTGCCTTGCTGGGTATCTTCCCAAAAGAATTAAAAGAATCATGTCACAGTGATATATGTGCACCCATGTTTATAGCGGCACAGTTCGTACTAGCTAAAGCTTGGAAACAGTCCAAGTGCCCATCAACTGGAAACTGGATAAAGAAGATGTGTTTTTTTTTATAAAATGGAGTACTACTCAGCCATATAGAATGAGAAACTGGAGACATTTATAGCTAAACGGATGCATATTGAGGCCATACTCTTAAGTGAAATAAATAGGACACACATGTGTAAATACTGAATAGTTTCTCTAGTGTGAGAAACTGAAAGTGTAAATAAGGCTAAAAATGATTAAACCGAATAATTGATAATTTGAAATAGGAAAAGGTCCAAAGGGGTAGGGGTGGTGGGAGGGGAAGGGGAAATGAAAGAAGGAAAAGGAAAAATTATGAGAAAAGAAAATAATGGAAACAAAGTCTATGTAAATAGGGAAGGGTGGAGGGGATGAAGGGTGCACAGGTAATGGGGAAAAAATAAGAACTAAGATACATCACGTACAGGTGCAAGCACCAATGATAAATGTAAATGTACTTTGTATACCTAAAATGTACCAAAGAAAGAATTAAAAAAAAAAAAAGGAAGCAGAGAGCAGAGTGAAGAGAGAGGACAGATAAACCTTCCTGCCCACACCCCCTGTGATTCACAGTTCCAATCAAACCCTAAATTCTAACAAGTCACCTATGAATTTATCCTCTAATGATTTTCACATTCTCAAGATCCAGCCACCTTCCAAAAGCCCCATCTAGGAGGACTTGAGGCTTTGTGGGGATACGTAGATATAAATCATAAAAACTTCCAAAGATCAACAACTGCTCCACTGGTGGAAAATAGCTTTCTAGATAAACGTTGACTTGGAGAAAGGAAAGAATGGAAAGGAAAAATTATGAGAAAAGAAAGAAAATGAAAATTAAGTATGTAAATAGGGAAGGGTGGAGGGGTGAAGGGCACACAGGTAATGGGGAAAAAATAAGAACCAAGATACACCATGTACAGTTACAAACACCCAAAGATAAATGTAAACGTATTGTATACCTAGAATGTACCAATAAAAGAATCTTAGTTAAAAAATACCCTCTAATTTCTATGATATTCTGAAAGTTCATTGATGTTTAATGAATAATGGTGTGATTTTCAATAACAATTTATCCAAAGGTCTCTTAATCAGTTATCCTGATTAATCCCAAATCCCTCTAGGTGACTACAACAAAGAGTATAAATCTACATAGCCCCTTATGACAGAACATCCGAGGATGTCAGTGAAGATTCTTTCAGTCTCAGTTTATACCTGAAGTTGACACACTTGGATATTTCCTCTTTAAATCAAAGTAGGCCAAAAGAAGTCTCTGGCCTGCGGATGGGGAGTGCAAACTTCTCAGGGAAGAAAACACCCAATGTTGTGACTGGGAGAGGAGAGTTTAATGCCAAGGGCCAATACTATGACTTCCCAAACTATGTTTGTTTTAAAATAGGAACAGGAGCTGTTTGTATTGACGTCACCTGAACACTTGAGTTCACTGGAGTGATCAGAGAAAAATACATTTAGAAGATTTATAAATTGCACCCAACTATAAGGAGGCTTAGATCTTAGCTCTGAATCATCAAGGTTGTATTCCATTATTTAACATACTGTTAAAGAAGGTTGTGGTATAGTTCAGAAATAATTACAGCAAAATTAGTTGCACATATTTAAAAATTTATCCTTAAAGGGAATAATTTTAGTTTTCCAGTTACCAGGAAAATTCAGATTTTTCCAATTACAATTTGCCATATGGACTGGCATTTTTCATACTTTTTAGATGTAGAAATGCAATTTTTTCATCAAGAGTAGTTAATAAAATATCATATATATATTTCTAATAATGTTTGTTAATTTATTTGCCACTTTGAATTTCATAAAATTTCATTTTTGTAAATGAAAGAGAATTAGATATTAGCAAATTTTTATGGGTTAATGCAATAAATGTATCATGATGACATAAATAAAAAAACACTAATTTTTCCTTAATTGAACCTAGGGTTATTATTTTTTTCAGAATTTTTATATTTGCTTACAGATATGAAGGTCAGAAACAATCTTTTCTATACGTAGTCTCTTTACATGGGGCAAATTAGAAACTAGAGCTAAGCAAAATACAAACTATTCCTATTATAGCTCTTACAAAACTATTAGAAGAGAAATACCTTGTCATTTTAACAACAAATGTGTCTGTCTTCACATACAATGGAGGGATTATTAGTCTTAGCCTAGAAAGAAGCAATGCTGTTCTCCCCAAAGTAAATAAATAAACAAAAATAAACAACGATAATAAAAAAAGCCTTTCTGATTGTTGGTATCACTACATGAGCAGGTACAATTAATTACTGAAGTTTCATTTAAAATATACTCATAGAAGTCTACCAACTACAATGTAGAGATAATCGCTAAAAGCTGAAGCTTCAACATTTCCCTTGATTCTGGTTCCTAAAATCTTCCAGAAATTGTACATATCCACATGCCAGCATAAGTTTAATTTACTGAGACTGTTCATATACTCATTTATTTTTAAATGTTCAACAAAAGGAAATATAGATTGGTGAATGTGGAAAGCAATATTGCTCTGAGTATCTTGGGCAAAGAATTAAATGTAGGGATGATTTATTCTTATAATAACCTGTTCCAGGTGGTTTTAAAAAACTAAGTCCTAGTGGGTTCATTCTAGTGAGATAAACATCACAATGAAAATCTACGAGAGAAGCAAGCAGAAGACAGTCTGGATAAGATTATAATGCTTCGATTTCTTTACCTCTCTGTGGCAAGCTTTAAATTCTACCCACTCTGGAGGGAAAATATAGAAAAACAGTGTAGCAGGAAAGTAGAATAATTCTCTTTCCAAGGTGTGATCTAGGAGCAAAATAGAAAACAAATGTGGAGTTAAAGACATGTGGAGTTAATGAAAAACAAATAAATACATGCATATTAGAAAGGAAATTACTATAATGAAGAGAAATTAACTGGTAGTAGGCAGTTAAGGTGAAAAATTTTAGAAGGTCCAAGAAAACAAGAAAAGAAACTATAAAAGTAAAAGAATAAAGGCTAACAGTTTAGAAAGATAGATGTAACTCTCACAAGACTTTAAAAATAAAATCTGGGGATGTCAGGGTGAGAAACAATCAAAACAAGAATGAAGACTTCAGAAAGTGTCAGTGACAAAGGCTTTGTAGATTGTAACAATGACAATACAGGACAATGTTGGATAAAAAGCAAAAACATAAAGAAATTGTGGAGCATATGAACTGAAATTAACTCCTTCTTTAGTGTTACTATCGTGATAAAGAAATGAATACTACATTTGCTTAACTGATAATTAGCATTTGATGGCTGAAGAATTTGAAAACTCCAAACATGCAATATAAATTCAATAGAACTGTGGATTTTTGCCTTTACACTTCAAAAGCTGGAAAATTAAGAATGTCATTGTTTTATGTTTTATCTTTTCTTTTGAGTCTAATCATAACATGCAAAGATTTGATGTCCTACTGAATATGTTTTTATTCAAGTCATTCTTATTTACATTTGTGTAAATATCTGAATATTTTCATCTGTAAAACATTTCTTTCAGAAACATTCTTCAAATAAAACATTCTTCAAATGATAGTATACAACTGGCTATGGTGGTACATGCCTGTAAGTGCAGCACTCAGGGGGCTTAAGTAGGAGGATCACCGTGAGTTAAAGGCCAGTCTGGTTTATATAGTGTGTTCAACTTGAACTACACAGAGAGACCCTGTATCCAAATAAATAAATAAATAAATAAACACAATATACATAGGTGTTGATAAACTAAGATTCTCAAACCAAACTACCTAGCTTCACTATATACAATACTGGGTGGCATTAGAGTAGTGTCTCATTTAATCTATAAAACTATGGAAGGTGATATTATTCACCTAAGCAGGTTTCACGATGATAAATGATTTAGTAGTAGGGCTGTCAAATCTCTCCAAAAACAAAATACAATAAAACAAAGAAAACCTAGTTAAATTTTAATTTCAAATAAAC
>NW_004624732.1:41253157-41270573 GCF_000247695.1 Heterocephalus glaber | reverse complement strand
GAGCATTTGTATTTGGTGCATATATATTTATGATTGTCATCTCTTCCTCTTGGATTGTTCCCTTCACAAGGATGTAGTCACCATCTTTGTCTCTCTTAATTAGTTTTGGTTTGAAATCTACTTTGTCTGCAAATAAGATTGCTATCCTTGCTTTCTTCTAGGTTCCTGTGGCATGGAAAACTGTTTTCCATCCTTTTACTTTCAGTGTATGAGATTCTTTTTGAGTAAGGTGTGTTTCTTGTATATAGCATATTGTTGCATTTTCCTTTTTAATCCATTCTGCCAGTCTGTTTCTTTTGATTGGAGAATAGAGGCCATTAACATTGAGGGTTATAATTGATAGATATTGATTTATCCTTGTCATGCTCTTTTACTTTTGTTGGCTCTTTTATTTCTTATTTTTCCCCCTTTTCCTTTAGTGTCTTACCTTGCCTGGTGGCTTCCCTCCGTTGGGCCTCATGGAGCTGTGGCCTTCATTGCTTTTTACTAGGATATTGTTTAGAATTGCTTGTAGTGCTGGTTTGTTGTTCATGAAATTTCTCAGCCATTCTTTGTCATGGAAGTATCTAATTTCCCCATCGATTTTGAAAGATAATTTTGCAAGATACAACAGTCTAGGTTGGAAGTTATTTTCTTTTAGGTTTTGAAATACTTGACTCCAGGCTCTCCTTGATTTGAGGGTTTGTCTTGAGAAATCTGCTGTGATTCTGATGGGCTTTCATTTGTAGGTGATTTGTTTCTTTTCTGTAACTGCTTGTGGGATTTTGTTCTTCTGTTGGGTTTCTGTGATCTTGACTATTATGTCTAGCTGTAGATTTTTTTTTGATCATGGCTAGTTGGAGTTCTGTAGGCCTCACTTATCTGAATGTCCGATTCTCTACCTCTGTCTGGGAAGCTTTCCACTATTACTTCTGTGAACAGTTTTTTATGTCAATTGTGCTTTCTCCTGTTTTTTCATGGACTCCTATCAGTCTTATGTTATTCTTCTTTTCATCGTCTAAAAGTTATTGGATTTATTTCTTGTGGTCCCTTACTATTTTTAAGAAATCTCTGTTTTCATGGTCTCTAACCATGATCCTGTCTTCTATAGCTGATATTCTATCTTCACATTCCTTAATCTGCTGTGGATACTTTCAATGGAGGTTTTGATCTCATGAATATCTTTTTGAATCTGTTTCATGGATTCCATTTCTTTCTTATGTTGGGTGATCATGGTTTCAATTTCTTTCTTATGCTGGGTATTCATGGCTTCCAGCATGTTTCTGAGCTCATCTGGGGTTTTTTTTGTCTATTTCTGTCCTAGATCCTCTAGTCATGTCTTTCACTCTGCTCACCATGTCTGTAGATATCTGGGAGATTATTTCTGCTTTGAATTTTTCTAGAGCCTCATTCATCTGTTTTGTTACTTCCTGTGCTATCAGTTCAGGGTATCCAGGTTGTTGATTATGGAACTTTTCCATCTCATTTTCCCCAGGATTTCCCCCTTGGTGGGGTGGAAATCTGAGTTTGTGCCTTGCTTAAATGTCTTGTCATTTTTGTTTTTGGTACTGTCCTTGATTTAACTCCTGGGTTGATAGTTTGAAATTGCTTATTGTAGGTATCTTTGTTGCTTGTAATTAGAACCTTTATGGAATGATTGCTTCTCAGAGTTGTCTTCCAGATATAGCTGGTCTTTAAGTTTTGAGTCTCTAATGACTCTAAGGCTATCTCATTTTCCTTATACTGGGAAGGTTCATTGACTAGATCAATACCAACACCTTAGCCCAAGTGATACAATCAGCAACACCATTGCATCAAGTACATCTTTGAAAATGACATTTTGTGGTAGTTATTAATCTATCACCTTTAGCTGTATGAGTTAAATCAAGATCGAGGACGAACCCAACATATAGTGAATAAACTCTTCAATATAACAACTTTACCCTTTGGGATGGGGAGTTAGAAGGGGTTGGGGAGGGTGGGACAGATGGGAAGAAGGATAGGGGAAGGTTAGCAGTGTGGCCAGAGGACACAGGTGAGAAGGAAAAAGACAATAATAGGAAAATAAAGAAGAACTCTGAATGAGGACAAAACAGGGACAAAAAGGGAAGATGAACAATGTGGGAGAGTGAGAGAGTGAGTGTAAGAGAGAGAGAAAGGAAAGAGAAAAGACAGAAGAAAAGAACAGAAAAGGAGAGAAAAACAAATATTTGCAAATAGAAAAAAATTAAAGATAAGAGGAGCAAAGGAAAAGAAAAGAGAAAAAAACAAACTAATAATACTAATTTTGGGAATAAAAAATAATAATGAAGACAAAGGGCCTCTCTCAGGGTCTATCTCTGCTGTCACAATAGACAACGTGGTTAGCAGTGTGCAGATATAAGTCAATGAGTCTCAGCAAGCTAATCACAGACTCATGAGATTCAGGCAGATTTCTGGCTGCAAGTCCCAAGTTGAGCTCCCTGTCTTCCTGTAGGGTCGAACTCTGCAGAGTTGTATTGCAGGTTCCAGCTGCCCTTCCCCTGAAGATAGTCCTGGTCCTGATGGGAGGTGAAGATGACTCCAACTTACCCAGTGCAGTGGTCTGGTGGTCTGGTGTCCTCTGCGTCTTTGTAGTGTGGAATGAGGTGGCTGTACAGAGAAGAGGCCAGAGGAGCAGGGGTGGGGTGGAGGTGTCCAGTGAATTGCTGCCAGGGTGCGCTGATTCAGCGTGTCCCATGGGACTCGCGACCTTGTTAGGGTGTCTGCAGACCTGCCTGTCTGCAGTGGGCTGATTTAGAGTGTCCCGCTTGACTCTAAAGTCTTATTTTTTTAAAAAATCCTCAAACACCAAAAACAAAGAAATATAAGAATATAGCATTACATTGGAAAAATACCCAAAGTGAATTTTTTGATTTGGTGAAATTTTCATTTAAAATTGCTGCAAGAAATACTATTTTTAGCAAAATTTCAAGCACTAAAGATTTGTTAAAAATTATTGTGCACGTAACTTATTATCAACTTTGATATGGCAAGTCTCTAAAATTACCTCAGGGATTTCATTATAATCACCTAGCTACTAAACATCAATACAAGCTCCCCACTACTCTGCTTTTGGGCTTGTCTAAGGACAGTTTCCTTTCTTTGTAGAGCTCTCTGTGCTTTCTTTGGCCAAGTCATGTTTACACAATTTTTGACTTTGATGCCTCCAATCCCAAAAACATATTTTAAAGGTAATTTTGCTCAATAAAAACCATAATTCCCCTTATCTGATTGTTTTATTAATGTCTAGCTATCTCACAACTTGTTAAGCTCCATATGCCAAGAAATGGGCCAGTCTTTTTTCGCTTATCCTCACTTCAAGCAATAACACACACACACACACACACACAGCTTAGTGAATATTTGTTGAGTGAATACATGACATCAGAAAGAATTTTTACAAATATCACAGTTTGTTCCGAAAGAAGAGAGTTTCCAATAGCTTTCTAAATTTATATGAGCTTTCCCACATTCGTTTAAATAAAATTTCCTTTATTTCAATGTTCTATTTAACATCTTGGGAAGTAAACACTTCTGTATCCAAATGACACACCTTTAATTAATTCCCAATAGTTCTTTAAGATCACTCCTTATATTGATTTACTTTTGAGGGGTTAACATGAAAGAAGGTGGTTTAAAACAAACATTCTTCTAAACAAATATCATTGTTTGATGTAATTTTCTTGCATTTTCACTCATGATAAAGAAAAATTCTGACAATTAATTTCAGGTGAGGTGCTCAGAAGATAGACTTCCAAAGTTACAGAAAGAGGAATGTAAAAAGCAAATATCCTTAAAGGCCACCTTAGCTTTGGAAAATTCCTAAAACCAAATCATAATGCCAGACCAGAAGCAGATTGTTGGGAGACTGATGTGCATTTGTGTAATTTCGACAAAAATCTTTCTAATCATAACTGAAATATCACACAACTTCAAACAAAATATTAACCTAGAGGCACAGTTTCCTGATATTTTCCATTTTTATTAACAACTCCTTAATTTAATAACCACAATTATGGGGATTTTTTTTAAAAAAATGAATCTTATTGTAACTGAATATCTTTCTCTGTTCATTTTCACATGCTGATGGGTATTAACCCATAGTTTCATACATGAAAAATATTCTTAACTATAGTTCACTCATGTGTTCATGTTAATGTGACCTGACATTCTCATCATGTGAATGACTTCTCTTTCATTAACACCTTGCTACGTTGCTCATGACAAACTCTTTAAATTCTTCTTGTAAATGTGATATGTACCACTTCATTTCCCCCTGTACATTTGCGTTTAGAAATTTAAAAATTATTAATATATATCTTTAAGAAGAGTCTTAATATTTAGCATTTAGAGCACAGTAAAAATGCACAATTTTCAAAGTAAAAATGTTTCCTAGAATAAATATTCAGATAGCAAAGTTTGTATATATTTCTTTTTTTATTCGTTAATTTATTGGTACATTTTAGGTATACAATATGCTGACATTCATTATTGGGAATTTGTACTTTTACAGAATGTATCTTGGTATTATTTTTCCCTGTTCCCCTGCCCTCCCTTCAACCCCTCCAACCCCCTCTATTTACAAAGACTTTGTTTCCATTTTTTTCTTTTCTTGTATTTATTCATTTTCCTTCATTCCTTTCCCCTACTCCTCCCACTTATCTGTTTAATATAGAGTACTATTTAATTTGATAATTGCTGGTACCCTATTACCAATGGTTTCAGCAAATAAAAATGTACCTTGCTATATTGTGTGGTTTTTTTTTTTTCGTTGGTCTTGAAGCTTCTGTCTGGAGAGTGACTATAACTCTGGTCCTGCCATGATGGAGCTCCTGAGGATTTGTGTATCCCTGTTTACAAAGAGCCTTTCACAGGTTACTTCTTGACTTAAGAGATGGTCCAGTACTTAAATGTCTGACCTGTAACTAGGTGTCTCTCTTTTTAGAAACTTGCTTTACTGACAGCAAAGTTCTGCTTGTGATTCTTGTCTGAGCTGCATCAAGTTTATTCCTACCAAGACATCCACCCTGGGATAGCCTAGACAAGGGTAGAAGGTAGGTTTGGGCGAGTCAGTCAGGTGAGTTACAGAGGCGGCAATACAACAGAACACATGGAGTAACCACAGCATCTGTATTATTTATAGATGTCAGAAAGAAGAGGGCAGCACATATCACAGGGCAGAAGGGAATTGGGCTGACATCAGGGATACACATGCTGAACTAGAACCAGCTTGTGGGGAGGAAGAGAAAGATAGCAAGGAATGTGGGCCCACACCTTTATTTGGAGTATAAGGTGTTAGGCAGGTTTCCAATGGGAAGTTATATGTGGCAAGTTTAAAGCAAGAAGGGATATGTTCTGTGAAATCAGGCTGTAACTGAGAGGTGGTCATAGTGACCTATCACTCCAGTCCATGAGGGATTTGAGGGGCTATGGAGAAGGTCAAGTAGTTGATATGTCACTGTCCCATATTTAACATAGTCACCAGGGGCAGTCATACAAGTAAACATTTTGATCAACTATAATTAGAAATTGAGAAAAGGTAGAGAGCTAGAAACTATGTTAGAAGTTATTAAACTCTGCCTAAACTTGTTTTTAAAACAGATGCTGAGCCAAGAACTACAACTATTCACTGTATGCCTCCTACATTTCGTAATAGTCCATTTTCTGAGACGATAATGAAATACCTGAGGCTGAATAACTTTATAAAAACGTCTGTTACTCATATCTAACAGTTCTGAAGGTTCAAGGAAGTGGTTCTTCCATCAGCTCTGTTCTTCTGTAGGCCTCGTGGTGAATATTGCCACAATTCAACCACTACCTATGAAAGGAAGAGGTTACATCTCAAAAAAGGAAAACAAAGTAGCACTGAAAACTAACTGGAGCCCCATAGTAACTATGGAACTCTTTTTACCCAAATTGTTTACAGTTTCTCAGATGGCCTAAGGGTTTCCCACTGGGCCCTAATTCTTAAAGATCCCATCATTACCACACGGAGGGCTGATCTTCCAACACATGACACCTTGGTGTACAGACTCATCAAAGCTGTACCTACTGGTAACTAATGACCATTTTGATTGTAATGCATAATGAGCCTTTGCCACAACCCTCTAAACAGCCTCCAGTCTCTATTTAATAGGTTGGAAATAGAACACATCTTTGTTTATGGACTGATGTCCTTCCATAAAAGGGCTAGTGTATGATGTTTTATTTTCTTCTGAGCACAAGAACTCAAGTTTCTGTCTTTCCCCTTTTTTCAAAAAGTTCTATAATGGTCTTGAACTACTTTTATGAGAATCAGAATGCTTGCTTTAATGATTTATTTGCTTACCTAGAAATGTGTCATGATTCACACAAAGTAAAAAGACTCAGTGTTGATTTTAAATATCAGTGAACAAAACAATTGCTTTAAGGTAGTAGAATATCACCCTGACTGGTGATAAAAGTCACCAAAATTTGGTCCTATCATTAATATGAATATATAATATATAAGAATTTAAGCAAATCAATTTTCATCAATTTGTGTATGATATGATATGCATTCATTTGGAAAAATTTAAAATAAAAATCATTTCTAGAAAAGCCAAGATGATGGCTAAGTCTTAACTTTTAAAATCCTGGATAAAGTTACATATTTGTAATAAAATTAAAGTTATTATTATCCCACATTTCCTATTCTGAGTTAGCATTATATAATTCTTTAAATTTATATAATGACTCACAGATATCCAATGATATTATTAAATCATTCTATTTTCCAAAGAAAGTATATTTATCAAGGCTTTCTTGTGTATCAGATCTTGTGCTGCTTTGTGTTTTCTGAGGCTAAAGAACTAAGACCATTATAATGAAAGTGGATATGTTCAAAGACAAATATAGGAAACAAGACCTATCATTCAGAGGTAGATTATTTTGAGTTTTAGGAAGGTCCTTGTTCCCTTTAATGTGGCAATTTATTGATCAAGATGATCTAACTTAATTGGCTGTTCTGTGTCCTAGAATTTATTGAAAGACACAATGTAAGACTGATGAGAGGCCTGTACATGAAAACACATACTAAAACCACTCAACCTTCATATTAAACCTACATCTTAAGCCTTAGACTGTCCTTACGAAGTCCTCAGAGATTCTTTTAACTAAGGATGTACTGTGTATGGAATATGCTGTGTTATCTTGAGCAAAGTAGCTATACTTACTCAGTTTCTATTTTCCCAAAAGTATTATCAAGCATATTTACTAAGTTAAAGGCTAAACTGTTGTAACAAACACTAAAGTATAGTAGTTCAAATGAAATATGTTTCCCTTTCATATAGCAGTTTAGGGCAGGAGGACAGGTTTGCTCACCTCTGTAAAGTCATGCAGAAACCCACGCTGGAGAGAAGGCTCTGCCATGCTCAATAATTGTCCCAGATGAGTTCAATTAACACCATCTTCTAACACTGAGAAAGGGATGCACAGAGAATCTGTGGCAAACCTTTTTCCCAGAGGAACCTTACAAAGTTACATATATGAAATGTTTACTCACTGTTGTGTGAGGTTAGCAGTATGAACACTTTGGACTATAAAATGAGGTTAGAAATGTAGATGTACATGTGCCTAGGACAAAGGTTAGAACAGATGTGCAGAAACAATCAGCAATGTTTCACATTAATGTAACAGAACTCACTGCCCTTGAACTGTTGTATGAATTGAAAGCACTTAGTGCAATTCTTAAAACATAATGAGGACTCAGGAAATACTATCAATTTGTCTATTTGTCATCATCATTGTTATTAAGGTATATAGAAAAGATAAATTGTAAGATGATGAAAGCTTTTAATTCCACATGGAATAAATAAATCTAGTCTTACGGAGTAGAAGGGAGAAAACCTAGGAATTGTACATTATTTGGGATTGTTGCTTTACCTATGCATTCAGTTAATCAAATGTTTTAAGTGTGCCTAATTGAATGGAAATTCTTTTAAGCATCTTATTCATTAAATCGTGATTACTGGATTGGGGGAAGCCTCGTAAGAAATTTCATTTGTAGGGTTCACAGAGAAATAATCCATTAACTCAAAGTCATCTGGAAAGTATAAAATCACTTTTCTCTCTATTACAGAACCACAAATTAGAACATAAATCGAGTTCAAGTTATTCTTTTGGATAAAAGGATTTTTTTTTACTTGCTAGATTATTCATATAGGGCTCGCCACAAATAATGTTAGGCCACAATAGAGCATCTGCCAGTAAGTCTGTACACTGAACCAGCACGTGGAGTTTTGGAATAGCAAGTTAACCAAATAAAAGCTATAGCCTATTGGAAATGAAAATTCATCATTTATATTTAAAATCTTTCACAAACACAAAGTGTTTTATAAAACAATAAAGTGCAGAAATATGTTTCCTGCGTCCTGAAACTGTCCCGATAGATATTTGAGGGTTTTACATTTTTTTTTTGAAATCAACATTTAGATGAAATTCTCTTTGAAATATTGATTTGGGCAGCTGGTTCTAATTTCAAACATAAAGCTGAGAAAATATACTTTGCTTTGTGATTAACTTGAAAGGCTTCTCTATTTAGGATGCTGTCTGAAGAAGATGGATTACAGCAGATAAGCCAGGTGTTTGCACTCATAAAATTGTGAAATTTCTCTTTTGATTGAAGACAAAAGATTGTATCCCTAATTAGTCAACCACAAAGTACATATTAGAGACTTATCAATTACAATTAAGGCAGTGAGAAAAGATGTTATATGCTTTTATAACTGCAACTCGTATTTTAATTCTCTTCCTAGTCTGATCCCTTGAGGGAAAGATAGGTCCATGCTATATACAGGAGGAAATGTGAACTGGGATTTAGGAAATACGGAGTAAACTTCTAGCTACTCTGAGCTTGTTACGTTAAGAAATACTATTCAATTAATTAATTGAGAATCTAGTATGTAGCAAATTCTACTTTCCATTATTTGTATCTAACAAAAAATGTAAGGAACTTTTCATAGAACATGTGTGTATGTGCGTTCTGGTGTGTGAGAGAGAGAGACAGAGACAGAGACAGACAGAGACAGAGAGATTTGGACAGGGAAAATGTGTTGCAAGAACATGGGAGTATTAATAGAAACATAAGTAAATGTACATAGTAACATGACAATGGAGAAAGTCCTGAGTGGTAGAAAGCTAGTAGCTGAGAAGTCAGTGTGATAGAAGTGTTATTTTAGATCTGGATGTAAAATGAAAAGGTATGTGATGATGCTTGTAAACAGAAAATATTGTCTCGGCCCAAAGAGCTAAAGACCTGAAAATTTTTTCTTTCTGTTTTGCTAATATTTCAACTGAAAGTTATGAATATTCAAATGAAAATTCACTATCAAGACTATTTTTTTTGATAAAAAAGGTTTTAGTAATGAGGATGCATGTAGCTACTAAACTATTTACTTATATACAAATATATATAAAATATATATAATATATGTATATACTTTCAAATATTAATGTAAGTGTATATGTGTACATTGTTGAATTGATAACCCAAGACTTCATTTTAATTGAGTAACTTTATCTCACAAATTTATTATCTTTTGTTTTATGGTTGAGATTTCAGGCTTAAAAGTTAATAATTATGAGACTTATTTCATTGAATCCTGTTCCCAAATCTTGGATTTAATTTTTTAACCAAGTATTTTGAACTATAGAAGACAATAGAGCAAACCAATTTGTGAAACAGATTTTAAATTGTAACGCTTATTACTCCATGAGGTCCTTTAGTCATCCTAAAAAATAATATAATACAGTAAAGCATAGAGATAGGTTCCTATACACATCAACCAACATTAGCATTGTTTGTGGCTAATTTTCATATAGGAATAAATATAAAAAATGGACATATGTTTTTGAACTACTTGGTTCTACAACTATTATGGTATATATTCCATTATTCTGTTATATTATTTCTCAGCCCTACTATTTATATTTTTTCAGTGTATTTGCTGTGGAATTAATTGGTCAGTTATTTCAATACTTTACTGATGTTTTGTCACTTTTATATCTTCTTTCAAAGGTCAATTTAAAAGAGATGTTTTCAAGCTTTACTGCCAATACTTAAGACTATCTAAATATTGACTAAGTCAGCATTTTTGAGTGATTTTAAATTATAGTAACTATGAGTACTAAAATAACGCAGTAGTCATAAGCATTACTCACATGAGATCTGGTACAAGCAATCATCCCATTGGTTTACCATTGCTAGTAAAATATCAGGAATTTTTATTCTCAGGCAGCTCATAGCACAGCCATATGTCCATGGCATAAACAGAGTTCTCTAGCGCTCCCATCTTTAGTTTTAAAAGAATGAGTCTTGATGAAAATCAATTCATTGTTTTGTTTTAAATAAAATTTTATTACTATGTTTTTAAATATCTTAATTCAAAATTCCTTATTTCAAGTTTCCATAAAATGCAAGTATGCTGTATGCCTTGCCTGAGACATAGTTTTCATTAGTATTTACCCTTCCTTTTTAAAGATTTTTATCTAAAAAATCCCTAGATTTAAAATATAGATCATCCAAATAACAGAGAGAGCCCAGAATACTCCCTCTTTCTTCTGTGGTAAGTGTGCTTCACAGCCTTATCAAGTACCAATTCCGTGATTTGTCATTAAATATACTCTGTGTGTCACTGATTTTTATGAATTACAACCCCTGGGAGAAGTCAATTCAATTTTTATCTTTTTCTAATTGTTAGAGAAGGCGCTTTATATCATGGCAAATTATCTCCCCATAAACTCTATTCACTATGATAAATACAATTTAAGGGGGGAAATGACCAGTCATTGTAATGGTTACTACAATGGATTTTCCCTTACGTATTATACAAAGCCTACTTTGACTTTAAAAACAATGGATACCAATCTTTGAAAAAAACTGTATGTTCTTTCTAGTAATTTACTGATACTTTTCAAAAAGTATTTAACTATTCTACATTAAAAGCAAGATGTAAACAAGATACTTGTCTTTCCGTATTAATAGATTAAGAAGCAACAATCACAGAGTATGAAGAACCCATAATAAACTTGGAACACAAAGGCTTGAGTGTGTCACTCACTAATTGTGTGAACTGGAAGCAATTTATGTTGAGTGTCGGTTTTCTGTTTGTATATTGGAAAGGACAGAAGTTAACCTGTGATGAATGAATTAAGTTCTGAAAAACTTGCAAGCCCATTAAACGTTACATAGTAGGTATTCAAAAAGTAGATATTCTCTTTTAAAAAGCTCCAGCTGGCATTGCAAAATAATGTAATCCAAAAATATTCATACAAGTCCTGTATTTTGAATGCAATTTAATATATGCCATGATGAACCAGGGCTATAATTTTGAAATGCTTAATTTGTACTCTCCTGAAAGGAGTTCATGGAAAGTTTACTGCATAAATGCATGGGCAAAAATAAATCTCTTACATTATTTTAACACAAAGGAATTTATATTAGACATCTTTCATTATATAGATATGAATAATTTTGTGTTTGGATAATTTTGTAGTTAGGAATATCTGTATCACTTTTTAAAACTCTGGACTGTGAAATCATTAAATGAAATTTGTTGTAATTGTTAAACATAAATTGATCTCTGGCTTTAATAATAAAATCTTTATCCAATGTTAAACAACAACATAAATCTGAGTTAGTAACTTCTGTACACCTGTACCATAGTAAACTATATATCTGTACATATATATTTAATTTTAACCATCTTCTAAAGTTCTATCTTATTTTTCAGATCCATTGTTAAACTTTTCAGGTAACATCTGTACAATTTCTGTATGAACAGGGAATTATTCTTCAAAAGTAAAAATACAATTTTATTAGCTATTATCTATGTGGTAAACATCCAACCATTTCAGAGGAATCAAGTGACTTCTGTAAAAATAACTTTACTAAATTAGCCTTCATTGATCACCTCCTAGAGGCAGCCCATGTCTTTTGCAACTTTTAAAGGAAAAAGCCCTGGATTTCAAGCAATTTGCAATCTTCATGTAGCCTGTAATCTTCATACATTCCAAGGGCAATTAGAAATACATACTTTAATTTTTTAAGCATGTTAAACTTTAAAACTTACAAAGTTTTCCATAAGTTCCACTTTTAACAATGTAAGACACAAAAATAAAATATTTGAAGGATTTTGAGAAGAATTTTTTTCTCAAGTGTGTGTTGCAAAAAGTTCAGTGTACAATCTATTACGTATCTGTATTATTACACACTGGTGCAAAGATTTTGATTTCAATGTGCATTATAGACGTAAATGCAGTAGAGCATTACTGCAGTAGTTCACAGAGAAGGCATTTTAATTGTACAGGTAATTAGCACTTCTGCTGTTCTTCCTTTTCTCATTTTGTTCCACTTGAAATATTTGTTCGCAACCTACTCTGTAGAAGGAACAGATCTCATATCATTACAACAGTTGACACAAGGCAGCCTTCAAGTATGTGACACTAATTAAATTGAAGCTTCACATTACAAATGGAGTTTTTATAACTAATGATGAATGACCATCTTCATGAAACAACATTCACTTCTTCAAGTCACAAGTACAGCTTTTAATATGTTGTATTAAATCACAAAGGAACCCATTAGCAAAGTTCTTATGTCTGTCTTTTCAAATGGAAAGAATGTTAATATTTTGAGGCTTTTATGCAGACTAAGGGAGTTTACATCTCTCATTTGATGAATGACAAATGATTATAGAGATTTCTATTTTCAGCATGACCCTTCTCAGGCAGCTAAGTTATAATGCAGTGTATCAGGCAACACAGTGTGTTAGAAGTCTGGAAATCAGTGTTTCCTTCCAACAATGGGTACTGCTTGCTATATACAGAGTACTCAATAATTAGGATCTGTATAATTTTATGTAGTCAATGTGACAAGAAGCCCAGACGAGGATTCTCAAGAGGCTTCCATTTCGATAGAGTTAAAGTATGCAGAGAATCCACAAGATTTCCTTATGAATTAACCTACTAAACTATCTCCAGATTGGTTTGTAAAACAAAATGTGATACTAATTTTTTTTAAAAAAGGAATGCACACTATATGATTTGCATCACCTGCTTAGCACATTTCTGCATTCACAAAGATTCTTTAAAACTAAAAAGCTAAGAGATAAGTTTTTGTGGGTGGAGGCAGAATTATAATAAGGAGTAAGTATTGCATAGTGTTAATGGCTTCTGTTGTACAGGTAGGAGGCCTGCTGCAGTGTTTTTCAATTCTATTTCCATTAACAGCTTCATTAGGAGTATTTGGCAAGCATAATATCAACTTTGCCTAATATGTATATTTTATACTCTAATGAACAAGTATATATACTATTACAACAACATATGCCAGAAGTATATGTGAGATAAATGGGTCTTGAAGAGTATATCTATATTATATAGAGATACATAGATATACACATAAGATGATTGTAGGAAGAGAAACTAGTACTTCAATGAGACCAAACGAATAATTAGTAATCTCTGCAGTTTTGGTAGGACTCAGATAAGCATTGTTAAACTGCCTTATAAAAACAGTGAGTTTATTGGTACTATTGGGGGGGAAGAAAGGCTTTTATTTTTCTCAAGTATGGTGATAAAAATTCTGTTACTCAAAATTGTTATAATAATACAAGTAATTTAAACCTTTGATCCATTGTAGCATTGTCCAGTAAAAGTTTCTGTGATACTTGAAATATCCTGATTCTGCACTGTTCGGTGTATTGGCTGTTAAGTTGCATTTGGCTAATGATATTCAAAAGGTAGATAATGAGACAGAAGAACTAAATTTTAATTTTATCTCACTCAATGAAGGTTAGTGTTAATTAATTTAATTTTAATTTAATCATACCTGGCTAGGAGCTACCATAGTGCAGAATGAGTTCCACCTCCACAGTAGGAGCTCAGTGGCTTGAGTTTCAGAGCACTCTTGATCCACTTGGTGATTACAGCATGAGCAGATCATTGCTCCCAGAGCACCCATTTTAGGTTTCTTGCTAACCAGTGTCCATGTATGTAACACACTGTTTCTGTAAACAGGTTGCAAACAACTAGCTTAGTTACTAATTTAAACATTTTACAGGGGTGTTCCTTGATTGGAATTCTCATTTTTAAATGGTAACCTAGGAGTTATTTCCAAACAAATGTGTGTGCGTGTGTTTTTTTTTTAATGACGTGACTAATTTGTTTTATCCCCTACTTTTAGGGGTATCTCTACCAGCCAGAGCTATAAATCAGTCAAATATTGACTAATGACTTTCCTAATGTACTAATACTTAAAGATCACTTAATATTTTTTCTTCCCATGCTAGCCATTAGGGATCAAAAATGATCAAGACACCATTCCTGCCTTTGAGGAACTTACAGTCTTTAAGTACTGCTGCACCATAAAAAAGCCAATTCATTTTCCAAAGCAGCCTTAATTAATATCAAATTCCTAGGGAACCCATCTACAATAAATATGAATTTGCTAGCAAGCACAAAGTATTTATTGCACAATAGCCTTTCTTTGGACATACTACTTACCACAAACATTATTAATTTATCTGATGCTATTTGCATTTGGCAGAAATCCAGTAAGTTAAATTATTTCCAAACAGGCTTTTAAAGACAATGGCCTTAAGAAAAAAATTAAAATACTAATTTATCCTATATACACATTGACTAAAGTACTCAGTGTTAATATCTGTCTGTATTCCTAAATATATTGACTATTATTTTATTATTTCTCTTTTCATAACTTCCAACATGGCAAAGTATGCCTTAAGAAAATTCTTTTTCATCTGACCTTTATACATTTTGACTTGCCCAATTCTTCAATTCTGTGTAACTATGGCACATACCAGAGAGAAGATGTTTTTTAAACACACTACAAATCATACACCGAGGAAAAGGATGTCATTATGAATAAAGGCAGAATTTTACTTTTTGTTGTCACTACATTCTATGGTCAGTTCAGGTTTTCATACATAATTGCATTATCATTACTTTAACTATTATTTAAATTCAAACTTGGCAGTGAATAGTTGAATCTAAGGTTTCTTGATTTTAACTACTAGAAATAAGTAGAATATCTGAAGTAGTTAGGGAAAATTTATATCTTAGGTCCAAGTTTCCATAACCAGAAATATTTTACCATATACATTATATAATTATATACATGGTCAAATATATATTCATAGTCATTAGTAAGTGAGATATCTTTGTTATCTTTGATATAAAAGCCACTATTGCACTTGCAATTTTTCTATATGCAATTAATGATCTAATTTTAAGCAAATCATTAGTGAGGTCAGTCCATTTTAACACCATACCAATAAAGTATAAAATAGCCCTAAAGATTTAAAAATTGATTTTTATATTAAGTTCAGCATAATTATAAGCTTTATGATTTTGAAACTGCTATGTCCTATCTATCCTATTTCTTTAATAGTACTGAATTTTTTCCATAAGCTAAATTGTTTCCTAAGAGTATTACTTCAGCTAGCTAATAGTTACCCATATATCACTCTCTATTAGATATAACATTTTTCCTTTAAACCAAGTAATTTTGTTAGGTTTCAACCATGTTGGAATATTTTGGTTAAGAAAATAGAGTGTGAGATACAAATATTAATGCAAAACCAAATCCGTAAATCTTGGGAAAGTCTGTCATTTGGTTCAAGGTGCCTGGAATATTGAAATATTACATACAATTAAACTCCATATATTCCCCTTGGAAAGAATTCTAGAAACATTCTGTTGTCCCCATATTCTATTGCTTTATAAGTTGTTGACCTCTACAGATTGAGAGGAATGTCCCGAAATTGGTATTTTATTCTACAAATGTATGGACTATCTTAAAGTGAACCTCTGTATTTGGCAGCTCTACTATTTGACTAGAATAATTAAATCTTACATTTGTTTGGGGGTGTTCAGATATTTAAAAGTCTCATACATCTGTAGTTATATGTTATCCTCTCACGCAGGCTTGAGTGTGAGGTTAGACTGTGAGGTTAGACTGTGAGATTAGGCTGGTGCCTCTGCCTGCAACACCTCCCCGCCAACATGTGACAGATGGTAGAATGAGACATAGGTTGCTTAAGTGATTTTCTCAGAGTCATACAGTTGGAGAATGCCAGAGCCAAGCCTAAGCATCTGACTCCAGGTCTGTTGCTATTTTTATTAAACTGTAAGCCTGAGAATATGTTGCTAGTGCATCTGAATTTTTGTTTTAATTATAACTTTATGCATGTCACTCTGTAAAAAGCTTACTTCTTTTAGATCTTTGCAGGAATTGCATCATGAATATATTCCATATGGTTGTTAATTACAGTGCATAGATGTGTTCATGTAGAGTAGAATACTCCTGATTTCAATGGTAACCTTATAGAAAACCCAGTTACCAAAACCACAATTATAATAACAATTTTTAAAAGCTGTAATTTTCTTTTTCTAACTAATTTGCATGGGTCATTAACTTTAAAGTATAAAATGACAAAATTACAGTGCAAAACTTTAAATATAGGCCAGAATTAATGGCAACTACTTGATTGGACTATGGAAGCTATTGACAATCACTACAATGTTTTTGTTTCATGTCATGTATTATGATATCGCAAGTACTCAGAATCCATGAAAAGACTGTGTATTTTATGTCTGTCTATCTATCTATCTATCTACCTATCTATTTATATGAAAATCCCTTGAAAGATAAGGATTACTTTAGTAAAATTTGTTATTCAGATTCAAGTAAGTGTTCTCTAATGATGAGTAGTTTCTGGTGATTAAGAGTTATTCTCCTCTTCATAGTACAGAAGAAAAAGTCGGAGAGTAAAGAAAGGAGACATTTTCACAATGTGAAATTTACACCTTGCTTTAGAGAAGAAAGGGAAAAGGCAAAGAGTTCTCCCATCTGATATTTCTTCATTATTTTCAGCTCAAATCAAAATGGTATATTTTGAGGTGGTATGTTATTAACTCTTTAACTCTAAACTGCTCTGAAATAAAGAGGTTACTTTATGTTGCTTAGTAATAAAAAAATCAAAACCACATTAAATTTTCTTAAGTCAACTTGATGCCAAGTGGCTAAAACAAATTTTATGTATTTCATGTTTACTCTAAATTGAAGCTTTACCTTAATCTTTTAAATGTTTCTTCCTTTCTGCCAATGATTATAGCTTTAAAAATATTTTCAATGATACATTTTTTTAAACTTACAATATCAAAATTTAGAGGACATTACCACAGATTTTAAAGAATTTAAAAGGATATAGAAAGTATATTACAGAAATATTTTTGAAATAAATTTGACAACTTCTAAGAAGTACCTTGGAAGACAAATTAATGAAACTGACTCTGGAGGAAATATAAAATTTGAATAGCACCTGTTAAAGAAAGTATATTCCTAGCTTGAAAACCTACCTGTATGACAACAACA